>CM072157.1:3941599-4471542 GCA_036850595.1 Rhyacichthys aspro | reverse complement strand
GGAGTTTGTAGTTTGGAAATGCACATTTCAGAAGAGCTCCATGTTCTGACAATTTAATGTTCAGATCGTCGATTGTGTCCTCTGTAAACTTTGTGGACATGGCTAACTCAAGCACGTCTTTCAAGCACTGTATAACTTCCCAGGTTTCATCCCCTTCTGAGATGTAATGACCTATCATGAGTGGAAGCAGTCTAAGCAGGGTCCAGTTCTCATGACCACTGCCACCAATAGTCCCCTTGGAAAATGTTCCAGCCTACTAAGTGGACAGCTTGCTTTTTCCTCATGCTCTTTGGCTAAATGGGGATTCTCCTGTACTTCTGGACTTCTTACATATATTTTACATATACTTGTCGTCCAAGCGTTTTCCCCAGACATATCCCCTACCACAAAGCTAATGCTGTGTCCATGTGGTCCTTGGAAACTCTGGAAACGTTTCGAGTTGAAAAACTGTTTGTGGCCACACACTGGACATTTTAAATTAGCTAGTTAGCTATTGCTAATATTAGCTGGAGCTAATAGGGTACACTGATAAAATAAAATCCTTAAACCTGCATTGCAAAACGGTATTTTCAGTATTTGTGAATGATATATTTTAACATACTATCTAAAAGTCAAATTACTTACCTCACACGAAAGCTGCTTCAATGAAGAAGTCTCAGAAGTTCAGTGAAGTCTGCCAACCGCCATTTCAGTCTGCTCATTTCTGTTGAACCTCTGCGCATGTCCAAAGACTTGCTGAGCCAGTTCAAGTTTATCTTACCCACTAAACTCCAGTTAGAAACATTTTTAATGGAAAAGGTTCAATCCTCAGCACCAGTAAAGTCTGTTTATGAAGAGACTAGAAAACAACACTGAATCTATTCAAGAAAGCACAACTTGTGCCTTTTACAGTGTATTTGTTGGTTTTGCAGATGACTAAACATCTTTATTCAAGCTTCATCAGGCAGGTGTCAGTTTAATAGTATGTGATGACGCTGCCCAGGCCCTAAATCCTTCTGTTTTAATGCCATCAACAATTATTTGGCTTTCTGTACAAGTCAAGCAAAACATAGTGCCAAATATTACACTTTAGTTGTAGTGTAGCCTTAATGATAAATAAGCAGGTCAATATCTAGCCACTCTCTAATGTTTTACAAACACTCGCTGACAGCACTTCCATGTAGTCAGTTAGTAGCTTTTACCAAAATGATCTGGTTCAGGCAGAATTTTCTATTTTTGGTTGCTAATATTATTACTGTGTCCATCTGTCTATGATCCAAAGCAGTAGAGTCACTTCAAAAACTCAGTATTTTCTTCTCTGGTATGTGCTGGTCTGGTGTACATTTGAAGTCATTTGTAGCTTTGTCATCTATTATGTCAAACACTTGGGAAATCCCTATATATGTGGACTTGGCTTCATTTGAAGTCGGTGAATGCTTGACTGGGTGTCGTAAATGCATAACAGCACATGCATGTCCTCCTCTTCTGTATCCAGCCAGTGCTTTGGACGATGGCTCAGAGCTGGAGCGGGCTCACTGGGGAGCTCATTTGGCAGTGCTGCCCATCACCGGGGAGCGCATGAGAGCTAAACCTAATAAAATCCCACACAGTCAAAACCTGCCGGCTAACATGTGCCCCAGACACTGCTACAACCGGCTCTGCTCGCGCCAAAGCAGAAAATACAGCATTTACATTTGAGGATCTTTTCTATATATATATTTTGTTTTTTTGGCAATCTAAGGGAATGTTTTTAAAGTGATATTCCAAGATTTTGATGTAGTGTTGTAAGTGACACATAGTGAGGATTGCAATTTGAACTTTTGATGATTTACCAACTTAAAAAGATAGCTATATTACACATTGTATTTTAAATTGGTCGAGTCACACACACAGACACAGGAAGTTTGCTTTCTCCCACCATTTCAATTCTTTTCTCTATGTCATGCTCAGTCACAGATGCTCATGAGCTGATTGTGGAGTTAAAGCTGTTCTCTTTACAGTTTAAAGTCTTATTCTTTAGGTTTATGAAGAGTTGAAAGGAATAAACACTTGAAACAATGACATTTTACTGGGAATCACAGTGCAGTATTTATTCACTTGTTTTAATAAAGGAAATAAATAAGGCAAAAAAACCCCAAACTAAATTAACATTGTAAAAAATGCAAATTGTGATCTGGAGTAAATCGTGATATGACATTTTTGCATTATCATCCACCATTAGTTTTAGGACCTGTGCTTCCTTATCATAAAGTGAAATCTGCGTGATTAGCATACATCTTTGGAGCTAGCTTCTCTTCTGCAGCAGTTTCTGATCCATAGCTCGGGTCTCCTTGGCAGATGAACACTGTCCAACACTAGCCTGGCCAACCACACCCATTCACTTTCATTGCAAAGTGAAGTGGGTCTGGAACTCTTTCCATTCAAATTGATTTCCACCTAAATCATTCCTACCTGACCAATCAAAACAGTTTGTTTAAAATGGGGTGGGCTTTATGCAATGGTTTGTTTATCCAATTGGTTGGTGTTTTTTTTTTTTAATTGTCTGGGTCTGAAAGGAGTTCATTCTATTCTTTGTATAGAATAGGAAAAAAACATGGCTGGCTAGGTTAATGTACCACACTATACTAGTGTAAGTATGGAAAATAATGACCATCTCACCCTCATGTACTTGTATGTTAAAAATGTTAGTGATGGTAATAATGATTGAAATAGTAATAACAATGCGCTGTAAAAAAGAATATGCATCCTTCTAACCAGATATTCACTGAACATTTGAACTTTTCTTAAAACCAGAAACTGCTCAAGCTGCTCTTAGAGCCTGTCCATTTCCATGCAGACAATATCCAATACAGGTAATATACTAAGAATTAACTACCATATAAAAGACTATCAAGTTGTTTGCACTGCCAATTTATCTAGTTGACACTTCTTAAGAAACATTTATTTGGAGCCATTCGAGTGGGTTAGCTTGATAATAAAGTGATGGCTGTGTGAGCGGGGTACGCTCTGCGTCACTTCTTGAAACATCTTTAATGCTCTTTTTGAAATAATAGCAGGCTTCCCACCCAAGCCTTCAGCTGCTGTATTGGCAATGTTTGTGATTCTAGTCCAATTTGTGTGGATAACAGTGTTGCTCTAATGGTCAGATGGTCAATCACGCTCTTGGAGCTAGAGGAAATGTCCTGACACTAGAAGATGGATGGCAGAAGAGTGTGGTGCAGCTTGTATTAAACCCTACAAGGGGAGTTGGAACCACTTTTGCTGAACACTGTCAAATTGTGAGGTAACAAACCCAATAGTCACAGATGAACTATTTGATTAGTGTACACTGATAAAATGGACAGCTTTACTGAGATAAATAGAATATGGATCAGATATGGGCAAAATTCTTGTAATTGCTTAATGTTTAAGAGGTCAAATTTACACAAAATTGGAATGGGACATAAATCAATACAAAATCTTATTCTTTAAATAGTCTCTTAAAGTTGGTTGCCAGGGTTTGATCATTGAATGTTTAATAAATAAATGGAAGCTCCTCTGGTTTGCAGTATGTCACACATATCCCATAAACAAATCCAGAAATATACCTGCTCTGTGCAAAAGAAGCATAATCGAGAAAGGAAAGTGCTAGGTTCTTTATTTTTTTAAATAAGAGGCCCTGACCGGATATCAACCCGGCCCACAGCGCTAACCGCCGTCAAGGACATGGTGACCTCTGCTGATAGGCAGTCGGCAAAAGGTGAGCTCACATGTACTAAACATAACATAGTTTCTTTATTGCAGGCAGGTGACCTTTGTGTTTCCTGACAGTTGTATGTCTAAGCTTTTATGTTGGTTTGTTTGTTGCAGTATTTAAGTTTTGCAGCACTGTGCTCTTTGAGAGTAGAGTGTTAAACATACTACCAAATGTATGTTTAACACTCTACTCTCAAAGAGCACAATCTTTTTCAAGCAGTTGACACGAGTTTGGTTCCTGGCCACTACGTTGCTTTATCATGTGAGGCTCATAATTTGATTATGTGACTCATGAATTTCTATGAAATATTTACAGAACTTGTGTCATGGAGCCACCAAGCCATTGTACAGAGTGCATACCCACTGAGGGCCACCATAGCTGATATAGGCTCCAGCCCCACACAAGTGCTGAATGGGATTACGCTATAGACATTGGCATCAAGGCCATTGAGTGGAAATGATGGCAAGACTCCTTCTCACTAATGCATTTGCGTTAAAGGGAGACCTGTTTTCCCTGACCGGGAATCGAACCCGGGCCGCGGCGGTGAAAGCGCCGAATCCTAGCCACTAGACCACCAGGGACAAGCTTGAGTGAAATTAGAGGCCCTGACCGGGAATCATCCCGGGCCGCGGCGGTGAGCGCCGTCAAGGACCTGGTGACCTCTGCTTATAGGCAGTCGGCAAAAGGGGAGCTCACATGTACTAAACGTACACACGGTTTGCGACACCTTACCGCAACTAATTCAATGAGTACGTTTTCCAAACACGTTCAATTTGAGCAATTTCATGTAGTTGTGGCCGAGTGGTTAAGGCGATGGACTAGAAATCCATTGGGGTCTCCCCGCACAGGTTCAAATCCTGTCAACTACGTAAGTCTGTGTTCTATGGCAAAGAAGAGCAATTGTTGATGAACCAACCCAGGCCGCAGCGGTGAGAACTATCAAGGACATGGTGATGTCTGCTGATAGGCTGTTGGCAAAAGAGGCACAGGTTCAAATCCCGTCAGCTATGCAGCTCTCTGTGCAAAAGTAGCATTACTGGCAAAGGATTGTGGTAGGTTTTGTTACGTTTTTGCTAGCTGATTACTTTTTAATGACATTTTTATAACTGTTTTTGTTTCTTAGTGTTTTTCACTGTCTATATTTTTTATAGCTGTATGTGCATTGGTGGTATAGTGGTTAGCATAGCTGCTTCCCAAGCAGTTGACCCGGGTTCGATTCCCGGCCATTGCAAAGTGTTAAGGTCTGATTCTTATGCTGTCATCATGTAACTCATGGAATTTGACAGGATATTTGAAGAACTCCTGATGTGGAGCCACTAGGTGGCATGTTTGTTTTGAAATAAAAGCCATGAGGCCCACCGTAGCTCAGATAGTCTCTAGCCCCACACAAGCCCCGAATGGGATTAAGCTAAAGAAATTGAATAAATCAAGGCCATTGAGTGGAGTTGATGGTAAGACTTTATGTCACTATTGAGTGTATATTAAAGGTGACCTGCTTTCCCTGACCGGGAATCGAACCCGGGCCGCGGCGGTGAGAGCGCCGAATCCTAGCCACTAGACCATCAAGGACACAACTACTGATGCTTATAGGCAATTGGCAAAAGGTGAGCTCACGTGTACTAAACATACGCCCGGTGAGGGTTGACATACTGCAAATAATTGCTTGAGTGCGTCAACTTTTCTGAACACAGATAGTAGTACCAATGACATGTGTTGTGGCCGAGTGGTTAAGGCGATGGACTTGAAATCTATTGGGGTTTTCCTGCACAGGTTAAAATCTTGTCAACTACGTAAGTCTGTGTTCAAACTTGCCTGTTCTATGGCAAAGAAGAGTAATTGGTGAGGATAGTGTTAGGTAGTTTCTTTATTGCAGGCAGGTGACCTTTGTGTTTCCTGACAGTTGTATGTCTAAGCTTTTATGTTGGTTTGTTTGTTGCAGTATTTAAGTTTTGCAGCACTGTGAGAGTAGAGTGTTAAACATACTACCAAATGTATGTTTAACACTCTACTCTCAAAGAGCACAATCTTTTTCAAGCAGTTGACACGAGTTTGGTTCCTGGCCACTACGTTGCTTTATCATGTGAGGCTCATAATTTGATTATGTGACTCATGAATTTCTATGAAATATTTACAGAACTTGTGTCATGGAGCCACCAAGCCATTGTACAGAGTGCATACCCACTGAGGGCCACCATAGCTGATATAGGCTCCAGCCCCACACAAGTGCTGAATGGGATTACGCTATAGACATTGGCATTGGCATCAAGGCCATTGAGTGGAAATGATGGCAAGACTCCTTCTCACTAATGCATTTGTGTTAAAGGGAGACCTGTTTTCCCTGACCGGGAATCGAACCCGGGCCGCGGCGGTGAAAGCGCCGAATCCTAGCCACTAGACCACCAGGGACAAGCTTGAGTGAAATTAGAGGCCCTGACCGGGAATCATCCCGGGCCGCGGCGGTGAGCGCCGTCAAGGACCTGGTGACCTCTGCTTATAGGCAGTCGGCAAAAGGGGAGCTCACATGTACTAAACGTACACACGGTTTGCCACACCTTACCGCAACTAATTCAATGAGTACGTTTTCCAAACACGTTCAATTTGAGCAATTTCATGTAGTTGTGGCCGAGTGGTTAAGGCGATGGACTAGAAATCCATTGGGGTCTCCCCGCACAGGTTCAAATCCTGTCAACTACGTAAGTCTGTGTTCTATGGCAAAGAAGAGCAATTGTTGATGAACCAACCCAGGCCGCAGCGGTGAGAACTATCAAGGACATGGTGATGTCTGCTGATAGGCTGTTGGCAAAAGAGGCACAGGTTCAAATCCTGTCAGCTATGCAGCTCTCTGTGCAAAAGTAGCATTACTGGCAAAGGATTGTGGTAGGTTTTGTTACGGTTTTGCTAGCTGATTACTTTTTAATGACATTTTTATAACTGTTTTTGTTTCTTAGTGTTTTTCACTGTCTATATTTTTTATAGCTGTATGTGCATTGGTGGTATAGTGGTTAGCATAGCTGCTTCCCAAGCAGTTGACCCGGGTTCGATTCCCGGCCATTGCAAAGTGTTAAGGTCTGATTCTTATGCTGTCATCATGTAACTCATGGAATTTGACAGGATATTTGAAGAACTCCTGATGTGGAGCCACTAGGTGGCATGTTTGTTTTGAAATAAAAGCCATGAGGCCCACCGTAGCTCAGATAGTCTCTAGCCCCACACAAGCCCCGAATGGGATTAAGCTAAAGAAATTGAATAAATCAAGGCCATTGAGTGGAGTTGATGGTAAGACTTTATGTCACTATTGAGTGTATATTAAAAGGTGACCTGCTTTCCCTGACCGGGAATCGAACCCGGGCCGCGGCGGGGAGAGCGCCGAATCCTAGCCACTAGACCATCAAGGACACAACTACTGATGCTTATAGGCAATTGGCAAAAGGTGAGCTCACGTGTACTAAACATACGCCCGGTGAGGGTTGACATACTGCAAATAATTGCTTGAGTGCGTCAACTTTTCTGAACACAGATAGTAGTACCAATGACATGTGTTGTGGCCGAGTGGTTAAGGCGATGGACTTGAAATCTATTGGGGTTTTCCTGCACAGGTTAAAATCTTGTCAACTACGTAAGTCTGTGTTCAAACTTGCCTGTTCTATGGCAAAGAAGAGTAATTGGTGAGGATAGTGTTAGGTAGTTTCTTTATTGCAGGCAGGTGACCTTTGTGTTTCCTGACAGTTGTATGTCTAAGCTTTTATGTTGGTTTGTTTGTTGCAGTATTTAAGTTTTGCAGCACTGTGCTCTTTGAGAGTAGAGTGTTAAACATACTACCAAATGTATGTTTAACACTCTACTCTCAAAGAGCACAATCTTTTTCAAGCAGTTGACACGAGTTTGGTTCCTGGCCACTACGTTGCTTTATCATGTGAGGCTCATAATTTGATTATGTGACTCATGAATTTCTATGAAATATTTACAGAACTTGTGTCATGGAGCCACCAAGCCATTGTACAGAGTGCATACCCACTGAGGGCCACCATAGCTGATATAGGCTCCAGCCCCACACAAGTGCTGAATGGGATTACGCTATAGACATTGGCATTGGCATCAAGGCCATTGAGTGGAAATGATGGCAAGACTCCTTCTCACTAATGCATTTGTGTTAAAGGGAGACCTGTTTTCCCTGACCGGGAATCGAACCCGGGCCGCGGCGGTGAAAGCGCCGAATCCTAGCCACTAGACCACCAGGGACAAGCTTGAGTGAAATTAGAGGCCCTGACCGGGAATCATCCCGGGCCGCGGCGGTGAGCGCCGTCAAGGACCTGGTGACCTCTGCTTATAGGCAGTCGGCAAAAGGGGAGCTCACATGTACTAAACGTACACACGGTTTGCGACACCTTACCGCAACTAATTCAATGAGTACGTTTTCCAAACACGTTCAATTTGAGCAATTTCATGTAGTTGTGGCCGAGTGGTTAAGGCGATGGACTAGAAATCCATTGGGGTCTCCCCGCACAGGTTCAAATCCTGTCAACTACGTAAGTCTGTGTTCTATGGCAAAGAAGAGCAATTGTTGATGAACCAACCCAGGCCGCAGCGGTGAGAACTATCAAGGACATGGTGATGTCTGCTGATAGGCTGTTGGCAAAAGAGGCACAGGTTCAAATCCTGTCAGCTATGCAGCTCTGTGCAAAAGTAGCATTACTGGCAAAGGATTGTGGTAGGTTTTGTTACGTTTTTGCTAGCTGATTACTTTTTAATGACATTTTTATAACTGTTTTTGTTTCTTAGTGTTTTTCACTGTCTATATTTTTTATAGCTGTATGTGCATTGGTGGTATAGTGGTTAGCATAGCTGCTTCCCAAGCAGTTGACCCGGGTTCGATTCCCGGCCATTGCAAAGTGTTAAGGTCTGATTCTTATGCTGTCATCATGTAACTCATGGAATTTGACAGGATATTTGAAGAACTCCTGATGTGGAGCCACTAGGTGGCATGTTTGTTTTGAAATAAAAGCCATGAGGCCCACCGTAGCTCAGATAGTCTCTAGCCCCACACAAGCCCCGAATGGGATTAAGCTAAAGAAATTGAATAAATCAAGGCCATTGAGTGGAGTTGATGGTAAGACTTTATGTCACTATTGAGTGTATATTAAAAGTGACCTGCTCTCCTGACCGGGAATCGAACCCGGGCCGCGGTGAGAGCGCCGAATCCTAGCCACTAGACCATCAAGGACACAACTACTGATGCTTATAGGCAATTGGCAAAAGGTGAGCTCACGTGTACTAAACATACGCCCGGTGAGGGTTGACATACTGCAAATAATTGCTTGAGTGCGTCAACTTTTCTGAACACAGATAGTAGTACCAATGACATGTGTTGTGGCCGAGTGGTTAAGGCGATGGACTTGAAATCTATTGGGGTTTTCCTGCACAGGTTAAAATCTTGTCAACTACGTAAGTCTGTGTTCAAACTTGCCTGTTCTATGGCAAAGAAGAGTAATTGGTGAGGATAGTGTTAGGTAGTTTCTTTATTGCAGGCAGGTGACCTTTGTGTTTCCTGACAGTTGTATGTCTAAGCTTTTATGTTGGTTTGTTTGTTGCAGTATTTAAGTTTTGCAGCACTGTGCTCTTTGAGAGTAGAGTGTTAAACATACTACCAAATGTATGTTTAACACTCTACTCTCAAAGAGCACAATCTTTTTCAAGCAGTTGACACGAGTTTGGTTCCTGGCCACTACGTTGCTTTATCATGTGAGGCTCATAATTTGATTATGTGACTCATGAATTTCTATGAAATATTTACAGAACTTGTGTCATGGAGCCACCAAGCCATTGTACAGAGTGCATACCCACTGAGGGCCACCATAGCTGATATAGGCTCCAGCCCCACACAAGTGCTGAATGGGATTACGCTATAGACATTGGCATTGGCATCAAGGCCATTGAGTGGAAATGATGGCAAGACTCCTTCTCACTAATGCATTTGTGTTAAAGGGAGACCTGTTTTCCCTGACCGGGAATCGAACCCGGGCCGCGGCGGTGAAAGCGCCGAATCCTAGCCACTAGACCACCAGGGACAAGCTTGAGTGAAATTAGAGGCCCTGACCGGGAATCATCCCGGGCCGCGGCGGTGAGCGCCGTCAAGGACCTGGTGACCTCTGCTTATAGGCAGTCGGCAAAAGGGGAGCTCACATGTACTAAACGTACACACGGTTTGCCACACCTTACCGCAACTAATTCAATGAGTACGTTTTCCAAACACGTTCAATTTGAGCAATTTCATGTAGTTGTGGCCGAGTGGTTAAGGCGATGGACTAGAAATCCATTGGGGTCTCCCCGCACAGGTTCAAATCCTGTCAACTACGTAAGTCTGTGTTCTATGGCAAAGAAGAGCAATTGTTGATGAACCAACCCAGGCCGCAGCGGTGAGAACTATCAAGGACATGGTGATGTCTGCTGATAGGCTGTTGGCAAAAGAGGCAGAGGTTCAAATCCTGTCAGCTATGCAGCTCTCTGTGCAAAAGTAGCATTACTGGCAAAGGATTGTGGTAGGTTTTGTTACGTTTTTGCTAGCTGATTACTTTTTAATGACATTTTTATAACTGTTTTTGTTTCTTAGTGTTTTTCACTGTCTATATTTTTTATAGCTGTATGTGCATTGGTGGTATAGTGGTTAGCATAGCTGCTTCCCAAGCAGTTGACCCGGGTTCGATTCCCGGCCATTGCAAAGTGTTAAGGTCTGATTCTTATGCTGTCATCATGTAACTCATGGAATTTGACAGGATATTTGAAGAACTCCTGATGTGGAGCCACTAGGTGGCATGTTTGTTTTGAAATAAAAGCCATGAGGCCCACCGTAGCTCAGATAGTCTCTAGCCCCACACAAGCCCCGAATGGGATTAAGCTAAAGAAATTGAATAAATCAAGGCCATTGAGTGGAGTTGATGGTAAGACTTTATGTCACTATTGAGTGTATATTAAAAGGTGACCTGCTTTCCCTGACCGGGAATCGAACCCGGGCCGCGGCGGTGAGAGCGCCGAATCCTAGCCACTAGACCATCAAGGACACAACTACTGATGCTTATAGGCAATTGGCAAAAGGTGAGCTCACGTGTACTAAACATACGCCCGGTGAGGGTTGACATACTGCAAATAATTGCTTGAGTGCGTCAACTTTTCTGAACACAGATAGTAGTACCAATGACATGTGTTGTGGCCGAGTGGTTAAGGCGATGGACTTGAAATCTATTGGGGTTTTCCTGCACAGGTTAAAATCTTGTCAACTACGTAAGTCTGTGTTCAAACTTGCCTGTTCTATGGCAAAGAAGAGTAATTGGTGAGGATAGTGTTAGGTAGTTTCTTTATTGCAGGCAGGTGACCTTTGTGTTTCCTGACAGTTGTATGTCTAAGCTTTTATGTTGGTTTGTTTGTTGCAGTATTTAAGTTTTGCAGCACTGTGCTCTTTGAGAGTAGAGTGTTAAACATACTACCAAATGTATGTTTAACACTCTACTCTCAAAGAGCACAATCTTTTTCAAGCAGTTGACACGAGTTTGGTTCCTGGCCACTACGTTGCTTTATCATGTGAGGCTCATAATTTGATTATGTGACTCATGAATTTCTATGAAATATTTACAGAACTTGTGTCATGGAGCCACCAAGCCATTGTACAGAGTGCATACCCACTGAGGGCCACCATAGCTGATATAGGCTCCAGCCCCACACAAGTGCTGAATGGGATTACGCTATAGACATTGGCATTGGCATCAAGGCCATTGAGTGGAAATGATGGCAAGACTCCTTCTCACTAATGCATTTGTGTTAAAGGGAGACCTGTTTTCCCTGACCGGGAATCGAACCCGGGCCGCGGCGGTGAAAGCGCCGAATCCTAGCCACTAGACCACCAGGGACAAGCTTGAGTGAAATTAGAGGCCCTGACCGGGAATCATCCCGGGCCGCGGCGGTGAGCGCCATCAAGGACCTGGTGACCTCTGCTTATAGGCAGTCGGCAAAAGGGAGCTCACATGTACTAAACGTACACACGGTTTGCGACACCTTACCGCAACTAATTCAATGAGTACGTTTTCCAAACACGTTCAATTTGAGCAATTTCATGTAGTTGTGGCCGAGTGGTTAAGGCGATGGACTAGAAATCCATTGGGGTCTCCCCGCACAGGTTCAAATCCTGTCAACTACGTAAGTCTGTGTTCTATGGCAAAGAAGAGCAATTGTTGATGAACCAACCCAGGCCGCAGCGGTGAGAACTATCAAGGACATGGTGATGTCTGCTGATAGGCTGTTGGCAAAAGAGGCACAGGTTCAAATCCTGTCAGCTATGCAGCTCTCTGTGCAAAAGTAGCATTACTGGCAAAGGATTGTGGTAGGTTTTGTTACGTTTTTGCTAGCTGATTACTTTTTAATGACATTTTTATAACTGTTTTTGTTTCTTAGTGTTTTTCACTGTCTATATTTTTTATAGCTGTATGTGCATTGGTGGTATAGTGGTTAGCATAGCTGCTTCCCAAGCAGTTGACCCGGGTTCGATTCCCGGCCATTGCAAAGTGTTAAGGTCTGATTCTTATGCTGTCATCATGTAACTCATGGAATTTGACAGGATATTTGAAGAACTCCTGATGTGGAGCCACTAGGTGGCATGTTTGTTTTGAAATAAAAGCCATGAGGCCCACCGTAGCTCAGATAGTCTCTAGCCCCACACAAGCCCCGAATGGGATTAAGCTAAAGAAATTGAATAAATCAAGGCCATTGAGTGGAGTTGATGGTAAGACTTTATGTCACTATTGAGTGTATATTAAAAGGTGACCTGCTTTCCCTGACCGGGAATCGAACCCGGGCCGCGGCGGTGAGAGCGCCGAATCCTAGCCACTAGACCATCAAGGACACAACTACTGATGCTTATAGGCAATTGGCAAAAGGTGAGCTCACGTGTACTAAACATACGCCCGGTGAGGGTTGACATACTGCAAATAATTGCTTGAGTGCGTCAACTTTTCTGAACACAGATAGTAGTACCAATGACATGTGTTGTGGCCGAGTGGTTAAGGCGATGGACTTGAAATCTATTGGGGTTTTCCTGCACAGGTTAAAATCTTGTCAACTACGTAAGTCTGTGTTCAAACTTGCCTGTTCTATGGCAAAGAAGAGTAATTGGTGAGGATAGTGTTAGGTAGTTTCTTTATTGCAGGCAGGTGACCTTTGTGTTTCCTGACAGTTGTATGTCTAAGCTTTTATGTTGGTTTGTTTGTTGCAGTATTTAAGTTTTGCAGCACTGTGCTCTTTGAGAGTAGAGTGTTAAACATACTACCAAATGTATGTTTAACACTCTACTCTCAAAGAGCACAATCTTTTTCAAGCAGTTGACACGAGTTTGGTTCCTGGCCACTACGTTGCTTTATCATGTGAGGCTCATAATTTGATTATGTGACTCATGAATTTCTATGAAATATTTACAGAACTTGTGTCATGGAGCCACCAAGCCATTGTACAGAGTGCATACCCACTGAGGGCCACCATAGCTGATATAGGCTCCAGCCCCACACAAGTGCTGAATGGGATTACGCTATAGACATTGGCATTGGCATCAAGGCCATTGAGTGGAAATGATGGCAAGACTCCTTCTCACTAATGCATTTGTGTTAAAGGGAGACCTGTTTTCCCTGACCGGGAATCGAACCCGGGCCGCGGCGGTGAAAGCGCCGAATCCTAGCCACTAGACCACCAGGGACAAGCTTGAGTGAAATTAGAGGCCCTGACCGGGAATCATCCCGGGCCGCGGCGGTGAGCGCCATCAAGGACCTGGTGACCTCTGCTTATAGGCAGTCGGCAAAAGGGGAGCTCACATGTACTAAACGTACACACGGTTTGCGACACCTTACCGCAACTAATTCAATGAGTACGTTTTCCAAACACGTTCAATTTGAGCAATTTCATGTAGTTGTGGCCGAGTGGTTAAGGCGATGGACTAGAAATCCATTGGGGTCTCCCCGCACAGGTTCAAATCCTGTCAACTACGTAAGTCTGTGTTCTATGGCAAAGAAGAGCAATTGTTGATGAACCAACCCAGGCCGCAGCGGTGAGAACTATCAAGGACATGGTGATGTCTGCTGATAGGCTGTTGGCAAAAGAGGCACAGGTTCAAATCCTGTCAGCTATGCAGCTCTCTGTGCAAAAGTAGCATTACTGGCAAAGGATTGTGGTAGGTTTTGTTACGTTTTTGCTAGCTGATTACTTTTTAATGACATTTTTATAACTGTTTTTGTTTCTTAGTGTTTTTCACTGTCTATATTTTTTATAGCTGTATGTGCATTGGTGGTATAGTGGTTAGCATAGCTGCTTCCCAAGCAGTTGACCCGGGTTCGATTCCCGGCCATTGCAAAGTGTTAAGGTCTGATTCTTATGCTGTCATCATGTAACTCATGGAATTTGACAGGATATTTGAAGAACTCCTGATGTGGAGCCACTAGGTGGCATGTTTGTTTTGAAATAAAAGCCATGAGGCCCACCGTAGCTCAGATAGTCTCTAGCCCCACACAAGCCCCGAATGGGATTAAGCTAAAGAAATTGAATAAATCAAGGCCATTGAGTGGAGTTGATGGTAAGACTTTATGTCACTATTGAGTGTATATTAAAAGGTGACCTGCTTTCCCTGACCGGGAATCGAACCCGGGCCGCGGCGGTGAGAGCGCCGAATCCTAGCCACTAGACCATCAAGGACACAACTACTGATGCTTATAGGCAATTGGCAAAAGGTGAGCTCACGTGTACTAAACATACGCCCGGTGAGGGTTGACATACTGCAAATAATTGCTTGAGTGCGTCAACTTTTCTGAACACAGATAGTAGTACCAATGACATGTGTTGTGGCCGAGTGGTTAAGGCGATGGACTTGAAATCTATTGGGGTTTTCCTGCACAGGTTAAAATCTTGTCAACTACGTAAGTCTGTGTTCAAACTTGCCTGTTCTATGGCAAAGAAGAGTAATTGGTGAGGATAGTGTTAGGTAGTTTCTTTATTGCAGGCAGGTGACCTTTGTGTTTCCTGACAGTTGTATGTCTAAGCTTTTATGTTGGTTTGTTTGTTGCAGTATTTAAGTTTTGCAGCACTGTGCTCTTTGAGAGTAGAGTGTTAAACATACTACCAAATGTATGTTTAACACTCTACTCTCAAAGAGCACAATCTTTTTCAAGCAGTTGACACGAGTTTGGTTCCTGGCCACTACGTTGCTTTATCATGTGAGGCTCATAATTTGATTATGTGACTCATGAATTTCTATGAAATATTTACAGAACTTGTGTCATGGAGCCACCAAGCCATTGTACAGAGTGCATACCCACTGAGGGCCACCATAGCTGATATAGGCTCCAGCCCCACACAAGTGCTGAATGGGATTACGCTATAGACATTGGCATTGGCATCAAGGCCATTGAGTGGAAATGATGGCAAGACTCCTTCTCACTAATGCATTTGTGTTAAAGGGAGACCTGTTTTCCCTGACCGGGAATCGAACCCGGGCCGCGGCGGTGAAAGCGCCGAATCCTAGCCACTAGACCACCAGGGACAAGCTTGAGTGAAATTAGAGGCCCTGACCGGGAATCATCCCGGGCCGCGGCGGTGAGCGCCATCAAGGACCTGGTGACCTCTGCTTATAGGCAGTCGGCAAAAGGGGAGCTCACATGTACTAAACGTACACACGGTTTGCGACACCTTACCGCAACTAATTCAATGAGTACGTTTTCCAAACACGTTCAATTTGAGCAATTTCATGTAGTTGTGGCCGAGTGGTTAAGGCGATGGACTAGAAATCCATTGGGGTCTCCCCGCACAGGTTCAAATCCTGTCAACTACGTAAGTCTGTGTTCTATGGCAAAGAAGAGCAATTGTTGATGAACCAACCCAGGCCGCAGCGGTGAGAACTATCAAGGACATGGTGATGTCTGCTGATAGGCTGTTGGCAAAAGAGGCACAGGTTCAAATCCTGTCAGCTATGCAGCTCTCTGTGCAAAAGTAGCATTACTGGCAAAGGATTGTGGTAGGTTTTGTTACGTTTTTGCTAGCTGATTACTTTTTAATGACATTTTTATAACTGTTTTTGTTTCTTAGTGTTTTTCACTGTCTATATTTTTTATAGCTGTATGTGCATTGGTGGTATAGTGGTTAGCATAGCTGCTTCCCAAGCAGTTGACCCGGGTTCGATTCCCGGCCATTGCAAAGTGTTAAGGTCTGATTCTTATGCTGTCATCATGTAACTCATGGAATTTGACAGGATATTTGAAGAACTCCTGATGTGGAGCCACTAGGTGGCATGTTTGTTTTGAAATAAAAGCCATGAGGCCCACCGTAGCTCAGATAGTCTCTAGCCCCACACAAGCCCCGAATGGGATTAAGCTAAAGAAATTGAATAAATCAAGGCCATTGAGTGGAGTTGATGGTAAGACTTTATGTCACTATTGAGTGTATATTAAAAGGTGACCTGCTTTCCCTGACCGGGAATCGAACCCGGGCCGCGGCGGTGAGAGCGCCGAATCCTAGCCACTAGACCATCAAGGACACAACTACTGATGCTTATAGGCAATTGGCAAAAGGTGAGCTCACGTGTACTAAACATACGCCCGGTGAGGGTTGACATACTGCAAATAATTGCTTGAGTGCGTCAACTTTTCTGAACACAGATAGTAGTACCAATGACATGTGTTGTGGCCGAGTGGTTAAGGCGATGGACTTGAAATCTATTGGGGTTTTCCTGCACAGGTTAAAATCTTGTCAACTACGTAAGTCTGTGTTCAAACTTGCCTGTTCTATGGCAAAGAAGAGTAATTGGTGAGGATAGTGTTAGGTAGTTTCTTTATTGCAGGCAGGTGACCTTTGTGTTTCCTGACAGTTGTATGTCTAAGCTTTTATGTTGGTTTGTTTGTTGCAGTATTTAAGTTTTGCAGCACTGTGCTCTTTGAGAGTAGAGTGTTAAACATACTACCAAATGTATGTTTAACACTCTACTCTCAAAGAGCACAATCTTTTTCAAGCAGTTGACACGAGTTTGGTTCCTGGCCACTACGTTGCTTTATCATGTGAGGCTCATAATTTGATTATGTGACTCATGAATTTCTATGAAATATTTACAGAACTTGTGTCATGGAGCCACCAAGCCATTGTACAGAGTGCATACCCACTGAGGGCCACCATAGCTGATATAGGCTCCAGCCCCACACAAGTGCTGAATGGGATTACGCTATAGACATTGGCATTGGCATCAAGGCCATTGAGTGGAAATGATGGCAAGACTCCTTCTCACTAATGCATTTGTGTTAAAGGGAGACCTGTTTTCCCTGACCGGGAATCGAACCCGGGCCGCGGCGGTGAAAGCGCCGAATCCTAGCCACTAGACCACCAGGGACAAGCTTGAGTGAAATTAGAGGCCCTGACCGGGAATCATCCCGGGCCGCGGCGGTGAGCGCCATCAAGGACCTGGTGACCTCTGCTTATAGGCAGTCGGCAAAAGGGGAGCTCACATGTACTAAACGTACACACGGTTTGCCACACCTTACCGCAACTAATTCAATGAGTACGTTTTCCAAACACGTTCAATTTGAGCAATTTCATGTAGTTGTGGCCGAGTGGTTAAGGCGATGGACTAGAAATCCATTGGGGTCTCCCCGCACAGGTTCAAATCCTGTCAACTACGTAAGTCTGTGTTCTATGGCAAAGAAGAGCAATTGTTGATGAACCAACCCAGGCCGCAGCGGTGAGAACTATCAAGGACATGGTGATGTCTGCTGATAGGCTGTTGGCAAAAGAGGCAGAGGTTCAAATCCTGTCAGCTGTGTAGCTGTGTTTATAACTGTTTTTGTTTCTTAGTGTTTTTCACTGTCTATATTTTTTATAGCTGTATGTGCATTGGTGGTATAGTGGTTAGCATAGTTGCTTCCCAAGCAGTTGACCCAGGTTCGATTCCCGGCCATTGCAAAGTGTTAAGGTCTGATTCTTATGCTGTCATCATGTAACTCATGGAATTTGACAGGATATTTGAAGAACTCCTGATGTGGAGCCACTAGGTGGCATGTTTGTTTTGAAATAAAAGCCATGAGGCCCACCGTAGCTCAGATAGTCTCTAGCCCCACACAAGCCCCGAATGGGATTAAGCTAAAGAAATTGAATAAATCAAGGCCATTGAGTGGAGTTGATGGTAAGACTTTATGTCACTATTGAGTGTATATTAAAAGGTGACCTGCTTTCCCTGACCGGGAATCGAACCCGGGCCTCCCAGCGCCGAGCCAAGCCACAAGGAAAACGAGAGAAAAGGAGACTGTATAAAATGTTTCAAACTACAAAATCCCTCGGAATAGCCCTGGGCGGGCAGTATGGTGAAACCAGCTGAGCGGTGGGGCCCCGCTCAGCCACAGCGGGCCTGGTTGATCATGCCTAGTATGTCATATGTGTCTCAAAGTTGGGGTCAGGTTGACTTAAGTTTTTCTCGGGGGGGGGAAAAAAACCCGCGGGAGAGCTCTCTGCCACTGGGGGGGCCCGTGTTGACCCCGGGGGGGGGGGGGGGGGGGCCCCCCCCCCGGGGGGGGGGGGCCCGTCCCCCCCCCCCCCCCTTTTTTTTTTTTTACACACCCTGGGGGGCCCCCCCCCCCCCCCCCCCCCGTGTCCTCCCCCCCCCCCCCCCCCCGCGGGGGGGGGGGGGGGGGCCCTTCCCCCCCCCCCCCGCCACTAGACCATCAAGGACACAACTACTGATGCTTATAGGCAATTGGCAAAAGGTGAGCTCACGTGTACTAAACATACACCCGGTGAGGGTTGACATACTGCAAATAATTGCTTGAGTGCGTCAACTTTTCTGAACTTTTTTTCTCAAAGCCTGACTAAAAGCCTCCCCTGCCCGGGGGGACTCGACTCAAGCCTGCTGCCCTGGGCCCGGGGCAGTATGGTGAAACCAGCTGAGCGGTGGCGCCCTGCTCAGCCACACGGGCTTCCTGGTTGATCCTGCCATAGTAGTGTGTCATATGCTTGTCTCAAAGGTTAGGTCATGTTGACTCATGACTTTAGCCTGGGCCGGGAAACTGACCGCCGGGGAGAGCTCTCTGCCACTGGGCGGGCCCGAGCGCTTAGCTCCGAGTGTGTGCACGGGGCGGCGCACGCGCCAGTCTGGTGGGGAGACCTGTTCCTCCCGGCTGCTTGTCAGCTTTTATGCAACACGGTGTGGGCGGCCCACCGTGCGCCTCTGGGTACCCAACTCTCCTCTCCCCGCCGGGGAGAGGCAGGGGGGTTCAATGTCTCCTACCCTGTTCTGTCCCGGCCGGTGAGCCTGCCGGGCTTAGCAGGATGGAGCGCCTGTGAGGTCTTTTATCATACTGTAGTAAAGCCAGAGGGGAAACTTAGGTGGAGGCCTGCAGTTTTCCCTGACCTGGTTTATAGGAGCGAAAGACTAATAGAACCAGCAATAGCTGGTTCCCACCTTGAGTTTCGATCAGGATATATGGTGTGCGAAGTCAGGAGCATAGTCCTAGTGTTGGGCCACGTTTCCTATATGCAGGACTGGGCGGCCTTCCCGGAGCTGCGGGGTACCATGTCCACATAGACATAACTCATCACCAGGTAGAATCAAACACACTGCCGTGGAAAGAGAGAGTCTGGGGTGAAGTAGCAGGGGTCAAAGCGTGGAGCCTGTGAGCAGTTTTATGTGAGCGCGTGTAGTACCAGGGGCTGGGAAAGAGCGAAACCAGACGCCCTGAGCACCACGGTTGCTCCCCGCTCACCTCTCGTGCACGTTCGCCCACCGTTAAGCCCCCCTCCTGGGCTATTCACCAATCCACGAGCCCGCTGTGGGTTCATGCCCCTGGTTCCCTGTACACAATGCATCTGGTACTCCGTACACATCAGTAATGACATGTCTTTACTGATGTGTCTGGAGTACCAGGGGCATTATGTACTGATGTGTCTGGAGTACCAGGGGCATTATGTACTGATGTGTATGGAGTACCAGGGGCTTTGTGTACTGATGTGTACGGAGTACCAGGGGCTTTGTGTACTGAGGTATACGGAGTACCAGGGGCTTTGTGTATGGGGTACCAGGGGCATGAACCTCCAGCGAGCCCGTGGATTGGCCAATAACCCAGGAGGGGGCTTAATGGTGGGGGAATGTGCACGAGAGGTGAGCGAGGTGCAACCGTGGGGCCCAGGGCGTCTGGCCTCTATGTTTTTATCCTGTTTTCCGTGTATGGATTTCCCCGTGTGAGGCTGTGGCTTCAGCCCAGCCTGATGCAGCCGTGTCCCGGACATCTCCCCTCCTCTCTACTGCCGGCCCAGGGGGGCGTCTTTCCCCGGTCTTTTTAGCCTGTTTTGACCGGACCCAGACCCCCGTGTGAGGCTGTGGCTTCAGCCCAGCCTGATGCAGCCGTGTCCCAGACATCTCCCCTCCTCTCTCCTGCGGGCCCAGGTGCGACTTTCCCCGGTCTTTTCAGCCTCATTTGACCGGACCCAGACCCCCGTGTGAGGGAGGCTGTGGCTGCGTCCCGGGCGGATGCAGCCGCGTTCTGGCCAGCTCCCCCCACGTTTACTGCGATCCAGACCCCTTGTGAGGCCGTGGTTCTATGCCAGGCTCATGGAGCTTGGTCCTGGCTTGAACTTTATTTTAGAGGGGGCAGTCACACGGGGGACCCAGCGACCAGCAATAAACCTCGGCACCTAAAGGGTTAACACCTTCAGCAGCAGGGTGCTTGGCTGCCCCCTGCTGCATGAATTCATTCCACCTGGGAAACCCACTGGTAAGATTTTAGCGCAAACAACATTCTTTACATTTCTGCTTCAGATTTACTTCGACTTCCACTTTTTACACTTTTCCTGTTGTCACATGTTTTATGTATTCTTATTAACAAGTGGGTTACTCTAGAGTACCTGCTATCTCAGTCTGGCAGAGGTGACCTACAGTGTCCACAACACCACTCAGAACTGAGAGGAAACTGTGGAAGACACATTAAGTGCTGCTGACGTCCTGGGTTTTATCCATGAACTCCCAGAAAAGAGCACAGTGACCTGCCCAGCTCACATGAAGAGGTATTGTGACCTGCAGCCATTTATGATTTCCAAAGTACTACACCATCTTATTGACTCAAATGTTCTATTAGTATAAGTTAAGCTTATGTTTTTATTAAGTTATAAGAGTAAAAGTTTCATAGTACACAAATATTTTAACTGTTTTGATTCACAAACTTTAGATGCTCCTGATGCAGCCATTTCATTCTGTAGGGCTAGCACTTCTCTCATAATGTGACTTAAGCAGGCATTTAAAATAAGAATATTGTGTGTTGTGTTCTGTTTTGTGATCAGCGTTTGAGTATCTTAAAATTGCTATTATTTTATGTTTCTTTAGGCTATCACATACGACTCCCGGGTGTACCTGGCTGTGAGGCAGTCTCCACCACACAAACAGTGCTGTGTCAACTGAAGAGGTGGCTGAGATTGTGCGCCTTTGTTCTAGCTTCCAATGGACAAGGCTCCCTGCAAATACAGCTTAAAATGTAAGCAGACGACCTTGCTTGGGCCATGGAGGGCTTCCAGGAACACAGTGGCTCTGCACCTGGTCAGCTAGCAGTTGAGAGGAGAGGTGACCTGTAGTGTAGTTGAAGCATGCTTTGCAAATTCATACATTAAAAATATCTAAAATGAACTGAATTATTGCATTTTTTCACAATTAAATGTATAAAATGCGCTACTCGGATTCCATTTTATTTTTCAGGATCTCATAATGGATTCCTTTTCCCTCCTTTTCCTTTTTTATTTTATTTTTCTAACCTCACAGACTGTTTATGACATGTGGCCAGGCTGCCCACAAACCTGACACTAACAGAATCTCTGAGAGTATTTCACTCAGGCTGTTAAAATAATATCAACAGGCAAGAAATCAGCCAAAAGACTCCAAGGGTGAAACCTTGCCCATTCCTCAGTCCATGGTACTGTCCTACAATGTCAATACAACAGTGTCTTTCTGGCAAGCTACATTTTTATCTTCCTTTACACACTTTATATTTTATAATGCACCCAGCATGTATACATTGAGCATTTTCAATTACACTACAACATTTTGTCCACTCCACACACTCCATTCTGCCCCTGTTCAGCACGGACATGAACTTTTAGTGTTTCAGGAGCCAGAAAATTGCAAGGGTCAAGAAGTTATACAACATTGCCACCGAGTTGGTGACGCACTGGCAAATGGATTCGTCTCATCAAATGGATGAATAAATCAGTGGTTGCTCTTAGTTGCCAGGATTGTCTTTTTTCCAGAGTCAGGTCCTCTTGAGCCATGTGAGTGTCCTGGATAACTCCACGTGTGTGTCTCTTTGAACAGACTTCAGGTGGCTGAGCTGTATGATCAAAAGTCCTACCTTCACTATTATTTTTTTCTCTAAATAAAATATTTTACTGTAAATGCTTTATTTTCACCTTATAGGGAGTCATTAATAATCAGCTATTCTATGACATACAATGCAATGTTGTTCAAATGATACACATTTATTTGTACAACTGAAGTTCAACGGTGTTAAAATCTCACTATTGCCACTATTTGTGGGGCAAATGTTAAAAATGATGACAGTAAATGTACATGTGTATTTAAACAGAAAATATCCACTTTAGGCCACACTTCCTCTTCTACTGCTCTTTGTAATAAGAATAATAATGGATTAGATTTATATAACGCTTTTCAAGGCACTCAAAGCAATTCACAGATGGGTCCATTATTCATTCACTCCACAGTCACACACTGGTGGTCATAAACTACCTCTGTAGCCACAGCTGCCCTGGGGCAGACTGTCAGAGATGTGGCAGCCGTTCTGTGCCTTTGGCCTCTCTGACCTCCACCAAACACACTCACACATTCATACAATGTTTTTACCAAACATTTGTGGTGCATTGTGGGGAGGATCCACAGATGCATTCTTGGTATTTTAGCCAGACGGAGGGCTCAGTCCTTGGGAGAGGGTGTGGATTGGAACACAACATTGGTTGGCTGGTTTCCTCCAAATGTGTCCTACTAAAAGGATCCTGGAGATAGAAGAAAACCTAATGTTCAAATTATGTCAATTACCAACCAAAATCTAACTTTTTTATTATTTAAACATTTATTTAAAGCCAATAAAGAAAAAGTGTGGGTGTGTGAGTTGGAATGGCTGTGTGTCACAGTCTTGAACGTGCTTTAATGCTCTTTTCAAAGAGTTCAGCTGCTGTATTGGCAACTTTTGTGATTCTAGTCCAACTTGTGTCAACACTCGGGGGATGGCAGTGTTGGTCTAACAGTCAGATGGTTAATCCCACTCTTGGAGCTTGAGGAAATGTCCTGACACCAGAAGATGGATGGCAGCGGAGTGTGGTGAGGCTTGTATTAAACCCTACAGGGGGAGTTGGAACCACTTTGGTCAACACTGGCAATTTGTGAGGTCACGACCAAAACAATCGCTATTCCAATCATGTTCAGTTGAAAGAAGGTGATTCTTAAGATTTAAATATATACACCAATCAAAATGCATTCATTTAGTGTAAAAGAGGCCTGCTTTGCACATGATTATTCACAATATCAACTATACATACTATGTTTTGTCCATAAGTGCATGATGATGTTAAAGATTGCTTTTTAGCATCTCTCTATGAAAAGTTTTGTCACATTTCATATTATAACACATTTCAATTTAAATATAATGCAATCAGTATGTATTTGTGTGATTTATGTCTTTCCAGATAGTTGCCATTAAACAATCATATACTAATGAAATTAAAACATTGTTTGAATGTTCGGGACCTTTCTGTGCAGTGCTCCCCTGCTCCACATTTTAATCTCTTGTATCTGAGTGTGTGTTTGTCTTGTTTGTCCATCTTATCTAGTGGCACTCACCTGCTGAGCTGACTCCACACCTGCTACTCATCCACTAATTATCGCTACCAGCAAAAAAAAAGTCGGACAGACCTCCCATTCAGTGCCAGATTGTTATAATAGTATAGTATTAGTAGTAGTGCTCCATGTTCAGGTGTTTTTAAAATTTGAATCTTTTTGACTTTTTGACAAATACACACCAGCATTTTTCTCTCTGCCTTCTCCAGTGCTTCTCCGTGTTGCCAGCTCCAGTTTGACGTTTCCCAGTCCTCCGTCTGCCTAGGACCAAGCTCCTCTTCAGCCCTGTTCTTAAATAAAGGAGGGGGTGACTGACAGGGGCCCATGAAGATAATAGAAATTTTAATAAAAAAAGAAACAAAAAAAACCCCAAAAACTGATCTACATAAATTGAGGATTTTGTTCACAGTTCTCAAATAAAATATATATGTTTTTATCAAAGCTGACAACTTGTTGCACTCACACTCACAAAACGATCAAATTTGGACTTGTTTTTCAGTAAAGTCGTTTAAACGTGTTGATTTTACGAGTTGACTTTTAGTTAGGTCTTCATTTTTAACTCCTTCACTGCTCCTTCGTTCCTCACTCATAGTGGTGTTCTGTCAGCCCACGGTGCTGTGACGATCAAAAAACTGATCCCAGACCTGTTTTCATTAGTCACCTCGCTTTCTGATTGGATGTCTCTGTTATTGCTCACATGTGATTTGTTTTGTGTTTAAGTGTGACGAGGGAAATAGGCATTAGTGCTGTAAAATAAAGCAGAAGATCTCTTGATTGATGATTAGATTCATCTAATTTAAAACAATGTGTTAATGCAGCAGTGGGACACTAACATTAGTGCTGTGAGGCTGGTGACAGAACAGCACAGTGGTCTCAGAGCCATCCACAGCAGGAACAGAAACAGTAAGTGACTTACGTTTTCAGCCGACAATTAGGCTAATAACGCTCATACAAGTCACAGAGAGAATATTTCCCATCTTGTTTTTTATAACTCCTGTCAGATCAGAGCAGGAAGAAGAGAGGCAGAAGGCAGGGTATCACAGCTCAGGCTAAATAACAGCTGCAGTGATTTCCAGAGTCTTCAAATATTGAAATAATGTCTGCATTAATTAGACCACATAAACTAATCTAATTTTAAACATTATTTCATCATCTTTTAAATACAAAGCACCAGTAGGTCCTAGTTCCTAGTCATATAATTGTGATAATTAAGTGTCAGTTCTTCGACATATCTTTTAGGGTGTGATAAACATCTGTGTGCAATGTCTCTGGAGATTCTCATTCTTTCTGGTGTTATTTCACCTTTGTTGAGAAATCTTATTTGTTGGTGTTGGGAAGCAGAAGACTTTAATCTTATTTACTTATGTTTTGAAATTATGTTCATCAATGTACTGAAATCATATCGGCCCTTCTTTTTGACTTTAAAAATATTTAGTTTTTTAATAGTCTGTCTTCAAGTATGTGGAGCTGGAGTTAGTAAAAACTAATTGTCAACCTAAATTGTACTTGCTCTATACTAATATCATAACAGGTGTTATAATACATCAGAATATCGGAAATTACATTTTTTTTTTTTTTTTTTACATTTTTCTAATTTAATTCTACATTGCCACTAGGAAATATGGCTAGTTTTTATCTGCACTAAAAAGTCCTAATTTGTGACGTAATTGTTTAATTCTCTAACATTTGGGTTTACACTGCACTTTTTAAAACTGGACCAACCAATTTTCCTTGTTCTGTGTTTACTGTTGTGTAAATGGTTTTGCTGTCTCTATAGCAGCTAGTTTTACAGTCATAATGAAGAAAATAATGACACAGATTGGCTTAGAGCTACGAGAATGTATTATTTAGCACTTTTTTGCTAAAGCTATCACCATAACGCTTAGTAGGAAAGCTTGACTACAAAACAGGTAGCTACCATTGTGTAGCTAGAAAATACTTAACATAAAGAACAAATTGTTTAAAATATTTGTGTTTAACTGTTTATGACTTGATATATGTACAATCCAAAAGTACAACCAAAAAAAGGTTTCACACCTGCTGATTTGCTGACCAATTTAATTTGGACCAAACGGGAAAGTCTGTACAGTTGTATTTTTTGATTTGAATGTGTATTTTTAGTGTAAGGAGAAGTTGAAAAGGTTGGCTGTTAAATGGACAGATTCATGTTGAAGCAAGAACAATTCCACGTAGTTTATGAACCCTATATACAGTGCAGCACTAATATTGCAGGAAGCAAAGACCTCATTACACCAGAGCAGAGCAGACTCTACGGGCCTCGTTTCTGCAGAAAGACAATACCGTGCTCGTTCATGGGTACAGCCGGGAAACATTTTTCGTGTAATCTGACTAAATGAATGTGCAGGAAGTGGGTATCACTGACCTACAAATTTAACCTTGTTACTTTTGGAGGAGGGATAGGTTTCGGTGTGCTCGTTCCAGAAACAGCAGCCTCATGGGACTGAAGGTAGGAACTAAAGTTACTGTGTGGCGCTTAATGAGGGCACACAAATGAGGGGCAGCAACCGAGGAAAAAGCTGTGTTGTACAAAGAGGCTCTTGTTGGAAAATTGTTTCTCACTTGGGGCTGAGGACTACCGCCTCGCTTTGGAAGCTCGGTTGAAAAATGACGTTGCAGAAATTGTTTCAAATAACTAGTAGTATTGACATAATATAAAGCAATAAGGTCATAAAGTGGGCTGCAGACATAAAAACCCTTAGTCATTATATTATTTTCAGAATTTTTTTTGTAATCCAAAGTTCTAAAATACATGAGGGCCTGTCTGTGTGTGTGTGTGTGTGTGTTTTCATCACTACTTATCTACTCTTGCAATTAGTCAAAATAATATTTCAAGAAACAGTGTCCATATTATGGCTCATGGGATATTTTTACTTTTACGTTTTCATGGCAGATTAATTTTCTAAGCTCTCCCATGAGATGATCATTAATGGTAATAATTGTACAGATAATTTTTTTCTAGAACTCTTTTTACTCCTGGTAGTTTGTTCCCTGCTGTGTTGAACAAATTTTACCCATTCCCCTGGCACTGCCTGGCTTTTATTGTTAAAACACACACACAAAAAAACAAAAAACAAAAAAAACCCCAACAAAACAATCCAAAGTTAAATATCGATTTCCTCAGGGTTCCCATTCCATTAACATACTATATGGCATATATTTCTCATGGATTCCCCGAGAAACCTTTGATGACTCTGAATGCACAGGCTTTTAAATGTTCACACTTCACAGCAGCTGTCAGTGGTAATTATAGAATATTACATATGCTAGAGATGTCTCATTAATTGTGCTAATAAGCGATGTACTTTTGTAACTTTATGCAATGATTTGTATCACTCATTGGTTGTGTCCAGAGACATTTTATTTAATGTCTGTTGGTTCTTCCTCTTGGAAATCCAACTTGATTCCACTGAAACCTGATGCATTATTTGTGTAGAAGAAAAAACAGAAAGAAAATAAACTAAAATGTAGCAGCTGTTTCTGATTTTAGAGACACAAAAGTTTTAGACAGGTGTGAATGTGTGCAGTTAGGTTATAGTTCTGTAATGTTATGTCAATAAACAATTTAAATATATATTTTTTTAGATTATTAATTTACAAAAAGGAAATGTGAGTGAAGAAACTAAAACCTCCAATTTTGAGACTGATCCCAGAACAGGAATTCCTGACATGATGGTGTAACTCTGATCCCAACATCATGGAGTCTGGCCTGGTCTGGAACATGTAATCCCACATGGTCTGGTTTACTCTAGTTCCTTCTTAGATTTTATGGTCTGGTTTAGGCAAGTTTGGCCTGGTTTTGTCTGGGATTCTTGGGAACCTGTCCAGAACTGAGACAGTGGAACTGCTACTGTTGCTGTTTTGAGGCAAAGTCACGCCAAATATTGACTTGATTTTGAATGATCTGTTCTTTCGCTTTGCATTTTGGAAACTAATAAAAATCACCTACTTTATAATTAACTTTACTTTTCATATCCACACTTATATGAGAGATAATAACAATATTGATGTGTGAACTTTGTTACCATCAGTAGTTATGGGTGCTGATTTGGTGGTTTAAAAGTTTGTAAAGGGAAAGCACATTTAGTTTGTGGACAGAAAATCTCCTCCCAGCACTTTCTATATCCAGGCAGAACTTCAATACAGTCAATAGCATTACATTTGGGCCCATACAAACACCACAACTTAATGTCATTTGTATATTGAATACTGTATAGAAATTATATAAGAATTGGGAGTGGACCTTGTTACTGGAAAACAGATAATGCATCGTAAGACTTGAGTTGCATTTGACTGCTATCAGGTGCATTGTGTAAAATGTTGTAATACATATGTTAACAATATGAAATGCAATAGTAAAAGCTGTTTTCAATAGAATATACTATTTTGCATTTGTCAATTCTGGGAAAATAGACACGTAAAGCTCTATAGAACCCATTACTTCTGTTCTCACAACTTAATAAGACTGAGAACTGCTGGAGGAGAAGCACACTCTTTTTCACACTTTTTCTACAATTTTTTTTATATGTATAGCATTTACAAACTAAATCGATTTGTTTCAGATTTGTTAAAGTGAAATCACCATCAGACCCATTTCCTTTGGATTTGTTCATAAACAAATTATTTTCGTTCCGTGAAGTGTCATTGTACGTTTTGTGAGTGATGTGACATGATGAGGCTGAAAAGAGCAAAAATACATGATTCTGTGTGTTGCCATTAAGACCAACTCTTGGTACAAATACATCTTGATTTATTTCACATACATTTTTTTTAAACTTTTACTTTTCACAATCTAAATGATTCAACAACAAAATGAGAAACTACCACAACAAAGTCCAAATTTTCCTACAGGGGGAAAATGATGCAAATGTCACTGTATTAAAATTGACACATGTATTTTGCCAACCAGTAAAGGTACAGTCAAAGGAATCAAAAGAGACAAAAATAGGACAAAAACATGGTTCATGTAGGTAGCTTGACCAGTACTGGGTCACCATTATATTGATCCAAGAGTTACAATAATCCTGAATAGTGTTGGAGACTGATTTTGAAAAAATCTTTTACATATAAATTATTTTTTTTCTATATTTTCATTGATAAATAATATATATTTATTCATATCTATAGGTCAATTGGGAATAGGGACAGATAATCATCCACAGAAGCCCTTCCTGAATCATTGGAAAAGTCAGCAATGAACACCGGTGTATACCAATTTTGGCTAATGCATCCCATGAATATTGCTATGAATATCTTTTTGAATGTTTATGCACATACATGTACATAATACAGCATTACGTACACATATGCAAAATATTGAACATAGGAATTTATGGTCTGCTTTGTTGATTTGTTTGGTGAATAAGCATGGCGCAAGACTAAACAAAGTAGGTTAATAGTTTAGATACAAATTTGTACTGTACATGGTTCTGTCCAACCCAAAACTGTTCTTTTTGGGCATATAAATTTTAATATATCAATTTCAAAGCTCATACTTGACACCTATCCACGTCAGGTCCTTGGCGGCAAAAGTTCCAATGCTCATCCATACGAAAAAAATTGCCTGTTGGCAAATAAGCAAAAGGATGTCCTGCTGGCCTTTACCAAATCTGGAGATAGTGCCAAAGTACAATGTTGATTTCCAGTGATTTAGAAGATACCCTTCCTTTTGAAGCTTGGTTCGTTTGTTAAGCCATTTTTCCATCAGGAAGTTCCAATAATCCATTTGGGGGGAAAAAATACAGTGTACTTTGGGCTTTTGTTAAAATCCACAGTTTTGGAGATATAAAAGAAGTCACATCATTTTCATGTTGAAACGGCGGCCGGCTGCTTGCCCCTCTGCCGAGTCCACATTAGTGCCGTTAGACTTTGAGCGTGGCACGTATTCCACATCTATGTTGTTTTTATGCTTCCCTTTCCCTCTGCTCCAAACAAAAAGGAGAAGGAAGCAGAACAAGACCACCCCCAAGAATGTGAAACAACCCATGGCGGTCGACACTAAAATAGTCTTTAGGTCCAGACCGAGGGTCACACTGCTGGTTCCGTTGCCGGTGGAGTTGCTGGGATCTGTGTAGGATTGGGTCCTGTTTGCATACAACGATCCAAGGCTTTTCACCGCTAAGGAGGTCATCAGGGTATCATTCCCAGCGGTGTTGGATGCTAGGCAAAGATACACACCACTATCTTGGATCTCCGCTGATTTGATCTCCAGGGTACCATTATTGTGGACAGTAACCCTTCCGTGGTTCCTATTCGTTAGGACTCTCCTCCTCGGGGACAACCAGGACACAATAGGCCTTGGTGTCCCTTCGGCACTGCAGCGTAGGATAGCTTGCTGGCCTTCATCTACTGTAACCGTTTGGGTTTTATTCTCACGAATTTTTGGCTTTGTGCATGTCACGTAATAAGACAGCAGTGTTTCCTTAAACTCCTTAAAAGGCCTGCCTCGAATGCCTTCAGGCGTGCTGCATTCTGGCTGGGAGTCCCCAAAGAAGATTGAATGCCTTTGCTGCAAAATCCACATGACACGGCAATCGCACACCAAAGGGTTGTTATCAATGAGAAGGACTTGAAGAGCCTCTGGGGACTGGAAAACTCCCTTCTCCAACGTGTCCAGATGATTGTGAGACACGTTAAGGACTTTGAGCTGCCTTAAACCTTGGAAGGCATATGGTTCTATTGAAGTAAGTTGTGCTCCAACAAGATGTAGTTCTCGTAAACGTACCAGCTCCATTAGCATTCCACCTTCAATGTGCCGGATGCGGTTGTAAGACAAGTTGAGGTGGGTCAGGTAGGGAAGATGCTTCAGGGCTTGGTAAGGAAAGGCTGAAAGGTTAGTGTTGGTTATAAAGAGAGTGGTCAGGTTGAGACCATGCAGAGTGTTGGCTGGCACATGGTCGAGGGAAGGCCAGTTGTCAATTTCCAAATGCCTCAGTCGAAATAGTTTCTTGAATGAGTAGGGATGCAAAGTGCTGATGCTGAGGTATCGAAGATGGAGACTGACCAGATTGTGCAAGTGGGAGAGGGCCTCAGTGGGTACAACGGTCAAATTGCACCTCTCCAGCGTGAGAATCTCCAGGCTCAAAAGTCCACTAAAAGCACGGTGAGAGATGTACACCAGATCATTGTCTCCCACTTCCAGAAACTTTAGATTGTGCAAGTCCTGAAACATGTAATCCAAGAGGATGACGATCTTGTTGTCGCTTATATCCAGCCGAGTCAGATTGGTTAGGCCTGTAAAGACGCCCAGGGGAATGAGCTTGATTCGATTGCTCTTAAGACTGAGCGAGTGCATGTTGAACAAAGCATTGAAGGCCCCTGGCTCAACGTAACTGATTATATTCCCACTGAGGTCCAGTTCCTCCAGCCCGGGAAAGTTAAAAAAGTCATCCGGGTTGATCATTGTCAGCTTGTTCTTGCTGAGGTCCAGGATTCTAGTCTCCGTTGGGATGCCGTCTGGGATGGTGGGCATCCGTTTGCGGTGACAGACGACCGCCTTGGTCTGTGCTGAGCACTCGCAGCGTGAGGGACATCCCAACGTGGACCCAATAAAGACAGCGACGAGGGCAAGTCCCAGGAATGGGTGCCAGCATGAGACGACCGTGTGCAGCATGACTTTGCTAAAACAGTCGACCATTCTGTCACGGTTCTGCAAGAGAAACACACAGAAACAAATATATTAATTGGAATATTCTGCTACAAACATGGGTCATGTTAGAGATTCATGGGTCAGCTCATGGAAACAAACATGAATGATAGTGTGCAAAAAATGTTTTATGTCATTGTGCATGCAAGACAGACAACTGGAAAATGAAGCAGTAACTTACAATACAACAGTGTATAGAAACATCTATTGTTACTTCTTGTACTTTCTATGGCAAAGTGAATGATATGAAAATGCACTGCAGTGGATGAAGAATGGATTAAGAATTTTTATTGCCAGTTTAACACCATTCCAATTCTCATTCTCTTCTGTGCCCTTTTACACATAGTTCTGCGTACACACTACATCCAACATACTTTTGGTAATGATTGTTTTTCCTGCTTTGTTATCTATTGTATATTATTTTGGTATTGTATATGTTATGTTTATTATTTATTTATTTATGCATTTTTTACCACTGTATGTCTATCACAACATCTATTGATTATACTTCGACCAGCATGGTTTTGGTATGTGAAATTCAAATAAAAAAATATGAAAAATTATAGTCCTCTGAAAATCTTTCAGTTTACTTGGCATTAAACAGATTTTAAAATCTTGTGTAGCAACCAATTTATTTATACATTCCATTATATTTTCTCACTTGACATACTGTATTACAGCCTGGTCTCATTTAAGCAGCAGAGCAATACAACCACTCAAACAAGCACTAAAAACATAGGACAACTGGTTTCTCAACATTATCACAATATACAACTAATACTACTATTTTCTGTAGTATCTGTTAGAAGTACAATACAATACATCATTTTTTTTTAAACGAGTATGGTACAACAGTTCTTTTCGAGGCACTATTAAACCCATCAAACACATCAGAAGCCATATTCATATGAATGGCCAAAACAGATTAATATCCTAGTATTGCTTTAGACAGCTTTGTCCATATGCATAAAGAATTTGCATTTTTCAGATGTGAACTGCAGGTAAATCTTAGCTGCAATAATTTCCATTAAGAGCGAGTCTGTCTGAAATCTAATCATGTATGCAGTGTGCTGTTTTTTGTCTGCATTTACATCCTCTCACATAGATCACATAGGCACATAGAGGTGAGCCTGACTGTGAATGGAATGCACTGCCAGACACAAGCAGACTTGGTGACAGGTTGGAAAGAGTGCAAAACCATCCTAGGCTTATTTGGTGTGTCATGGGCTGTGCTAAATTTAAACGATGAGAGGAATAATCCGAATTTCTCCCTGGGCTCTCAATATGCTTGAAGATTATGGAGAGGAGATAATATTATGCCAGGACAATGAAGGGAGCATTAGGTAAACCTTAAAAAAAAAATCACATTTAACATTGAGACCTGTGACAAGAAGATTTTAAAACAAAATGTATTAACAAACAAAAAACTACAAATATAGATGGGGCTTTGATTATACAAAACACTATCTTTCATAGTCCGTCCGACCAGATTCTCCACTATGTGATTCTGAGTAAAGGGGCATGTTTCCACCTTGTGCAGAGTTTATACTATCTTACACTTATAATCTCTTCATATTTCATGTTCAATGTCCTCATCTAATGGATAACTCTGATTTCTATCACTTACTTTCGGCTGTAGTTGGGTGATGTGGATGATCATATTTTGCTAAATGCTCTTGGGAACATAGTGTAGATAATAACAACTGTACATGTGGACAGGCAATGTGATTGGTTTTAACAAAGCAAAGAAAGGACACAGTTTAAGAACCTCATCTTCAAAGACATTACACAAATTGATATTAGGTTAAGTGTCACAAGTGCAGCTACAGTGCAATGAAAAAATATGTAAAAACTTTAGCTTTAGCTGATTAGCATTCTTGCTTCATCTGTGGATAACAACAGAGCAACCAACACAGTTGAGCAGAACTGAAGTCCAGTAGAATATTAAAGCAAAACAATGGGTTGATTGTTCTTAGTTAAATAAAACACTTACACAATATTCTGTATTGTGTGTGTAACAACAATTAAGATGTATATGAAGCCTTGATAAACGTATAAATGAGCTTCGAGTTGCACATAATTCCCTGTGTGTGGAACTGCCTAAGTCTGCAAACACCAACAACAATACAATCCTTCACAAACACAACTTGTGACTGACATTTCTGATTCAAAATATAACCACTGTTTTAAAATACAGTACAGATATGGATGCTATTTCGATAAAGCAAACACACTCGCAGGCTGCATCAACAGTGAGTCATTACAGACTTCCATTAGGTTGGGCTTCTGTCAGATCCAGATGGTGGTGCATTGGTTCAATCCATTAGACGATATGTGCCAGGGCCCTATGTAATTATTGAATTTCATAATATATTCTATAATTGTTGAATACACTTCCACTCAATGATTGCTAGCTGCCGATTTTTAAAGATCTTAAGAGACTCTTTTAGTGTGTCTTAGCACTTATTTCTTCGACTTGCTATTAGACTTTATCGCTTTAGACCATATGGCTCTGCTGCATCTGGCAAATGTGTGTAAGCTTGCTAAAAAGCTTTCTAATTGTTACATTTGAGGCAATATTCTGCCTACCTGCTTTACCAATAAAAAAAACACCATGTTCCTTTCTTATGCTAACATTGATGTTGGTATGCTAACTGCAAAATCCCCTGCAAATTTTGCCCTAATGACCTTTGCGAATTACAATGTGTGTAGTTAAGAGAACAAAAATTGGCGAGCACACCAGAGGTAGATTATCATATTTTATCATTTACCATATATTGTATCTCAATGTATGTGAAATTTTTTGGCTAATTGTTAACATTTGGCATGACAGTGTGTATACTACAGTACTACTTATTTTTTTATTTATTTTTATGAGTAGGGTTGTATGTGGGACTACAGTTTGTGCATTACATCCAGTAGCTTTGTTGTTATATGGCTTAGCTGCATTTGGCAAATGTGTGTAAGCTTTCGAGTTACACTTGAAGCAATACTCTCCATCTCTGCTTTATTAACGGTACAGAATGTTCCTCTGTCACGCTTAACATTGGTGTTGATATTCTAATTGCAACACCAATTATTTAAAAAAAAAATAGTCTGGGACATCACATAAAACGCTGTTGATTCTTAAGGGGAGCTGTCAATGTGCATTCTCCCACAATACAGTGCACAACAGAGATAAAGAACAAGATCTTGAATAAAATAATTTTCATAAATGTTGACACAGCCGCTTTATATTTTTTAGGGGGACATCTTGTAATACTCCTTGTTTTCACATGAATAATAAGCAGCATTCTGTTTTACTCTCACTAATCTTAGCCGAGCCGATCCATACAACCACCATTGTATCTGCAATAATAGATGGTCAATCAATAGCGGTCTGTTTCACTTTGCTAGTTTCCGAGTAGCCTGATTGATTAGCATTCTAGAGGACATGGCCAATGGGAGTGTATTTGTATCATCTGAAGAGGAGATTTTCACGTCCTTGTGTTTTCACAGACTTGTTCCGCATAATAATCACCGAACGCACACACCGTTTTGACAGTGGGACCGTTGTGTGATTGGACGGTTTACTGAGAGTGTGTCTAATCAGAATAATGATTGGCTGTTGTTATAACAAGGTGTAATCAGAACTGGAGTGTGCAGTGATATGACCTCCTCACCTAGGAACTGGTGAATAAGAGAGCAATTATAAAAGCGATTTGTTGTTGTCCACTGAAGGGTCTGGAACAAGAGCAACTACAACCCACCTCCTAATAAAAATCCAACTACTTAGGATTTCTTGAGGATTGTATGTAGTACTTGGTTAGTACATCACCTGTGGGTCAACTGAGCAAACCAATAATGTACTTATAAAAAGGCTTCTACACTAGACAGTATATATAACAGACAATATAAAGCAAAAGGAGGCTGCAGAACAGGTAGGATACATTTTTTTGTTTTTTTCTAATGCTATTTTTCACATTACAGACCACTATTATGATGTTACTTTCTACTATAGTGCTGATTTGCCTACACCTCAGACCAAATCCATATTGAAGGTCAGTGCTAGTGTCAGAAAACTCAATGTCCCCTTACTCCAATGGTAGAATCCCTCTGTTTCCACTGCAATGCACTGACAGCTGGTTGCTCTGCTGATCCCCCCCCCCCCCATAATCTCTCCAATTTAACTGTGAACAACAAATAATGAATGTGTACGACGGAGCTCCCCGTTGTTCTCTGATTGATTTTGTGCAGACTGTGCGCCTGTCTTTCAAAGTTAATTGTTGACAAGACAAAGCACACACTGGTAATTTATTTTGCAATCTATAATAATCAAGTCACGGGTAAATATATTCTTTTTATACAACACAAACACACTTGACTGTTGTTCTCTGCAATGTTGCAATGCTCCATTGTTACACTGTTTTCCTCATATCACTATATCAAATTCATGTGGGTGACTGTTTGTGCATTGTATTATTCTAATATCATGATCAGATGTAAAGTAGACATAAACACATACTACCACATTTATATTTTCCCTCATATTACTTTAAAAAAAAAAAAAAACTGCCTCCTGAATTTCTAAATAAAGTCCAAAAGCAGAAAAAAAAGAGACAAATGACAATAAAACATTTAGCATACCAATATACCAAATTCATCTGTGAAATTATATGTATGCCAATCAAAAATTGACAAAATGAGTACAATTATTTCCTTCAAAAGCAGTACATTTGTATCGCTCCCTCATATCTTGCCCATACATCACTGCAGTCAGGTGTTCCAATAATATTCAGCCCTATCCTTCTATACGGTGACAGAAATGCCTGCGGTGCAATGCAGTGGGAGATAAGCCTGCACGCGAAAGGTGTTTCTATAATGTGGCCCCTGACCCACATTAGCACGAGGTTGGCTCCTGAGAGGGGTGCGATAAGAGCTAATGGCGTCTGACTCAGCATAAATCAGCGAGCAGCCATTTCACAGGGCGCTGGGGTCGCCCACGCAAACGCCATCAGTCGCCGCACATGTACACAGCTGCCCCACGTCAGTCTCCGACCGGAATATGACTTCACTGGACAATTACGCGTTGATCTATCACAAGGCGGAGAGATGCAGGATTCATTTCACTTCATATATACGGGCTGTTCATCTCGTGATGCTGTTTTAAACATAGCAGTGCTGCTCGAGGCTGTGTCGTAAGCAGATGAGTGGGTTGCACGAGGAGGATGATGTGGCGGATGGTAAACACAAACCTCTATGTTCTGTCAAGTTATGGTTCACCGTTGTCATGTTCAAACAGTTTCAGAGAAAAAGAGATGACTTTTTACTGCACTTTCATTTGCAAGTTGTTTCCAGTTTAAATGAAATGGTGGTTTAAAATCTGCCACTGAAAACTAACATGCAAATTTAACTGCGGTAAGGATGACTTTTGCTACCGTTGCTTTTTTCCAGTTTCTTTTATACTACACAATACAGAGACAAAAGCTGTAATCCAGAAGTGGTACAAAGAAAATGTGACGTCTAGGGCAGTTGTAAGGCCTCATTAAAAGCTGTGTATCCTTGTGTTGTCCTGACTCTGCATACTCCTTTTAATCTCTCCACAAACCTCTGAAATAAATGAACCTTGTTGAAATCTTAAGCTGCATTTACAAATGGAATCTGGCAAACAGGGGAAACAGATGTCAATTTAGTCAATGGGGGAAAAAAGCCTCTTCATCAGGAGTCTGCTGTGCGAGGATCTATACCAGCCTTGGTGTGTTTCCCAAAAACAGACAAAGCATAGTATTTTAGACTGTACAAATCCAATTTTTTGGTGCATCAACCCTCAGGAATGTCCCACAAATAGCTGAAATCAAACCACGATGTGACCAAAAGTCTGACATGTGGCTGCACATCAGCACAAAAAGAATAAATGTTTTGGAAAGGATATAAAATAGCATTTCATACACTTTGTGGACATTCTCAGCTTGGGGTCAAAAGTGTGTCTGCTTTCAAAAAGGTGGAGCTAAATTCTGACAGCTGGTTGGACGACAGATGATCCTTACTTATTGTCTACACTGCATTAAACACAAGCAGAAGCTCTGGCGTCTACTTTGTAATAGTGAGTCACAAAATTATAGGAAATTTACACAGTTCTCCAAATTTAATGCTCAGAAAGCTGGGAATGAACCAAAAAAAGTTAAATATTTACAGCAGCAACATATGACTCAACCTCCAGCCTCTCACAACAACAGGATGTCTCCTCTCTTTATCAATTATTGATAATGTGAGTTTCTAAAAGTCTGGTTCAAACACAATTTACAACTAATTTAGAGACACGACTTTTGTGGCACTTCACTGACATCATTGTTTGCGTCACAGACACCATGTTGGGAACTAGTAGAGTGGAAAGATGTAGTCTCTTCAGGGGTTACATGTATCAAACCTTCCTGTACTGACTCGACTCGTACTGCACCACTAGTGGAAACGAGGCTCATGTTTCAAGAAAAATTGCAGTAAAAGTCTGTATTCACTCTTCATAAAGCAGCAAATCCTGTATTTTTTTAATGTAAAGTATGACATTTGTCACTTTTGAATTTTTTTTCAAAGCCAGGACTAAACTGAAAGCAAAGTCAGACTACAAATTACAATAAAAAAATGATAAAATCCATAACTAAACCAAAATTAAATCCACAACTAAACATGGTTATGAAGCTAAACTAAAACAAGACCAAAACCAAGACTAAGCTCAAACTAAACCTGGCCAAACTTAGCACAAAATCTCCCCCTACACTTACTGGGCCCCTACTTAATGTGCAAAGTACATTTTATATATGCATAATAGTTTTATAATGCAGTGATATGTACCCTATTGGGAAATATACTCAGAACGTAAGCTTTTCTTCTCTAGCTGCAAGTAAGTAAAAGAAAGTGTTCTGTATCAATGTGACTCTATTTATATATCACTTACTCAGAGACAGGCCTAAATACATGCATTAAAAGCACAGTACGTCCAAAAATAATCCCTCACGCGTCCTACTTTCAAGACATGCATAATATTGTAACTGTACTAGAGCTAAACCAGACATTTACATTTACTTAACGACAATAATAAGTGAATAGCCTTCTGCTCTCCTCTCATTTGGCTGCATTTGACCATTTATTTGCATCCACACAGACATAATTACACCAAAACGATGATGTGCACATGGGAGGCGCAGATGAAGTCCGGAGCGTTGTGGCCCCAGTGAGCAGTGACTCAGTCCAAATAAAAGGTGATTTGGTGCTAATTGGTGCAAATTGAACGGAGCAATCACGGGTCAGTTTGCTCATCAGCGCTCGTCCCCCTGTCGGGCAGAGTGCTCACCCACTATTCATGTTTGATTTCCAATTATTTACCAACTAATTAGCCCCACAGCTCCAATATAGGCAATGCAATTATGTAAAAATTGCTGAATGGAATTGGGAGAGCGGACAATAGAGGAGCTGGGGTTTGTTGATGCATGAGCTGTACGGTTTTAATGTCTGATAAAACCATGTAATTGTTCACAAGAGCCATCCAGAATTTACCCCTGAAATAATGAGAAACTGCTAGGAGGGTAAGAGAAAGAACATGTAAGGGTTTCACTGTAAAGATAGATCGATGTACAGGCGTATTTTTGTATACACTTGTGTTAGATATAATGTCATATGTATAATACAGTTCATGTTTATGTGGAAATGATAAATAACCAAATCTAGGATGATTAGTTTTGTGCTGTTGTGCAAGCAATGTAAAGTTTTTTAGTTTTTTCATTGCTATTGAGGCAGCCACTGAGTTTTGTTGTTCCAGCTTATGTCCAATATTTCATGAATCCAGCCAGTGTTTTGTACAATGCATTCCACAACCAGAACTTTTTTGAGTCAGTGCAGCTTCTCTTTCCTGGTAAATGTGCGCTAGCCGAAATTATGAAAAAGTAATAGTAAGTGGTCTTTCCAATTCACACAAATTGCTGAGATGATTATGCCTGAATGAGATTCATGTTTTCTGAGAGAGAAAGCGAAATTAACCCATATCACATATCAAACATTCATTTTTGAAACCTGTTTCTTATAAAAAACAAATTTGGTATGGAACGCAGCACACACTCATTTCATCTCTCATTTTATGGCTATGCAGGCTTTATAAATGAAACCCCTGGAGTATTCCTAAGTTGAAAAAGAAAAATCAAATGAGCGTCAATGGGAATCCTTCTGTTTTTTGTTTGACATTTAGTCTGTAGTATATTTTTCCACAAATTAAAAAATAGACTTGAAAGACTCTACTTTTACACATATATAAATTGGTATATTGTTTTTTCATTATGTTTTTGGTCCGTCTGACACTCTTTAAAATTACAGTCAGAAAACCTGGTATCAATAACATTATAAGTAAAACAACAATTTAGTCAAAGGCAGTGTTTTATTGCCTCTGTCAGAGGTGCACTTAATCCTAAAAAAAACTGTCTGTCTTGTAAACATTTGGACTGGCGGTTCATCTGGGGCTAACTCAGTGCACTCTGAGCACTCGCCAGACACTTCTTCTTTTGCTCAAGTAGTTTGAGGATTTAGATAACAACTTGGCCTCTGCGCAATCAACCAATAAAAAGCCACTTGTGAAATTGGCCTGCCTCTATCTCCTCTGGAAAGGTTTTCAGGCTGTGTTTGATGTGGCCCCCAGGCACCGATCATCGCACATAATGTGATTCCTCTTCACACGGTAAAAAAGCATTTATGACCAGTGGTGGGAGAGAGTTACTTTCTGTACCCAGCAATTATCACCAAGCCTTAAAAAGCATAATCAAAGTGTCACATTTTGATACCCGGACTCGGTAGATGGAAGGGGAGAAATAGTGGAAAGGAAAAAACAGGCGAATGAAGCCGACAGGAAGCTGCTTCGGAACGGCAAAGGCTCTGCGGAGTGAGGAATACAGCAATAATGGAAGCAATATTATGTGTAATCATGTAGGGAGAGAATGTACTGCACACTGGGCCCAGCCGTTAGACAGCGCGCCTTCAGTACATTAGCATCTGACATGGCTGCCCTCGTACTCAAGTCACTTGACAAGTTTCAACTACTTTAGACTCGCCAAACAGTAAAAAAAAACAAAAAACATTAAGCTACATTAAGTACACATTGTTATCCATGGATGTGCAGAAACAATAATTTCACTCTGGAGCTAAAATAGATTTTTTTTTTTTTTTACTTTTTCCTTCTACCTCTGAATATTAGTGCACAAACCAAAACTGAACTTTTGGCCTACCTATTTATTTAATTCAACAATATAAATGGGTCTATTTAGTCTATTTAGTGATGACATATATAACCCATAAAATTGTATGCACTTATGACATTTTCACAAGTAGACTAGAAACTATTCAGAAATACTTACTATGTCCTCACATTCTCTTTAAAGGGAACATGAAACATTTCTCTGTCGTCAAATACTGCCGTTTATGAATTAGGTACAAGGTGTTCGCAAGAAGAACTTTGCTTGTCATCACAATAAGCCAAGGGCTACTCCTCCATAATATGAATATGACTTGGGTTTTGTCTACGTAACTTCCTTTTAATGTAGCAGGATGGTAAAAAACAAAAAAGAGTGTCTGAGTCTGTCTTTTTTGGACTCACAGGTTTGTTTCTCATCCGGCCCATAGAGCAGGCACACTACAGCCTTTGCACATGTGGTGTTTTAACCACCATCAAGTTCTGCAGGAGCAGTTCTGACCAATGGGATTAAAGGTGGGACAGAGCGACTGTGCCAAAGGTAAGATCTCTACCATCACTTCGATCCTCCACAACTGCCCATAATGGACAAACCAAGCACTGCTAGAGGAGCACACAGTTTCATTTAGGAGTAAACTGATTCTGTTTCAAAGTTTTCACACTTACGCTCTGACTTATTTCTGGCTTTGTTTATTGAAAACAGCATGTCCCTGCAAAGCTACCGTACTACTCACTGGCTGGGTTGTGAGAGGTGGAAAGGCAGTCTGATATTTTACCTCCAGGTGTCACCAAAAGCTTCAAACTTCACTTTTAAAGATCTGTTTTTAGTTTTTCAAATTTACTAAACTTGTCTTTTTTTTTTGCTTAAAGCTTTACCTGTGCTCATTCTGCTTTTTTTTTCAAAATAGAACTGCTGTGTATTTATTGATCCTTCCATGACACCTTAGTCTGTTAATGCTCCATGCTTCTCGACCTTTGACCTTTTACTAAATATCACCTCTACCTCCATAAGTTAATTCTGCTGACTCCTGCATCTTCCTTAACCCATTGAGAGATTGAATGGATAAGTCTGCTGTGATTCTTACACTTACACACAATCCACAGCTCACTTAAGTCCTACCAGTGTTTTCAGAAAGCCTCAAGGCATTACAGCTCTCCACTTTATGGAAAAATGGCTGAATATGAACCTTAAACACTCTCACTAATTACAGTTATAGCTCAACACATAACAGCATTGCTTTATGAAAACAGTAAGTGGGCATTGTTCTTGATACCGTCATTTCTCTAACTGTACATCCTGTGTGGGTCATCGTAAGGGAAAGATATTAAATCATCATTTTATTTTAATAAGCCTTCTATTTTATAATGATGCTACCCTGAAGGAAAGATGTTATTAACTTGTAGGTTAGTTCACAGTCAGAGCAGGCAATTAACCCACCTTTCTGCAAGAGCATCGGCGAGTAATCAAATGAGATCATAATGAGAGGGAGGCGGCGGCGAGGCGCTTCTCGGCTCATTCATTATGGAGAGGTTCTTTGTAAGGGCCAGCCGGGCTTTAAGGTGAGCCTGCCAACATGCAAAGTGAGACTGTACTCCATTAATAAAGCACTGTCAATCGCACTCAGGATGCGACGGAAAGCCACAGAAGGTGTGACCTGGATATGTCCGAGCCACACAACAACATCACAACAGGGGTTTAAATAGAGGAGAAAGAGAGTATACTGGTATATGATGAAAGACTGAAACATGATGGTCACTGGTCTATCTTCAGGTGTTTCTGTACTGTATGGTGATGCATTGGGTTTGCCAGTGTGGGCGTAATTGTCTTGATGCAAACTGATTGAAGTAACCTCATGGGCACTATCATCAAAATGAACATGGACATCATCATTTCGCCCGTACTTATTAAACCACACCAGACTGGAGGCAAGATAATGCTAAGAAGTCATATTATTACCCAGTCAGGTTTAACCATCTTTAATAAGTCCAACCAGTGGGCCCTGCTTAGCAAGACATCTGGATAAAAGATCATTTCTGACTCCAAACACTCTCTGAACAGTGAAACTACAATTATATAAGGATCTTAATTCATTATCAAATGTGTCAGAATGAAAGTACAACGCATAAAAACACAGCATGTAAAATGACTGCAGAAAACCATGAATTTAACTTCCCTTAAAACCCTTAAAATAAGTGATGAATAATAATTGAAAATGGACTTCAGCACAATGAATCAGGCAGAAGCACTGCCAAAGTTAATGTGTTTTAATTATGACCTTAGAGAATGTACAGAATAGCACCCACTGTCCCTCAACAATCCACAGTTCCAGTTCCAATCTGATTGTCAGCAATATTTCCCAGTTATTATATATTATGTGTACCAGTTAAAATCAGTACAGATTCAGTTCTATTTTCATATTTTGTGTACTGTGTTTTTACGAAGAAGCCAAATCTCTCATGTTTTTGTTTTTTTACTTTCAAATGTTTGTTACTAACATAAAATGGATTAATTAAATTATCTATGTTTGTAATAGCTATGTTTAACTCTGGCTCCTCCATGTGATGTTATTTGGCATTCTGCAAGCCAAGAAAAAAAAAACTGTCTTAAATATCCTGTGGCTTGTAGTTTGTAGTCTTAATCTGGTGTAGATGAACTGCTTGTACCAACAGCAGCTAAATATTGAGCCACTGATTCTACACACTCACTGACAGCACACACATGTAGTCAGTCAGTTTCCATTGTAAATATAACGCAGGCTACTTAGCTTGCATTAACAAACTGCAAACAGCAAAAGCGTCTATTATAGTCTGCCTGAGAGAATGTGTACATGCTCACTTCACATTGAGCCGTTTCCAGCTCATTCAACTCAACAGGACTCACTCCCACAACTCGATGACAGTCACATGATCGAAGGACCCGGGGCCCATAAGAGTCAGGATCAACAGCCTCGGAGGCGTATGCGGACTTCTGTACACAATTTGCCCTTCTGCTTGGTTTGCAAAGCGAAGTCAAAGCCCAATTAATCCTTGTTAATTAGAGATAAACTTGCTTGATTGAGTCAGTGGCTTTTTCTGTTTCTGATAACCCTTTGTTTCGGGATTGAGTCCAAATATGCAGATCAGAAACGCGGATCTCAATCCACCCCAGAGGAAAAGCCTCTCGGAGTTAATCCTGCGGTTTATAGCTATTAAAAATTCTGAATTTGGGGCAGGCTTTTTGGTAGAAGCTGAAGTTGGTAATTGAATGGGATGATAAAAATAACAGAGTGATATTAAAGAGTGATGGGAAGCAGCATGAAATTCTACAGCAATGAAAAATTAACCAATTGTCAGTTTGGCACTATAAAATGTATATGGAGTTTTACCGTGGTGAATTTTCTGAGTTAAAGTGACAAACACCCTCATTGGGCTCGTAGCATATAAACATTAATGTGCCTTTATAGTGATGTGGAGGTGTTATTGTGAGGCTTTATATTGCCACTTAAGCAGACCAGAAGGTTCTCCAGAGAGGAGTGTGCTCCTGCAGGAATACTTATATTAATGAGGTTTAGCTTCTAGTGTAGTGGTTCTCAAACTGTGGGCGTACACAAGTCATTTTAGTCTCAAGATTTTAGAAACTCAAAATAACCATTTAAAATATAGTTCAAAAGACAAGAAAAACAGTTGGACCCTTATCTTAAAGTGTGCAACACAGGAAACATAATAAAAGTTAAAATATGCCACAAACACGACGAAATTTGATGTTAAAAGGTAGTTTTCTAATTTAAAAAAATGTCATTCCATAGGGTTTGAGTCCAGCATAATGGATAAACAGATTAAAAAAATAAGTATGCTCTGTAAATATAACTACCACAGTAAATATAACTGTAGTTAAATAGGCTTGGGCTTGTCTATTTATGAAAAGTGAAACTTGAAAAGCTAATTCTGAGGTGGTACTTGATATCACCAGTTTATTTATCACCAGTCTATTGAGAAAAGTCAACAGAGGAATAATTACTATGATAATTCTGGCTCTAAAGACTAATTGGTTAAGAACAAATCAATGACCTAAGTGGATAGAACATGGACAGTAACATTTTTATTTCACCTACTCAAAATTTACAGGCGAAATGAAGGGGTCATGGGTCATCTTAAAAAGAACATTTTGCGAAATATGCATCTTACAAAGAATATTTTGTAAATTATCCTTGGCCCTATGCCTACTCCACTTGATTAAGGCAAGTCAATCCAATCCCATAAATGATGAATAACCAGCTATTTATTTGTACAGTGAGACAAGTTGTATTGTGTAGCATTACCTTAAACTACTGTAAATGAATCATTACTCATAAATACGGTAGCTAATTTAGCCATCAGTATTGTATCAGTATATAAATATGCAATACCCCTTGGCTGTCAGTCTAATCTTGTTGTGTGATTTGCTGTTGCTATGGTGATGTCGCCCCGCTTTTGCATCAAACTGATCTTAACTCAAATCTACGCTTTAATTCACTGGATTTGTGTTGCTCATGGCACTCTCGGTGTGAATCCACCCTTTATCACACAAAATGGCAACGTGATGGGAGTGAGTGCATCGTTACCAATGCTTAATCAAATGCCAACTCATTTTTTTGTTGGAATGTTGGGGTTAATTGCTCCGATTCAACTTGAGTGTTGTGCGTTTGGTGACTTTGACAGATTCATTAGCCTTGCCTGTGTGATGTGTGTCATATCAGATCTATGATAGACGTATCTACAGATGAGCTTCTTTTATAAATAAAAAACATGGCAACCATCGCTTCCATTATTTTACACTCTATGGTTCAAAGCTTTATCGGATTTTCCTTTATCGCTCCTTTCTCATTACCAACAGTGCTTCTAATTTTAACTTAGCTCCAGTTTGAAAACAAGTAAATCAGAACCAAGCAGTGCATTTTTTTTTTTTTTTTACCTAAAGTGGTACACTGATGTAAGTCACAGTGGAGCCATTAGCCTGTAAATACTTCCTTTTCCTTACAAATAGGAACCTCTATCATTTGCAACATGGCTTTCACTTGATGAACATCTCCTGCGTTTTATATTTACCCACAACATATTCATATTCCTCTTCGGAGAATCACACAAAATCCCAGACGCGTTAATCAAGGCAACTACGCTGTTAATGAAAACAGATCTTTAGCCATCTGCTTCAGCTCATGAGGTATACTAGAGCTTTGTTTTTCATATACAAGCTAAAAAAAGAAACTAGACACTGATTCTTGGAGTGTGAAATCAATACTAGCATCAGACAAGAAGCATCAGAGAGGTATTTAGACGGACGAATGCCAGGATGCAATTGATTCATCTTAATGACACAGATGACTTACTTTACTCTATATATTGTATCATACGATGTTACAGTTACAACACACAGTCAGCGTCGGGGTTCTTGGCAGTTCTCCTGTAATAAGTCAGCCAGGCTTAGAGGGATTGCTCTTCTCTGTCACCTGCTGCCCCCACAGAGAGATTAGTGCACAACGGGATGCTCCTGACTCTTGCTCACAGGCAAGAGCCAGTGCAGCGCTCACATGGTCGCCAATAAAGCCTCGACGTGAACCCGGCGCCGCAGGTGTTATGAGCCGCTCGCATAAATGGCTCCAGAGCGCCACGGGCAACAGGTGAAAGGGAAACGAGTCAACGTGAAATGAGAAGCTTCCATAGTTCCATCGTCTTTAATCTTCCCTTTCGCACAAGCAGCAGGACTGGGGAAGAATTTTAGCATCATTTTTAGGGTAACTCTTATTGAGGATTTACAATGTTATTATTATGTTAGTTTTTATGGGTTATTAATAAATGGACAGTTTGAAAAGGGAAAAAAAACCCAAAAAGTGATAACACAAGATTTTGCCAAATAGTGAGCCAAAATGGCCTTTACCTGTTCAGCCTCATTTATCGCAGGTCACTCATCATTTCTCTTTCACTAAAACAAAGTCTTATTTTGTGACTCTCCTGCTGCTGGGTTTTTGCATTTTTTTTTTTTTAATTATAAAAATAAAACTGGGCAAACTTGCCACCGCAAAAATACAGCATGTTACATAAAACCAAAATTTTGAGCGCATCTTACACTTCTAGCTCTGTATTTATCAATATTTCATTTTGCTAAACTTTTCTCTGTTCATGCTTTTTCTATTTTAAAATCTGGTATTTTATTTTTAGCACAGCCTTTTTTATTTCTCTTGATTTCCATAATGAGTAGTAGAGTAAGTGCATTGCAACCAACTGCAACAACAAGTGAACCCTTCATCTACGATTTCCGAGAGCAACAGTTTCCATATTAAGATGGGCGTGAGTGCATCGTTTCCCATGCTCACACATATCAACCAAATCATTTGTAACAATCTCCTTCATTTGTTGGAATCATGAAATATCACAAGATCTTTGCCTTTTGCATAGAGGACACATTTCAAAATATATTTCACAGTATCTCCTGGGCATCAATGGCAAATTCACAAGTAAATAACCTATTACAAAAGATGGCCTTGATCTATAGCTGAGCCCGGTGCAGCACATCTCTCCGAAGCACTGCAGGCAACAGGTGAAAAGGATAAGCGTCAACAGGAAATGAGAAAAGCAGCTTCCTTAGTCTCATACTCTTTAATCTCCCCTTTCCTCTTTAATGACTACTCACAGACTTGCCTAAACAGCAGGATTGCCTGGAATTTTTCGCCGCCGATCTTCTGCGTTTTCACTGACTGTATTTTCAAGAGAATTTTTTTAAAAGGGTAAGCAAAACCAGCAAAAGTAAATTTCTTCCTTTCTGGGGCTTTGAAGCCAAATGCCTCTTGAGATAAATGTTGTGGACTGATTTAAATGCGTGTGCGGCAGCTGTTTCCGTGTTGTGTGGGCTCCTGAGAGCTCTTATGGACTGGCTTGTTGGCCCCCCTCCTCCTCCCCCTCATCCCTGGCTCTCTATGTCTGGACAGCCCACATCAGGCCTGAGTCAGAGGGAGTTTGATGCACGCCATGTTTGGAAGGCAGCGACTGTCGGTGGTTGGAAGCAGACCACTCGCCTCCCACCCACACACCTCATTTTGGCCTATATTTACATCTAAATATACCACCAAACATGGCCACCAAGAGACAAAAGCTGCATGCTGGAAACAAATATATACTCACTGTAATAACAGCAGACGGGTATTGCTGAGTGCATAAATGCCTCTAGCCAAAAAAACTGCACAGCAAACAGCCTAATGAAAACATTACAGGTTCCACTGCCAAAGGGACATTAACTTAGACAAGAGGATGCATTTCCTGGTTCCTACAAATAGACACCACATATTTATTCTGGTTGTTAAAATACATTCACATATATTTATTTACATGACACTAAAGATATTAAAAGTGTTGCCTTGTTCTGACTTTAAGTGGACTTTTCAAATAGATGTTTAGTCCGACTGGAATAGCAGTGCTTCACATTTCTCATAGTCGAGCTATCAAACATGACTATTGGGGGCTATATGCTAGTTAGCTGACCTGAGGTGGCAGAGCTGGAGACAGGCACAAGGTAACACAAGTAAAACACTGTAAAAACCGTAAAATGATTTTTACTGTTTGTTGACAGATGCAGATACAATAGAACTGTAAATTTCACAGCACGCTTCCAACTTGTGAGAACATATCCCTTGCCACAGTATCAACACATTACAACTTAAAAGTCACCTAATTTTTTTTACTGTTGCATTTAATTGGACGCCTAAATCTTATTGTGACAGGAATCACAAAACCTTAAGATGTGATCTAGACTTTATAATTTAAGAATGATCAGCCCACAGCGGGATGGGATTTTGGCCAATCACAGCTCACTTCTGGTGTAAAGGAGTGCTCCCATTGGTTGACACTGATGTCAACAATGAAGGATCAAGAAAATACTAGCGAATGGATTATTCTGTTGCAAAATATGTCTTATTTTTACAACAAAACAGCTCAAAAAACAGAGAAATAGAGCAATGGGCAGCAAATTCAGCATGCAATGTTTCACAAGGAGGGAATAAAATAGAGTAAATAAAAAACAAAATCACTGGAGTACTGGAGCTTTAAATATAAATGCTATATTTATGGAGAAATAAAAGCCACGTGTGAATTTTCTGCTGCACTCAACTCCATACTTCCTTAAAAAGTTACGTAGTGCTGCTTTAAAGCGTTAGCTATGCATTTTTAAACCAGTCAAGACACTTAGCTTATACTACTTTGCCAGTTATCTTGCTTGTGTGTTTTGTTAAAAGCAAAAACCCATCTACAGCTTACTATAGTACAGTGCTCTGGGCAATTTTAGCAATAAAAGTTAAAGTTTTGCATTCTCTAATTGGTCCATATGGCTTAATCACATGCCATTTTGTAATATCATTTACAAAGTCTTTAATAGTTCCATATTTCCCACGTAAAATGGTTTAAAATACTGTTCTTTATAGTCAGATTTTTTTTTATCTCACACAAAAAATAGAGTATAGTCCTGTTGGCAATGCATTTCCTCTCCTTTCATCTCCTTCTTAGTTCCTGGGTAATACAAGCCATTTTCAGAAATATCCAGTGGTCTCTGTTCCCCACAGTCTCCCCCCAAATCCCAGCCCTTGTCTTGTTTATTCAAGAATACAGTGAGACAGCACAATTGTAAAAGAAATGCATCTCTAACATTTTTAGTCTCCACAGTTGCCCCAGAAAGAGTGTCCCAGAAAGGAGCGCTAAAATAAGACGAGTAAATACAAAATAGCTTGAAGCTGTTGGAAAAGAAAGCCAACTCTCAGATGTAACACTAACACAAAACATGCATTTTTTTAAACCTCAAGGATTTTAAATTCAGTTGCATATTGTGCCTGTAAATTGATTTACAGATACCCCAACCTCGTGGCTAGACCTTGTGTATGTCTTACACCAAAAGACTGCAACAGTGCTGGATTATAAAAACGTATCATAGCAGCTTATCAAATGTACATGTTTCTCTTTGCCAACGCGAGTCTTAAAAAAAGCATCTAAAGCTTGTACAAAAGTGAATGCAAATTGAAACACGAGGAACAGTTGTAGCGTACCCATGCATCTGCTGGAGGTCCCATCAGCGCTTCATTCCACTTGGCAGGCAATCTTGTACAAATATCTGCCAGGCATATCTCCATAGCTTCCCCTCTACATAACACCGAATTAGTAGTTTGGTGTTTTCAGATCTCACCGTCCTGCGCTCGTGTGTGTGAGTGTGACGGCTGCTCCGCTCACTCGGCTCCGTATAAGTGTGTGTGTGTCTGCTCCTCCCCTCCCTCCATCCTTACCTCCCTCCCTCCCTCACTCCCTTCCTCACTCCCTTCCTCCGGCTCAGCCAATGAAGAGATGTGGCCTCTGACCTCACCGCTCAATGCCATTAAAGTCCTCTCATTTCTGCTGCTTGTAAAACCTTGGGCAAGACAATGTAGCGTCGCGCTGGACTTAATATCAGTCCTTCATATCGCTTGTATAATTTTCTCTTTTGCATAGCCTCAGTCATGGTCTAAGATGTTCTGCGATGGGAAATCAAAGTGAGGCGTCACAGATACAAACGGAATAATTGTGTTTTGAAGACAAAGAGGAATAAAAGGGTAAGGATATTGTGATAAGAAAAAATACAGAGTTCATTTGTAGCTTATGAAATTCACTTATAAAATCAGACTCTGTATGTATATTTTCATTTTGCACTCTTTCAGGGACATTCAGCATTGCAAAATAAATGTTCCATGCTTTTTTTTTTTGAAGCTGTGAATGGCATCTCTACATTTATCATCAACAAGGTCATCAACATTGAGAAAAAAGGTGATGAAATTGTTCACAAAGCATTGGTTTAAGCTTTACTAATCAAGAATTTTCATAAGAACCAGGGGACTTGAGCCCCCAGTCTCCCACTCCAGAAACAAGAGCATTGAACTCTTCACCATGGAGGAACATTATCTGTTATCATATTTCTTTTAATCTTGGTACATTGACTGAAAATGTTCACTACACTGAAATATAGCACATATCTATGACAAAACAGAAATAAAAAGGAATGAGAAAATAACTGAAGATACTTGTATTCAACATCTTTGGGTGTAAATGAAAGCTTATAATTGGTTGAGCTCGTTTGAAAGACACACTCAGTGGGTGGGATTGCAGACCCACTACACCTCACTAAGAAAGTTAATGGGTCTGGATAACAATATATAGCAACAATATATGTATAGTGCTGTCGGTCTTTCGCAAAATCAGTTCATGGGAGGTCTGAGGTGTCGGGACACGTGGTGACATTGTGGTTAATGTCACTGAAAGGAGTCCATTAAATCTGGTGAGTGAATAGTCACCAACAATACAGCCTCAAATTTTGTCTTTACATGTTCCTCAACTTAGACATTGTCAGTTAAAACAAGGGCCATTATTGTTTTCACTATGTTTTGGCAAAATGTCTAAATTGGCAAACATCATAAGGACTATCCTATGTATCCACTAACATTCTCTATGCAAAATAATTATAAAATAAGTTAAAATTGGATCACATATTTTCAAATGCACATTGCAGAAAATCAAAGACCTGTCTTGCAGAAAAACAGATCTTTTTTTTTTTGATTGCTAAAGTACATTACTTATTTGCATCTCATGCTTTAAATGAAAACCTTTATAAGACACATTAGATCAAAGGGTCATGCATTCACTTTCAGTGTATTTTTATTGCTGTGATATGGCAGCAGCGATATGGTATAGATTTTGCTGGACATCAGCTCTTTATAGCAGTGGTGAGGGGCCACGATAGTGAATAAGAATCATTTCAGGGGATGAAGATGGAGACATTTGGATACTTTTATTACATTTTTATTTTTTAAATTTCTGTTCGAGTTTTACCAAAGTTCTCTTTAACATTTATTTCCTCCTTTTAAACAGATTTGAAAAGGGTTTAATTGGATTTGAACAAGTTTCTGTTGGATATGAACAGGTCTTAGATGGTTTTGAACAGGTCTTAGATGGATTTGAACAGGTTTTAGTCATATTTTTTTATTTAGATTTGTTCAAATGCATTTAAAAGCTGTTCTTATCCACTTAAAACCTAGTGCCAAAAATATCATCTTCTAAATTTGTTGGAGGGCCACATAAAATATTGCAAAGGGCCACATTTGGCCCCTGGGCCTTGAGTTTGACATGTGTGCTTTATAGCTTTCCTACAATGTTACAGTTTAGCAATTATCTGAGAGAAAGGCCAACCAGGGAAAACCAAAAAATCATATTTTTTCCCCAGTCATTTATATTTGACAAGTTAAAAACATTTTCCAGAATAATGTTTATGAAGAATAGTGCTTTTTTTGTCTCCTGATGTAAATGTACCTTAGTCAGGCTCACTTTCATTACCAAAATGCACACTCAGCTCACAGAAAAGCATCTATAAAAATATTCTATGTGAATATTTGGCCAATATTGCATTCTCTATCATCTAGTGAGTATGCAGTAACAAAAGAATTATTCAAAAGGAGCATGAATCCCTGGATTATTGCTGATTCTCCAAAACACAATGTCCTGGGGGTTTGCCAGAGTGTTGGGTTTCACACAGCAGGGCTAATCTGACAACCAATAAACACCGGGTTAATGAACTCTCAAAGGACAGATCACAGCAGCCATTGGAGTGATTTGAAGCTCTGTTATACTTGCTGTTATTTGTTGTCCAATCGGTTCCTCCCTGGAGATTATGGCCCATGCACGGATTACAAAGCTTTATTGGATATTGATTGGTCACGTGATTCGGTAATAGAACAGCCCCGGCAGATAAAGCCCAGCAGGTGGGCCCGGAAGATAATGTCCAAAAATGACCGTCCCGCTGATTCTTGTCAGGACAGTCTCGGTCAATAATGTGGTTAGGGAGCGTCATGCTGCTCACTTCCACTTCAGAAGCAGCAGGTGGGTTCCCCAAAGCTAACAGTGTGTTTCTAGACGGTGGAATTTCCTTATCTGTATCTGTAACACCCATCTCAAGCAGCTGCAAAAAGGGCTAAAAGTGATCTCCATCTAGACATGTCACAACATTCATTTTATTTTGCTCGGGTCCCAGATGAATCATGTCCAGGAGCAATAGATTTATTTATTGTAAAAAAACAACAACTCACACTGATAATGTCTATGGAAGGGAAAATATCTGCCCAACATGATTTTTTGTGCAATTCTATGCCCAAGAATACACTATAAATGATTACATTTAAAGCAACACTGCGTTAGTATTGCTGCAAACTTATTTCTCTTCAATCAGTCTATGCAATGTGTGTAGTTTCTGGTCAGTCAGGAAGAGAGGTTATTCTTCCATTTTAATATCAGCAATTACAAACAATAAAGCCATTAATATGGACCCAGTTAAAGTGTAATTAAACCGAACTGTCACTTATTGTGATAAATGTCTTCTGGGGATTTTGAAATGATAGAGGAAAAAAAAAAAATGATGTGATACAAATGCTGTATATGCTATGTCAGAACTAATGTGTATTAATTTGTGTTTAGTTCAGCTCAAATTAACATCAATAATGGCACTTTTATCTGCGGATCAAACAAAGAAACAAAAACATATTTCAGTTTTATTAAAGTTATTTGCGTCCACATCATTTTATGGTTTCATCTTGACATGATCCAGTTTGGCATCTGTGCATCATCTACTGTGTACATTTCAATCAGCAACAACAGAGTTCAGTTGGAAGTGGACTGAGACTATACTTTTGCAAATGGTCTCACAGCACATGTTTGCCCTATGTAACTTTAATCCCAGAAATACATATTCTCATAATCATTTAATGGTTCTTAGATCAGTACAATCATCTCACTGACACAGTACCCTCAGCTGGATGGGAAAACCTCTAATGTAACTTTCCCGACGCCAGGATGGGGTTTTACTCCAAACTTATTTTCACTGGAAAATCAAATGTCGTCTGTTAAATGAAGCTGCTGTCGTTACATCACCGAGATTTTTTCAGAGGGAGTAACGCAGGGTTGCTTTAACCAAAAATGGTGTGTTTTGGGTTTGAACTTATGGTTTGCTTTCCTCTAGTATCCACAAAGCATTTGAGGATCTGTTGTTAAAAACAGAAACAATAAAATGCTATATAACCTTATAAAATCTTGGGGTTTCACTGTTATTTAGATTTTAGATTTATAATTTTGGGTTCATCTTCTATGATTTTTCCCCAACTACAGTAGTTTTCAAATCCTGCTATAGAATAGTTTATATATTGCGTAAGTGTGCTCATTTTAAAATGAAAATGGCCTTTCATGAATGTTGCCTAAATCCTTTGTGTCTCACCCTTGAGTTAACTCTGATCAATTGTATATTTATCATCGTTTACGCCCTTACAATGTTTTTGAACAGGCTTTTAAACAGAGGCTTCCCAAATGACACTACAATCAGTTCAGTACATTATATTTGCACGAACGATCAGTCAACACATTGTTCATATAATTAACCCGGCACTAATCAGGCCACAGGCAACCCTCACTGTGCCTTGCCTTTTTGCGTGCACGTGTAACAATGATCGAGCACACAGTGTTCTCTCCAGTTACCTTCGAGTAACGAGCAACAAAAGCAAATCATAATAAAACTGCAAGCCTATTCTTTTGCTTTTAATGATTCGTGAGGGGACTTCTGAGTGTTCGCCTTCAAACTTAATGAGCTTCAGACAAAATGGTGGGTGTAGAGCGAGAACAAACCATTGCACAGGGATCTGTCGGACTGTCTCATCGAAGGCAACAGCTACCGGCGGATTCGAGTCAGAACTGGCGTCAGCGATGTTAGCGTCGCCTGTGGCAGCTTCGCTAACGTCAACGCTTAAACAATGTTGACTTGTGAAAACACCGCCGAACAATGTAGCTTGAATTTAATCAAAACGAACATGCTGGGGTTTAATTAAATTGCTTTCTCCCTCGCAGATGGCCTCCAGCACAAACAATAGAATAAGATTAGTGCTCATAATTTGGAAATATTTAAAGTACAGAGAGAAAAATCTTTCCGAGAATGTTCCCTCTGTATCCGAGTCTTCAGGTGGATATCGGAGCTGAGCAGGAACATATTTGCTGCTCCACTGGTTCTTGGGAGTGAGTGGGGGGGTGAAGGGGGAACACCCAGCCAGTGCTAATCACTGCACTGCTCTCAGCGTGGAGTAACAGTCGGATCACAGCACACTCCATAGGTGTTCTTTTTAGGAATGCAGGGCTAATTTTCAGGTCAAAGGATGGGTTTAATAGAGACTGCTTCCCACTGTCGTCCTGATTCAGGCAGTGGGAAATGATAAATGGCATTTAGAGGGGAAAAGATTTCTACAAAAGTAGTGCAACGTCAGAATGAGGAACTTAAATGAAATGTGTCTTATACTCTGAACATGATTACATGGTTTAATTGAAGTTTTACATTTTTATACCTGTTTGAATGATTTTGCTTTACTTATGCATGAAAAAATATAATAAATTGAAGCAATAATATAATCTTTTGTAAATGACTTGATTACATGATTCAAAAGTGAAAGTAATAATTTTAGGAAAAATCATTAGGTTTCAAGTCAAAACAACACTTTTCTTACTTCATTTTTTTCTCTATATATGTCAATGCCATATAATTTTAAACAAACAAATACTGTACATAAATATGCATTTTTGTGTTTTATTTTCATAGGTTTATATTTAGGAGTGAGGCTTTTGTGCAGTCACATCTCAATAGAAAGCACAAAATAAATATAGATTTTTATGTAAAACTTATCTGGCTTTACCGCCTTTTCTCGCATTGCAGCCATTCAGAAACTGTGGTAATGTGTTATTTATGTATAATAGTAAAATAGATATAGTATCTATGATGTGATAATCAAGGAAGTGCAGGGTACACGGTTTTGAGGTGAGGAACCTACCATTTCACATACACCACATTTTCACATTTTCAGGTCAAAACAATAAACTGCTGCAAATTTTTTTTGATGCAGTCTGTTGGGGGGGTCGGGGGTGGCAGTCTCACAAAAACAGATCATGGATGACTTGAAAAACTAATAGAGAGGTCTGGCTGTGGTATTAGTTTGGACTGTTGTCTTGGATTCTGTTCTGAACAACATGGACCATCTCCTGCATTGGGCTTTTGAACAACAGAGAGCAGCCTGTGAACATCTGAGATCAGTGAGCGGCAGGACAGAACACTACAAGAACTCCTTCTATCTGTCAGTCAGTCTATGGAAGATGAAGGCTGAATCTATAATTTATTTGAAGAGACTTAACAGTAGTATTTTCCCTTGGGAATTATAAAGTTGAAAGGAATTGTCAGTTTCCATTTTCAAAGAAAGGTATGAAGTGTCCAACACCACTTTCCAAGAAGAAATAATGCTAAATATTGTTCAAACACAGCTTACCAGTTTTCAGTTTTACATACGCTAGACTTGGGATCTTATGGCTTTCTCTGAATTAAAAACACTTGTTACCATTGTTAAATTATTAATAACGTGATATTAAATACTGAATCCCTAAAATGTCGGAAACATAGCTGCTGTATTTCAGGTTATTGCACTGCTACAAATTATTACTTACTTTGTTGTAAATAATGGCAACATAACAAAGTTATGAAAAGAAATGTGCATCAAATAAAATGTATCTCTTATGGAGACCCTTACCACGTTGTTGCACAACTGTGGTATATGTAATTAACTAAATGAATAGCATTTAGTTATCAATTCATGCAGTAAAAATATCAAAAAAGTTTTTGAAAAGTCTTGATTCCATTATTGGACACTACTTTCAGATTTAAATTCTTCCCGTTTTCTCTAATTTTGCCCTTGTGTTTGTACTTTCTTCAAAAGCCAGTTCAAAATGGCCCCCCTTTACTCCTCTTTATTCTTTCCTATCTTCTTGAAGTGGCTTGCTTTGTGAAGGCGGAGCACTGTGAAAGCCTTGGGATCCACACAAACACATTGCAGCCCTCCGCACTCAGCCGTTTAGCCAACAATGGCCGTCGGTGATTAGTTTAAGCACCGGGAGCGGGCTGGTCGTGGGAGCTAATATTCTGCTGCAAGTTTACAAAGGAAATGTTTGGCAGCTTGCGACTGTGGTCAGAATTCAGAAAGTGCTCGTCTGTAGTGATAAGCACACTATTTTTTAATTTATGTATTTTTTTGTCGTTCATATCTCTGGCTGAAACCAACCAAACCTTAGAGTCACATAAACTTTTCAAACTTATCACACCGAGCCAAGTAAAACTGATATTTCACAAGGCTAAATTGTATCTTTAGTCTCCGAGCTTTGAACCCACTGTGCCAGTCAGAAAACATGAAAGACTATGCAAAGGAATGGCAGTGCAGTTGGAACTGGCAGTCGACCAAAGTCTTACTCAAACTTTTGTTTTTGTATTTGGAACAGCAGGCACAGAAACAGCAAAACAGTTCCAAATGATTTTATCTGACATTAAAGCTGTGAAGATAATTTCAGAAATGTCTTCACAAAAATAAAGAGAGTATGTCTGGATAGTAGGCGGCTGTTTGTAAAGCGGTCACACCTGCACAAATGGGGCTCAGTTTCTCTGTTCGCTTGCGATGAGAACCGGATCATAGCAACTCCATCCTTTGCAAAAATGTAATTAATATGACCATTCCACATGGTACCTCAACAATGTCCTGCTTAAAGATAATCATTTTGAGCAGAACATCTGGTCTACAAAATGAGTATCTGTCGTTCTGACCACCTACAGTTTACTGCAAAATTTTCTCATGTTAATTCAATTTTATTACAATTGGCTTTACAAAGACAAAGCAGTGAATAGACAGTGAACTAAACAACATCCCCTGTCTTCAGACCCTCCATCAGGGTGAGGAAAAATTAAGAAAAAAAAAAAAAAACACAGAAGAAGAAGAAGATCAACTTCCAGGATGGACAGGCCGTGGAATAGATATGTCCAGGACAGTCACTGACAATTCCAACAGATGTAGAAATCAACAAAAACTCTTCCTCACATTGTACTTTTGGACGAATAGTAACCCTACATTTTGAGAACAAAGCACTCTATTAGGACAGGACGGCACTATAAGGTCTTTGAGATAAGACTTTAAGGGTCTTATAAGTGAGGAGAATTGAATTTATTTCTGAATTCAATTGGAAACCAGTGAAGGAAAGCATACACTTGGGTAATATGCTCTTGTCTGTTTGTTCCTGTTAGTATTCTAGCTGCTGCGTTTTGGTCGAGTTAAAAACCCACATATGAACTCACATGACTTTGATACTTTTTGTGTATTTTGAAGTAAAAATTCCATTCCATTTCATGTCAAGCTACTGTTTTAGCTTCGTCAAGGTGATTTCTGTGAACTGAGGGTACGTCTGACAAAACTTCTCACAACTTATCTTCCACTTCAGCGTTCAGCAGTTTGATGAACCATTACTTCTTATTTTGCATCTCAGTCCATCTGCTGGTGTCTGCTGACAACACCAGCGTCTGCCAACTTCATTCACAGTCTTATTCACAAGTGTCAACACATTGCACAATAATAATAATGACTTTAAAAAACTGATAGAAGAGCAAAGAAGAGAAAAACATGGCAGCTTTTTTGCAGAAGGATGGGCATGACTGTGTTAAGTAGAGAGAATCATTGTCAAACTCATTCAACTGTGGTCATAATATTGCAACATAATAATAGCCAGTTGATGAGTGGAACATGCAGGATTATGATTAAAAACCAAATGCATGGAGGTTCCACTGGACGTAAACAATGGAAATCACATTTTTTACACACCTATGTCCCTCAAAAACAGTGAGCAGGTGAATTGAACTGTAAACACACTCTGCCTCTACATCACTGTTTACCTCCTTTGTTGACATTTTTGAGCAGGACAAAAGACAATACTGTGCATCACCGACAGGAGTTTGTTCGAAGACCAGAGTAAACTGGGATTTGGCTTTTGGCGGCAAACAGTAAAGAAGAAAATGTTCCGTGTGGTAAGGTTTATTACTTGCGAGGTATACAGATAAAGGCAGAAATACGAGCGCTGAGATTTCTCCTTCCAGTGTGTTTTCTTTTCACTAAATGTGTGCTGTATCAGTAATGAATAACTGGCCAATACTGTCTAAGAGTGAAATGAGAAACTGACAGACTGTTCTGTGGGTTGCTATGGCAGAGCAAGTGTTGAATAACATCAAGATTTCTGTAATGACTCCATCGTCGCTGTCAGTATTCCTGGAATCAATTTTTCAGAGCAATGCCGGTCATTTGGACAATTTATTTGCCATGGCTTTCTGTTTATGTGTGTTTATATGTGGACAGTGTCTAGCTAGAATAGCACCAAAATGCAGATGTAATTTTTCAACAAAACAAAACTTAAGGACACAGTAACAGTTGCAAAGGCTCCAAATAAAATTAGATAAAGTAAAATGAAACAACTTTATGTGCTTTTTGTCTTTTTTAGAAGACAGTCAGTGCACAAAAATGTAATGGAAATGTAACTGGTTTCACCACATGGAAACACATTTATACAGGATGATGGGACAACATAACCTTAACTCAAGATAGCAACACCTTTCCCACCAGTCCCCAGCAGTCTGAAAAATCTATAAACCTCACATAAACATTATACACTGCTCATAGAAATGCACTCTTGCCACATTTTGCTTTTATTTTTTTTATGGAAAAACCCCTGGCTTTCATTCCTGACCTCGCCACCCAGTGTTACTCTGCTGTGATGTGAGAAACTTCCCAAACTGTGTTGTGCTTCTCCCAAGGTGCCCCTTAGGGTTGAGTCTAAGGACACTGTGTCGTGATGTGAAAAAAAAAAAAAAAAGTTCAGGGAAAAGGGTTCCAATCTGGCAAGGAGAAGAAAAAAAAGACAACATGATGGGTCCAAGCTAGAGGGCACCACTGTGGCCTAATTACAGTCCAGATGGTCTGAATGGGTAACGCGTCCAACTATTAATTACTGCATGTCCATGTGGTCCTCATGGCAGCCTCTTAAAAAGGTGAGAACAAACAATAAAGTGACATTAAATAAGAACAATGGGTGATAATGAACGGCCATATGTACGATAGTGTGCCTTAATATTTATGATTATCCGTGGACAGCGTTGGGAATGAATATACACACAAACATTAACTTGTGACTAGGGGTGTGTAGCGCAATTTTAAAGTTTTAAATCAGCTACGTTTTTGGTTTCTAATATTCGTTGTACCTCTGATGGTAATAAATTAAAGTGATGTGTAAAAGGCAATGATGAAATAATAAAAAAAAGAAGAGCTCTGATCTTCCAAGACATTAATGCAGCATAAACTGTGGTAGACAAGACCTTTACTTTTCAACTTCGTGTCATAAGAGACCAAAATAAGTGCTCTGCTCTGCCAGTTGGCTAATAAATGCTGCAATAGCCCGGCTATAAATCATATTCTTTAGATACGTTCGATTGAATAAAAGAAACTCAAAATACTGCAATTTCTTCTTAACAAAACAAGTAGGATAACAACATTTTTTTTCAGAACAAAAATGTCATTTTTTTTTAGTTTAGCATCATCTTTTAAGCCTCTACTGTATCACTACATGTATATAATGTTTCCAAAGATAATGGTGTGTATTAAAGCTGAGGTAGCCAATTATGTTCTAGTTCCATCACTTCTAATTACTTTGCATAGTATCACTTTAGCTGCATGTTTGGGAACTCCTGGGTCTACCTTCCTCTTTGCTACACAAGTTAAGTCCTCAGCTGTTAAACGCCTAAAACTTTCCCTTTAACCAGACTTTGACAACTCCTTTTTCCTCCAACGTGAAGATGATGTGTGGTTTTGTCTTGGCCAGCGGAGGCTTGTGACAATTAATTTGATAGATATCATGTATGACAAAGCCCATGGGCCCTATTACAGCATCCAGGATTTCCAAAGGTCTCGGAGACACTTCAAACCTATCTCGGCTCGCCAGATATAGTACAATCCATTCTGCTTTAATAAGTGAGGCTTCAGCTGTCTTTCCATGCACAAATCTATTTTAAAAGAAGAATGAGGCGCGGTGAAGAATGTGGGGACAGTGAGGGGACGGAGGTATGGAAATGGGCTGTAATTAAAGAGTCCAAACGTTAAGGTGCGTTCGATAAAGTGTGGGACACAAGTTTGAGGTGGAACAACCATCTGTGGACCTGCTTGAAGGGATTTAATGTTGGTGGCGTGAAAAAGTCTGATGTGCTTTGTTTTTCAGGGTGTTGGAGTTATTAAAATGCCTCCAACAAGTGCAAGTGAAATTTGAGTTGTGCATTTAAAGGAAAAAAAGAAAAGAAAATTGCAACTCCAAGCCTAACTGTCCTTTAGCGCGCACATGAAAGCTACGGTAGCCCTGCAGGTAGCCCTGATGGTGATTTTAATTCAAAATTTTGGAACAAAAGCAGATTACTTCATAAACCTTCAGAAAGAACCATCAGAAAGAAATACGAGTGTGCTTGTCCTCCAGCAGAGCTCAGTTTGTCACCGCTGGGAGGTTGTAGGAACAGAAAGTAATGGAACTCGAATGGGATTCTATGGAGCTATGTAATTTCCACAGGCAAAAATGTATTGGTTATTTTAACTGATGACTTCCTTTTTGCCCAACTCTATACTGCAGCATTTACACTATGCACTTGATTGCATTTTATAAGGTCTTATCTTGGACTACTTGGTCAGGTCTCAGTCTTGGGATTTTAGACCCAACAGTATTTTCCAACAGATTCCTCTGATTCTGCATGTCCTCCCTGTGTTAGTGTGTGCTCTCTCTGGGCACTCCAGCTTCCTCCCGATCTAACAAACCAAATAGCCTGCTCCGCGGTACATGGTCTGTTCCATGTTACAATCTGGGTGGGCTTCCATAGAAAGCCTAGGTAGGTATTTAGATAAAAATGTGGTCAATGATTGGATCTATTATCATCTGTGAGTAACTGCAGTTTTATCCAATCAGAGCAGTTTCATGTTGTTTATGTTCCTAACCATAAAACGGTCACTACATCATCAAAACAAAAACACGCATATACCTGTCTGTACTGCCACATCATTGGTCACACCAGCCAGTTAAATCATTGTTTGAATACCTTACTTGGAGCAGTACAAGATTGATTTTAGTGAGTTGGTACATTCTCATTAGAATGAACAAATTAAGCTTCCTCCAACCATTCAAAGACATGCATGTGTAGGTGAATTGAACAATCTAAAGTGCCCCGAGTGAATGAATGTGAGAGTCAATAGTTGTTTGTCAGTGTCTGTCTATAAGTGTCAGCCCTGTGACTAACTGGCCGTTGTACAGGGTGTACCCCATCTACGGCCTAAAGTTGCTGGGATAGGCTCTAGTCACCCGTGTTATCCCCAACGAGAATAAGTAGAAATTGAATGAATGACTGAATCTATTCATTTGCGACTATTATAATGTGCCCCAAGCCACTTACATTTTCCAATTTCCAACCCACGGGTTGAGGATCTAGGGGCTAGTGGAGATCATCAGCCCACTGCCACGAGGCTTCAAAACACTCAGACCATTGCAAATGAATTCTGAATGTCAAAGAAAAGCTTTTAATAATATTGTATTTCTCCCCCGGGATTAATATTGCTGTTTGAATAGAATTGTAGCCACCTTTCGGGAAATGACACAGATACATTTGATTTAGGAGATTAGGTTGTGAGAATCATTTGCAACAGGAACCACCTTTGTCATGTCTTCTATGGTGTAAATGAATATTTTAATTAGCGCTATGCATCTGTAAATATAGTCAATAGCCAGCCCCAAACACAATCCGGAGGGCTAATATCAGGTTCCGCCTCGATGTGGAGATGATCCCTATTAAAACTGCATGTGACATAAATAAAAGATCAGCCAGGAAAGAAGAAAAAAAAATGTATTGAGCAGTGCAATGCAATCCTGTGATAGCGTTGTTCGTTAATGCGCTTTCACAGAGCAAAACCGCAAATTAACTCTGCCTTTTCCTCCCCGCCTTTCATAAACCCATATGAAAGCAATTATGTGAGCAAAATAAAGCAGTCCCGGTGTTGAAGGCATGAAATCTCGCTCACACCCTGTGGCTTTCACTTTTGTGTTGCCACGGCGATGCAGCCATAATTCATCTGCGCTGTAAGAGAACGGTGCTTTCTGCTCAGTCACTCAAACAACAGTCCTGACTTGACTCATCACATTCTCATCCGAAAGCAATTACAGTATCTAAGTTTGCATAGAAGCTACTGGAAGTTTTGGCTTGACATTTAGATTTTTTTTTTCAACTGCATATTACAGTATGTATCATGTTTATGTATTATGTAATGGCCATTCCACAAGTGTTTTTTTCAGACACAAAATAAAGACAAAACAAATCCTGAAAATTAAAAAATAAATACATACATACATACATACATACAAGTTCTCCCTACAGTTTCAGTAGCTGTATAATTAAAAATCCTTCAATGATATATGTTGCCAAAACATAGAATTCATTCTGTGTTATCCCGTCCACTTTTATCCAATCAGAATAGAGTATTCCTTAAATAATTTAAATGTGTGTGCTTTGTTCACAGGGTTCAAAAAGGGGTGGAACATCTTCAAACTAGCAGCAAATAAAGGACTGGGTTTGACTCTGCAGTGGCCATATGGAAGTCTGTTAACTCATGAAGTTAGGTTTGTTGAGAGTAACTGGTGTTATTGAATGAAATGAGCTAAAGCATGTATATAGTTTGAGGGTACTGTGGGTGTGTGATTTACAAAGGAAAATAAAGCCACTTTCACACATGAAGTCCGGATGAAATCATGGTTATCTCACCCGTGCTCTAGCCGCATGTCTTTGTCCACACATGCACACTGAGTTGTAATGTTTACACATCACAAGGGCGGGAGGATGATGCTTAGCTAGCTTGACGGAGCTAACACAAAGGAAATAAGAGATGAGCCAACTCCTCGGTGACGTTGATTATTGTGCTAACACTGAAACAACAGTTATTTGAACATGTGCAATTTAACCAAACAGTTTAAAGCAAAGTAAAAAAAAAAAAAAAAAAAAGCTGCAGACAGTGCGAGGCTTCAGCTCCAGACAGTGTAAATTGTTGTCACACGAGAGTGCTCCAGACCTGTCACTAAAGTCCCTGAAGGATGAGTGGATGTAAAGAATGTCGAGTGCAAACATGAGGCTTCAGTGTGTGTCAAAGGTAAGTAGAGAGAGGTAGCGTAAAATATATCTTATGCTATCTCTCCATGTTTTTGCAATTTGTAAAATTTGGCAAATAAATCTGCGTAAATCAGACTGTCGGTTATGGCACCATTCATTTGATAGTTGACATTCCTGTGTACAGTAATGTTAAAAGGTTGAAAAGAAGGCAACTGGACATAGTTTGGAAACAGAAGACATCCGTCATTTAAGGGACTTTTTCAGTTCTGATAGTACAGTCTCTTGACACTAATGGGCTGTATTCACTGTACACACTGATGCATACTGCAAAAATGGCTGCATTTATGTGTCACTTTTCTACAAGGGTTGGCGTTTTACAGTAAACATCCATTTACCTATTTGCACTCACACACACTCTCTTACACACACACACACATTCCTACACCAGAGTAACTGCCAAGCCTCCTTTATGCTCCACAAGCAGAAAAAAGGCTAACCACTGTCCCTTTTATCATTTGTTTGCTGCATCTTGGCATTTGTTAAATAAAAAAATTTAAAAAAAAGCTGGCAGGAATATCCTCAAACAAAAAATTCCACCACCCACCTCGATCTACCTTTTATCTATTGAAAGAAATTCATGAATGCACTAAATATTATTCAAATCCTGCACATTTCAATTTTGCACTCTCACCTTTTTGCTGTGACAATTCATTTGCACCGTGTGAGCTCTGTGTTTTTCACTTACTCACTCAAAGCGAAGTCCTGTCATGACTCATCACATTCTGGAGGTGCACCCAAAAGCAATTACGGCACCTTTACTTTGGAAGAGCTACAGCCAAGGCCTCTTCTCTTCCTTTGCCCCTAATAGCGGCTCATCTCACAAACACGATAAATCATGCTCCTCTTTTCCTTAAGCCTCAGCACTTCGGTGACGAGCGCTGTATGCTCATTACACCACCCCTCGCTGCTCAAAGACAATAATGGCTCACATTCCCGGCGCATTTCAGCGAGGGAAAGGCTGGGCCGAAAAGTGGCCGTCTTAAGAACATCACAAAGCCCTTTAGCTCAATTTAGGTTTTGGAAAGCTGAAACAATCTTCAGGAACATGGAGTGAGCTTCGTGCTTTATGCCTGTCGTTGCAGTGTTGGTTTGTCCTGACTAGATTTGAGGCTTTATTCAAAAAGCAGGCACTTCACTTTGTATCAGAGAGAAACTGCACTTCTATTTCTTGCACAATGACCCCAGAAAGACACTTCTTTCTCATGTTGTATTCACTTGCTCCATGTGACAGTACACTATGCACTACGTACCATTTCAGGCTCTCAAAACTCTCCAGAAAATAAATGCTGTGGCAAAACTCGGATGGAATTTGTTATTCTTGTTTTGATGTCAATTTATGATGATGGTAGCGTGCCAGATGCATGTTGTCTACAAAAGAGTGGCTAGTCTTTTTTTCAAGAAAGCATAAAAATGAATGAAATATTATTGTTTTAATCATTTCAGGCTACATATTTTGGGGTAAAAAGTCACAATGTTGCTTTAAATATAACCCACCCCAGGTTTTGCGCTGTGAAACAGGGACTCGCCTTCATTTGATTAAAGTTGCCATAGTAACTCCTCTTTTCTTGGCTCAATTTGACAAAGGCTTTCTTCTCTTCAGATAAACTCAAACTGAACCGACTTAACTCAACTGAACTCATTCTAAACCTGTTTATGAATCAAGACACTCTTAGTTGGACTGGTCTCAGGAGGAAAACCTGAGTTCAGATTTATTGTTGGTTCTTTTTGTGAAACAGGGTCACAGACAATAAGGCCAGTCCTACAACAACTCATGCCCGTGTCTGTTCTGTGTTAAACAGAGCTGTGGTCCTTTGGTAAATGTCAAACACGCCATTTTTGCCCCAAAAACACATTTAACAATGGTAAATGTGGTTTATATTCAAGCTGTTTACTTTTCTATTCTGTTTGCTTAAGGATAGCAATCTATACAAATACAGGTTTTCAAGCAATATTCACTATTGTTTGTATTCCTCAAATTTGGACAGTTTTAAAGTATAACAGCTTGGAAATGGACGTTCAATTGATCTTGGAAAAAAGTATGTGATCACTTTTAAAACTATGACATAGACACTCTTGGGTAAGATCTCCTTCTCTGAATATTTATCAAAGAAGGACTATCATTTTCTTCACACTACATTCATACAGACAACTGCATACAGCTATCTGTTCTCATTTATTCTTTCATTTTCTACCACTTATCCAAAACAGGCTGTCTGTAGACCTCTGAACTTAAAGTCTATCCTGCAGAATTACTTTTCTCTGTCTGCACTTAAGACACAGGATAGCACACACAAGACTGAGAGAGATATATCCAAGCAGTGAAGATGCTCCACAAAGGGCATCTGGTACAGGGAGATTTGAGTAAAGTTTGGTGGGGCTTGTTTTTGTTTTTTTGCGACGGGACTGACATGGATTTGGTCCCATCTGCGTAGGAGTTCCAGATAATCATTTGTCTGGAAAAACAGCCAAGTTCTGTCTGGCACACACAAACTTCTGAGGCAAATTCAACACCACACACAGCGTAGTGGTATCATCAAAGATACATTTTAATGTGTGTTGTCAGATTCAGGTAAAACTGAGAATAAATTAAAAAAAAAAAAAAAAACGGATACAAGAGAATATTTGGTGGTGCTGACTAAATATACACTTTAAATACAACGGTGAAAATATATATTAAAGGTAATGTATATATATCATACACAACCCGTGATTGAAAACTTTTACTATTTCAATACCCTTCACTTTCTCATGTATAGAGTGTATACTGTCTAACTCATTACTCATGTGAATCTACTGTATATGTGTACACTTGTGTATTTGTGGACATCATCATTCTAGATTTTGTACTTTTATGATAATTTTTAACTATAATCAATTTTATTTTCTTTCATTTCATTTCATATCTATCCACTTTGAACCATGGTGGACCCCTTTAATTTACTATCCTCTAGGGACCATCGAGCCAAAAATATATTTATTGGATGTACTTATAGAATATTTTGTAATGTTGACTATAGAGCTGAAGATGTATACAAGACAAAGAAACAAACAAAACAGGACAAAATATTGATATCATGGTTTTATAGCTATTGTTTTACAGTCACATTTTTGGCTTGAGGGTACAAGTGTGACTAGTGTGTAGACTTGTAAGAGTAACTGACATTAGATTGAAAAAAATATGCCAAAAAGAAACATCCCTGAGGCTTAACATGATTCCTAGCTGTATAAACTCAGTATTTTAGGCTTCTTACAGTTTTGTGTCACCAAAAGTGGCTGTAACATAGTCCAAGATAAGGGCCGTAAGAGACATTCTGAAATATTGCACAAGTAACAGATTAAATGAAATCATAGCATTTGCCACTCTCAAGTATTTATTTATTTATTTTTTTAGAAAGTGTTAATGTGCATGAAGCTAAACACAAAATGTTGGTAGTGAATGTCAAACTCTATCAGCTGTTCAGATTATGAGACCATCTGCAAATATATCTTTCTGCAGAACAGCAAGGACTTAATTCCTCAAACTCCCTATTTACTATGACTCAAATGTCTAATTTTACATATCTAATATAATAACATTTGAATGAAAGCCATTGCTGAAGGTGTCCAATGCTATGTGTGCTGCTTTACACACTGGCAGCATCCATGTCCATGTTGTGTAATTTAATGTGGGAAGCTTAGAGAAAAGATTGCTAATTGAGTGAAAAAATGATAACAAAGGCAACTACAAATGTTAGCTACAACTTTGCTGAAAATGTTACAAAATGTATTTTTGTCTTATCAAACCTTTCTTGTCAAAAAGCCATTAAATATCACTTATTGGAAACATAACACATTTTTACAAAATTCATCAAAGCAACAATATTTGATAATTTTGTTACTGGTTTGATAGTGTCCAATGAAAACATTTTTATGAAAAAAAAAAAAAGCCAACTTAATATCTCTTAATAGAGAGAGAAAACATATGTCCAAAGCACAAATGGGAATTTGTGAAGCAATTTTCAAAAAACATTAAAATGACTGAATACATGTCAAAAAACATTCTTGTTAAAAAGCTCACGTTGTCTCATCATTATTGGAAATATAAACTGGCCAAAGCACAAATCAAAACATTTCATTTCCTTTCAATTAAATAGTGCATAATTTTACAAAATGTATTAAAAAGGTTCAAAAGATTCAAATTCCATATTCTCATTTATTCTTATTCAAAGCTGACTTGATATATCCCTATCACTGAACTTGACTTTTGCAAACTTGCAGCTTGATATAAAAAAGACAATGATATGCAAAATGAAATCCATCTAAAATGCCACCAGCGTTAAACTTTATAGTTTGGTTGTAAGATACTGCAGTGCCCTTGTTATTAGCTGACTGTTAAACACATGTCATACTGAAGTTACATTGAAGACAATTAAATACCTTAAATTAACTTACTACTTTTCGAGATAATCCCCCCTCGGAGTTCCTTGTTTCATCGCCTCCATCTTGAACCTCATCTCCCCAACATCAGCAAAGACCCAACACTCTTTTACCATTATCTCCAATAAGTGTTCTGTGCATGTTATCTCACCCGAGCAGAACAGACCTACTGACGACTGAATGTTTGTGCGCTAATGCTCCGGAAGGCTACCAGCTAGTTACCTAGTCTGGTTAATTAACCCCCAGAGGTTTATAAGGAGCAGGGGGTGGCCATCTCAATAGGCCTACTGGGCTCAATCAGTAGCACCGACTCAACATTGTATATGGCTTAAAAGTGTCGGAGTAAACACATTCTCATCCCCGGGGTCGGCCCTGGGGAGCGCTTCGTCAGACCACAACACACACATGACCCGACACAGAAATAAAAGAGGGAATGAAGGAGCGGGTTCCCAGGCTCGGCTTTTAAATGAACTCCTTTAGGACTAAAAACAAAAGTGTACTCCGTAGGGCAGCGGGAGAAAATAAGTGCGAGAAACCGTACTGTAATGAATAGAGTTGGTCTTTAATTGCAAGGTTTAGCTCGTAAAGCTTGGGAGATATTATTTAACACCAAAAGTGAAAATTTGCATCCGCACAGATACTCAGTACAGATTCTACAGCTGCTAAAAAAAAAAGCCTGCTGCCAACACTACATTGATTACACACAAAAAAACAAGCCTGGTGCAAAATAGGGAAACAAGCTGTTCAGAAATAAGAAATCCAGAAAAAATAGGTTTCAATTGTTTTTTTGTTTTTGTTTTTTTAACCAGAAAACCAAGAATCAGCCTTTTTATATATGTTAATTAACAAACACAGTTATATTAACATTTGGATATGTTTCCCTTAACTGTCTGTACCCATAGCCCTCAGACAGTTGCCCCCTTACACCATAATGCTCCCTCCTCTGCTTTGAGGGGCTTTTGATTTGATTGTTTCTGATGTTCAAAAATGATTCGAATTTCTACATGATTTATCTCCAGAACAGGCTACTTTTCAAAGTTTGTATTGAAAGCTTGTTGGCCAGAACCTACACGGACAACCATTTTTCCATTGTTCTACTCGCTGTGTTTTGCCAGCAGCCAATAACTGTCTGGGGATGTCATTGTTTTCACTGAGAACACTGTACAGTTTACACAACAATACACCAAAACACCCTCGAGGTTTCATTTAAACAGTTTTTGTGGAGTGAGAACATCCTCAAAGGGCGAAAAGATACTATCAAACAGGGTATTATTTTCAGTGCAAAAAGTCAATGGCTTCTTAGAGTCTTCACTTTGTAGAAAACAATGGAGACCACAGACATGTATCTGGTTCTAGCTTGTGTTATTTGGTTTATTATCATATAAATGTAACCATAATAGTCGTTATTCATTTAATATCAATGAATGAAAATGTAGGCAATATTGTCTACCCATTGTATTCAGTTACTTATAGAGCCATCTTCAGCAGCAGTAACTTGAAGTATGATATTTTCCTGTTTGCCATTATCATTCACATCACTGGAGAGGAATTTTGGCCCATTCTTATTTATTCTTATTGCATTTCACCTGACTGTAAAACCTCAGGATTTTTAGAAAATTCGTCCAATGTTTTGGTGAAGTTAAAGTCCTTTTGCAACTCTTTACTAGACAATAGGAACCGATAGAATATCTGTTTATGTTGGCGATAAACACATCTACAGATAGAAAACAAAAAAAAATGTCTGCTTATTTTACAGATTAATGAGAAAAGGGCTTATACATGTTATTATTAAAAAAGAATGAATACAAACAGATTAAACTTCTATCACACTGTTTAGGACATGATATGAGTCATTATAATGCCCATTATGAAACGGTCGGCTTCACAAGAGGCATCTGCTTTAACGTAGCAAGAAGAAAGCTATGTGTTTTATGAATCTTAAACCTGATCGACATCTGTTTTGCAAAGAATACCTCCACAAGTCCGGATCAAACAGCGCTCTAAAGCTCCCTATATATCTAGTTTCCTAAGATACACAAATGCAAATGTCGTTTTTTCCCAAGCTGCATTGAATTCAGCTTCATATTTACAACGTTTGCTTTCTGTTATACTGTGTGTACGAATCCAACCACTGACTGCAACTTCCTTTTGATCAGCCTCATTTTTATGTAACATTTCTTCATATTTATACAAATTGAATCTGTCTGAGCTGCATTTTGCACATTTCAAATGATCAAATACTTCACATTTCAAACTGAGGAACTCATCTATTGACTGAGGTAAATAACAGCCTCACACATTTAATTAGAATCAGTTTTAAAAAGTTATTAAAATGGATTCAGCATTTTGATTTTTTTTTTTTTTTTTGCACATCTACACTGGCAAACTTGATTATGCAAACTGAAGGTGACTGATGAAATAAATAAATGAATAATATCCACTGATGAAAAGGCCTTTGGAGTTCATCTCTCTGCCTAAGTAATGAATCAAATCATGGTGATATTTGTAATTCCACTCAAGGTCTCGCCCTCACGTAACCCCCTGACTCTGAGAGGTTATGAAAAATTAACGGCCTACTCCCAGAATCAAGAACGATGGTCTGATGAGTGCAGGTTTTGGTCCAAAGAAGAAAACTGCACTAAGTGGAATAGTACAGTTTTGTATGACAGATTTTAAAAGGTCTTTCAAATCATAAGGTTACAAAAGGTCAAAATAGAAAAGTACTACACTGTGTCACATTCAGAAGCTGATTGGACAAGGAAGCTTAAAAGCAGAGGTCAAAGAGAAGCCACAACATATTTACAGCACAAATAAAAGCATGTCTTTGTGTGTCATATTCTGATAAAGGAGATCGCTAAATGCTACATTCTGAACGATAATGTTGCAAACACCTTGACATCAAAAGACACTTTCTGAATAGAGTCAGCATCATATGGATTATGCTTGATAATAAATGATTACAAATGCGCTCTCCCTTTTCTTTTCGGATTTAAAAAAAGCTGTGGAATAACTAGGTTTTTTTTTTTAAATTGCAGCACTATACAGCAACATCAATATACACCAGGATTCATTTTGTTCTATGGAGAAAAGTCCTGTATTTTGTTAAAGGGGGATCATTAAAGATCTACTGCAGGCAATTGCCAGCACATCTCCTGGTTTGGAGGAGCAGAAAAGAGTAGCAGACGCTGGATTCTTGTGGGATTTGTGAGTCTATAAACTGACTAAATAAAAACCTTTCAAAGTTATGTTATTTCTACTGAACTGCAGCTGGTTTGGACCGATAGCGTGGCAGTCCTACAGTACTTACCATTAAGAGTAATTTGAGATTTGTCGAAACAGCTCTTTTACTGATTTAAACAACATGCCATTGCTCAGACTGGATAAAATGACCTTGGAATAGGTGGTTACTGGCAGGTGGTTCATCTGGTATTCATCCTAGGTACTTTGCAAAGGCTGTGCGAGCCAGTCAGGGCCAGTCAAAATTTACCCGTACAACAACTTTTAAAGGCTGCAAATCTAGTGCAGTTTGTTTGTTGTGAGAACATGAACAGGTCTTGCATAAATAATGACACCTTTGTGGATCAAGCAGGCTCCCGTAGCAAGCTGCAGAGTAAGATATATGACCAACCGAGGCCAGACAACTCGAGATTTTCTGCAGCACAAAAATATGATTATGGTTTTGGCAATATGTTATTGCACATACGCATTATATAAACTCTACTTCATGTAGAACAGTAATCTGCGGTAGCCGCTCATATTGTGGCACTGATACTGAAACTTAATATGCCTTTGCATTACTATGTTCATTCATTTTCTCGAGCCACTAAAGTGACAACGCATTCAGCTAAATAAATAAAGGCTTTGCTGTGATAAAGTCCTCCAGTGTGGCACACAGGACCTGACTCCTGTTACTGATGGGGACATGATTCGAGGACAAGTCCCTTGGTGCGTTTCTTAAAAAGCTCTATGTTAAAACAAATTATACTATACTACTTTGATCTGGACTCTGGTTCAGATTTTAGCTGTGAACAAGCCCTCATACATCTGCTTCTCCAAACTGGAACAACTGTAGAGAAGATATTTGCTCCAAAAGTTACTTGTAAAGCCACGTTCACAAAACACTAAACGACATGGTTAAATTAGTTCATTGAAACACAAGCCATTTAACTGTTACTCTTCAAAACATTCCACCTTTCTGTGATGCACACGCAAACATCTTTCTAAACCGTCTTCTGACATCTTCAGCCCTAGTCATTAACCACGTTTCTGCACTCGTGCATCCAGTCAAGTCGACGTCTAATGAGCAAAACACGTGTACAACAACAAGCACTGGCTTTATCATTATACTGCACCAAAAATAGCTGCAGTACTAATCGTTAACACTGTAAATGAGCATTGCAAAGAAACCCATAGAGAAATGTGAGAGCTCCGGCAAAGATCCAAACTGATTTCACGGCTTACAGTATATGTTATGACTGTTTTATTATCATACACAAAGGAGACATTATCTGCAAAACTACTATATTTTGTATCTTAAAGCTACAGCTGCCCATTTATCAGATCCTCCAATGTTTTATGTGAATCGTATCAGATGAGATTAGTCATACCATGTTCCAAAAGCATAATGTGACTTCTATCTCTGCAGCACTGATCCATAAACACTCTCGCTGTTCTATAAAAACCAAAATCTAATATTATACTTAGAGATAACCAGAGTTGAGTTTATTATCATTTTGTCCTGTGCACACACACTCCAAAAATGTGTGACTATATCTCTGCACTGACATGAACGCTTGGGAAAAGATAACTTTATAATCACCATTGCATGATTCTTATAGATATATACTTTGAAAATCAAAAGTGCAGAAAAATTCTTGAAAACATTTTGGTGCATCCTGCTCTGAGAGTTTTTGACACTTTTGAAACATGATGGTGACAATCTATGAGCAATGTCGCATAGGGTTATAAAAATGGAATGAAAGTGCTAGAATTAAGGATTAAGATGTGTGAATACTGTGTTTATCACACAATATAAAATTGTGTCAGTGGGGCAGAGGAACCTTTGGTTTAGTGTAACTGTTTTAGAGTTTTGAATTGAAACCAAGGAAAATCATACAGTAGGTTAATTAAAGCAGTCTCTAACTAAGACTGTAGCATAAGCCTCAATGACTCCACTCAAACTTGCTTTTTAAATGGCTCAGACTTGCCTTGGACTTAGACTCATACACAGTAACGACTGCTCGCCCATAACCAAGCTATGAATGATTTGCTTCTTCTTCTTTTTGGTGTTTAACGACCTTTAAAGTGACTCTTTAGTGATTCAGACTTAGAATGACTTAACTTGAACTTGTCTTAAAATTTTTTGGTGACTCAGATTGACGATCGCTCGGCTTGGACTCAACTTGAACGAGTCTTAGGTGACTTGGACTCAAACACTGAACACATGAAAGTGAGAATATTGCCAGCAAAAAAGCAAAAGTGATGTTGGTTCAATTAAAACACTTAAAGACAAAACTTTACTTCTATTGATTGTACTTAGGTTGGATTAATTATAGTAAAATGTCCATTGCTTCAACTTTGACCTGAATTGTAACAGCACAATACTACTGCCTTCAAATGTCTAGATAGATGCGCTCCGTACTCCAGAGGCATTTGTCAGCTACTCTTTGCCAACGGGGCTGTGCTGCTCTACTTTTAAATACCTTAAAGGTGTCCCTTTGGCTGACAACACACTTGGCAGGGTCACTTTTTCTTTCTTCAATTGGTTTTGGCTGTGTGTGTTGGATTGTTATCACGCTGCAATGTGCCTCTTGTGCCAAACTTCGGGAAATGAGGGCCCTCTTATCCACAAGGGTTTATTAATGGAGGGCTGGTTTGGCACAGATTCTGCGGACTTAGATAGAGAGACATGTGGCTATGCATTGTAATTTTGAACTTTGGCATTTTTCTTCAGCTTTCTAAAAGGAAAAAAAGGAACTCATATTACATATTATTTTACAAAGCTGTATGAATAATACAATTAAATTAATATTTAGAACACTGTGTTGAACAATAATGTATTATGTACTGTATAGTGAGGTAAGTTGTTCTATTAATATCCTACTCAATGACATGGAGACACTATTTTCAAAACTATAAACTGTATCTGTGTAAAACTGAACACAGGCTACTAAAGATGCATGTATGTCACTTGACTTACTTTCCTCTAACATGTTTGCCTCAATTCATTACTGTTGCCATGGTTAATCAACTTTTCTTGGCTCAGTCAGAATGGGTTTTTTTTCCATTCCAATTTAAAAAAGTGACATAGTCTTGACTTGGTCTCTGTCCCTAAAGAACTTGGACATGGTAGACTCTGGCCTTGCTTCATTGGTTCAGTCTGGTTCTGCTCTCTTATCTTATCTCTTAACACATGAGGCAGAAATGTAAATTCAACATGGAAGCCTCCTCTCCTTCATATTACACAATCTGCATCCTTTCAGCTGTCAGCCAATCACAACCTTCCACATCGATCTCTCAGCCAATCATTCAGCAACATTTAAAGCACCCTCTCTTTTCTTACATATTCAGTGCATCGTACATGTCTCCCTGTTGGGTTCTATGTGCCACAGTTTTTCTGCTATCAATTAAATTCAATAGTGCGTCATTTTTTTGTCTTTTATCATTCTTTGAGATTCTCCTGTTCGAATTTTAACAGTTTTATTCCATTAAGCAATGACCACTTTAACTTGAAATGGATTTTATTTGAAAGTGTTGCTGCAAAGTGAAGATGAACTATACTTATAGAAATCTATTGAAAGTAAACTTTTATTATTTTGTTAATACAAATCAAATTGTCTTATTTCTCTTTCTTCTTTGTTTCCTACAGGATCTGCAGATCAGAAGGTTGTTTTATTTCTTCCGTAAACAAAATTTATTATCCACAGGTGTCATATGGCATTATTTGTTTTGGTGATGAATAAAGATTGCAAGAAGCAAAACCAAGAAATAACATACAATAAAGTTCATGTCTTGTCAGTGGAAATTAGATTGCTGTCAGCTCTCAGAGCCGCTGATACATGCTCGGGCGACAAAACAACAGGATTGTGAGGCTGCTTCAAAATAACACCTTTCGTATTTTCATCCGAGCAGCTATCTATATCTGCTCTGACAAGATCAGTATAAACCAGTGACAGCACAACTGGGTCTTTTGTAGGTGCTGTTTAGTGGCTCGGCTGAACTCGCACTGATTGGCTGCTTTTGTTTGACCAAATCCTTCTTGTAAAATTTACAGCAACATCTCTTCCGTTTTTAGATTTGTGACTAGAGCAGTTATTTTGAATTTCCCCTTCAGAAAATCATAAGATAGACAGCCAACACTTAACTTAAATGTATGGGGCAGCCTCAGTGTATCAACCCCTAGATTGGCCAGTGAGTCATTTTTACCCCAGCATCACAATATTGTCTTGGAATCAATTGCAAGTTATCTTTGTAAGTCGTAATATGCTACACATATATTGTTTAATTTTCATTATGTAGGTTAAGCTGTTTTGATACCTATTTTCAGTGTTAGCTAGCTTTTGTTACTGCGACCTCAGCATTACACATTATTATTCAATGGGGTCAAAATGACTTCAGATTTTAGGTATAAATTAGTAATCTTCCTCCAGGACTTGCCGGTGTACATACCACAGACATAAGTCACACATAGTGGATCAGACCTATGTATTTACTACAATAACCGGTATCCGACCCAGCTCTGGATTGGGACTAGTTTTCGATCTGAGTATCGGGTCAGTGCATCCCTAGTATAAATAATGATAATTTTTCCATGAGATGTGGACACTTTGCATGGAGCTGTATACGATAGAATTTTGTAAGTTCGTGAGCTCACACATCTCACGAGAATCCAGTTGCACATGTTATCACATAGGGCCGGATTTAAACAATCACAAACTGGCTGTTAATTCTATTCTCAGGACGTGCCCAAAGACTGGGGCTGGGGTGTTAAGAGGATGGAAGGGGCCCAAAGTGGCTGAAGGTAGAAGTTACTAGGTCTGATCTGCATGTGCATATAGGTGTACTAGGATCCATTCTTTCTGAAATTGCCCCGACTTGAAATGTAAACCCTAAATGGTTTTGTATCTGTAGTAAACAGTTTATGAGTGTATGTGTTAGTTTATAAATAAAATTCAGAACTCTGAACAGAATATCAATAATTAATGCAAAAGATCACAACAAAAAGTGCATCAAGGTTCCTACTCATTTCTGGATATATTTGTAGACAACATAATGTCCACATTTAATAATTACAAGTAAAACAACAAGTGCACTGGACCGGACAAAGCTACAAATGAACTTTACAAATATAAAGAAGGGATTAAATGGGATATGTTTAAAAAATAAATAAATCTTCAAAAATAGGGACAACAAAACCTCTTTACAATTCTTATTTTTCAGTAATTTACCATGACTCAAACACTGGTACAATGTATTCCAGGCTTTCGAGGACGCACCAGGAAGAACCTGGTGTAATCACATCAAGCGGGTAATTAGTCTTGAAAGTCATTCTTTGTGTGAAAAGATGACAAAGAATAGAGCATCATTGGATAATAAAAGCAGCTATTAAAATGCAAATGCTGCTGAAAATCACCGACGAGCAAGCTGATCCCCAAAGCGAGGCGAGACAGAGTTCAATGCACTTTTATGATGCCCAGCAGCGACCTAGAATAACACATCTTCATCTCCATCAGGAGCAGTATTGACAGACTAATATCAGCTGTCAATAGGGCTATAGTAGGCCTATATGGTATTGGCTTTTGGCTTTAGTTATTTTGTACAGTTACTTCACAGCTTTCTCTGCAGGGCTATGGATCATCTATAGTTCAGCTTTCTGTCACTCTCTCAATCACATTACATCTTGCATTAAATGAATCAATTGTACCACACATGATGTAAGACCTTGTAAAATTATTGACATATCTTAAAATCTTTACGCAACAAAGCACAGGTCTCTCTTTATTTTTGCTCTTTGTATTTCTAGTGTTGTTTTAGTACTGCCTCTAGATATGTAGAAAATTCTTATAGACTGATATAGTTTACAGGAGTCGTCCACCACGGCCACAAAAGCAGCAGTGTTTACCATTTGTTTATTTGAGCGCACAGTTAACATCACATGTGAAAAACCACCTATGTGTGTTACTTTACACAACAGTCTCTAATGGGGATCAGTTTAAAGTCTTTGATGAGGAGGCACAGGTCCTGAAACGAACCGTGCATAACTCTGGCTCCTCCATGTGCTGTTATCTGTTGACTGTTTGTATAAATAGAGCCGCTTAATATTGAGCCACTCGCTAATGCTCTCTACTCACTCACAGACAGCACACAACAGCATGCAGTCAGCTCTTCAACAGCAATCACTTAAAATTACAAAATGAAATACACAACATATAATAAATCATGCAAATAGTCTCAGCAAATGATTTCTTCATAAGCATGATGTTAAATGGTGCACACCTTAATATTAGGTGGTACTGTTAAGTTAATACACATACAAATCTGTCTGGGCTGTTCAACACACAAACTAGAAAATAGGAAAGCCACTGTGCTGAGTTTAAGCATTCAATAAAAAGTCTGATGGCCTTTTTTGACACATTATGTACATGCCACACAAGGTTTTTATACAGCCGGGCAGAAGACACAGCAACATGTTGCATTTTGTCATTGGCCTCCATTTTACTAAAAAAATAAATGGAAAGAAGCATAAATACTGTCATTCACAGGAAAAAATAAATAAATAAAGGTGCCAGTTCCTATGAAAACATATGGGAGATATATGGGGTTATAATTAGGTTATAGTTCAAAGACATATTTCAGATCCACTGTGTTTTCTCTTTCTGTTGCATTCTCATTTAAAGGTACATAGTATGCCATTATAGCAGCCTGTAATACAACATTAAGCAAGCAACAGCAGTTATTGGTAACTTATGCGGAGGAGTTGCTCTTCTACAAAAATACCAACAGTGTAGACCTCTGCTAAGTAGCGAGAGCAAAATTATTGGCTTCTATATTATTTTCTGTGCACAGTTCCCTGAAGTAATAAAGGTATCCAGAAAGAAAAATTGTTGTAATTGTGGACTTTCATCTAAGTTGGATGAAAGAAAGTAGAAAAATATAGTTTCATAAACAAAAGGACGGAAGGTAGCAGTGTCATTAACGGCGAGTATTACAAGATGCATATATTTTCTCATATTGGCTCATTTGCATATAATGGGGGAGTGATAGCATCCATGGTGCATGAATGACAAATAGATCTATCAGTGGCTTCATTTAGATGTTTGCTCTGAGTGTCTCGTGACTGAAGCAGAACAAAACAAAGATAACAAATATTGTAAAAACATCATGTTAAGGTGCTGTTAGTGCGCGCTAGCATTTATGGGATTAGTCGACGTTGAAATTATCAGCCTTTTTGCTCGCTGCCTGGGAACACGGCCTGCCTGGAAGATCTCTCCCGTTCAATTTAACGCCGTGTTGCTCCCGTCCTCTTTCACTATTTGCCTGCGCCTTGGATCGGACGAGGCAGAGTCCAGGCCGCCATGGGTGACCGTTGCCTTCCACCCAGCCCCGGCTTAGCATCCGTTTAATTAACCAGCCTGATTCTGGAGGTGACTGGCCACTAGGGGATGTGAGATTGGGAATAGGAAGAAAAGAAGACTCGGAGTTGGAGTTTGGACTGTCATGGCTGGTGAACAACGCTGGGATTACGCTCGGTGCTACAGGCCGACACCCTTTGTATTCTCCCAGGACCCTGACATCACTTCTCTCAGCTCCTCTGGTTTTCAGCGCAGTGCTTAATTAGGCCCTACAGTTAAACAATTCTCTTAGCTTCCAAGGGCCTTACTCACTGTTTGCCAAGTCCACTTATTAGAGGAGACTTTGAGCTTGTTTTTGGTGAAGTATACTTACATTAAATCTAGAGGTGAGAAATAATTGTTTTTTAGATGCATTCTTCTTCGCCAATAATCTTAATTGTAAACGTAATATTTCATGAAGGGTTCACAAAGAAGTTAGCGTTTCTGCTTTGTATCTAAAAGGTTATGTGCTGATTGCCAATATGTTTTCTTTAACATATTGGCAATCAGCACATGGCTTGTCCAGGCGTCCGTCCAAAGACATGCACACTTAGGTGAAGTGGAAAGTTTTGTCTGTCAGTTTTTCTCTCTAGTGATGGATACAGCTGATGCACAGAAATGTAATATGATAAATCAACACATAACATAATTTTACAGTAAAAGAAAGTATATCTTAACTGTTCTTGTCTGGCCTGGTTGAAGAAACAGCAGCAAACACTGAACAAACAACATCACTGCAGACATTTATGAGAAAATGTGTTACTGTTCACATATCATATCACATGACAATTGCTCACTTTTACTATCACATGGTTTTTTTTAACCCAAGAAGTGAACTAAGGTTACCTGCATAGCCTGTCACTGATATCAGTTCAGAGCATGAATAAATTGAATGTAATATTTTATTCTCATTGGAAATTGGTGGTGTACTCCGGTTGAGTTTAGCAAGAGATTGTATTTTTGAAATATGTTTTGCATCATTACACTGTGGCTGCAGATGAAGTGGATTTTAAACCAAAGCTGGTGAAATATTCAGTATAATTCCCAGTGATGGCTACACATGAACTATAACAAACTTGGTCTGGTAGAAATGATGTGAGAGTATATGGGAAAATGCTGTCCTAAACTATCAAGAAAAGTCCTAAAAAAGTCCTGGAAAATGACCTTTTATGCTTTTCTTTACTTAAGCTTGTATCTACTGCATTGTCTTTTGACTATGAGCTTTAAATGCTATTTGGCTATCGTCATATTTGCTTTCTTCTTCAGAGATATGCAGCCTTAACTTGGGTTTACACTGCACCATATGAGCCAATTGCTCCTTAGCTCTGTCTTTTTTGGTTTGGTGTTAATTCACACCAATAGCATCCACCCAGCCTTTATTAGTGTCAATTAATACACTAGAAACAGCTTTTATTATTACAAATGGATGCAGCTTTTTTCCTTCTTTTTTGCAGATTTTGTATTTCGTCTCACTTCAAATAACACAAGATATTTAACTTTTCCTAGTTCCAGTCTTTATATTTTGCGTTAAAAGTATAGTTTCCATGTGTTTCAGACATGTTCAAGCACTAACAGAGAGGAAAAAGAGACACAGCTAGATTCATATTCAACTCACACAAAACTAGGAGGGGGAAAAACACTATGCTGACGTGCCATAATTCACCCGTGGCTCTGCTTTTCTATTTCTAGATGTAAAACGGCTAAGACATCGCCTCCACATAGACCCACCAGAGTTGATAACAGGTATAATATGTTCAGTGTGCTGCGTGGTGGTCCGGCGCTCTATTTAAAGGCGAGTAAGAGTGGCATCTCCATTTAAAAAAAGCCCCCCGCGCCCGTGCTCCGCCCAGTGTGGTGGTGATCCATGAGGACTCCTCCACAACAGTGTCAGCACCGCTTGACAAATGCACCAGCCCGGCAAAACGCTTGTACAAGCACAAACATATCTGGACTATTTATCTTCGCCCTGCTGGAAAATATATCAGAATATGAAAGCATATCAAGCACATCCATTTTGTTTGGAATCAAGTCTGACAATAACAGGCAGGCGTTGGCCACATGATAGATGAGATAAATGTTAAAGAAGAAAAACAGAAAATAGCTGTTTCGCGCTGAAATTATTTCGTATTTAATATCCGGCCGGGCTCCTTGCAGCTATGGCACTTGTGAAATCTAAAGTTTGATGTGGTTTGAAAGAACTGCAGAAAGAGATCCATCGTCGAGTGCAATTCAGTGAAATATGTATTGCTCTATGGATGGCTTTGGTGGAAACTTTAATAAATCATTGCAGGGCACACACATAGGTAGATGTACAACACACAGAAAGGAAACTGCAGTGAGTGGGTGGGAATTTAAATGTACTAACAGTGACTTGTCCTTTCTTGTCACATTTAGTTATGTTTTCGTTTTCTGCAGGAAACATATCTGTATGTATATCTATATGCCACAAAGGAAGGCTGTGGGATTGATTGCCACGCTATTCTAGTGCCGGTTCTCTCCAGGTACTTCCTCCCACGAGAATGAATGCGAGTGCGAATGGCTGTCTGTCAGTGTCTATCCCTGTCTGGGTCGTTTATATGACACCTAACCGCAAAAGCTGGCTAGGAGCCCAACAAAAACAATCTGCATTCACATGGATACGCCCAGCTGTTTAAAACACTTGTGTCTTATGTCTGCCAGACCACTAGGGGCACTGTGAACTCTTCCCCTGCTAACACTGCATCATTACACACAAGAAAACCAGAGTTGCACGGCAAATTATGTTGCACTAATAAACTAGGAGGCATTAATATGAATTTACCAAAAAAAAGTTTTAATGGACAAAACACTGGACAAACCATTGCTGTTTGACTCGCTGTTTGTAGCCAACAGCCAATAGCTTTCTGTAATGTAGTTATGTCATTGTATTTATTGAAGAAGTAACAAAAACAATGTGTTTTCATAGAACAAGAACGTTATTCTTGTTTATACAACACGCAACAGAATCTTTGTATTTTTAAAATGCTTTGTTGTTTTAACTGCTATTGTTTATCCACTTGACACAGAAGAGACCCATAAAGGATAAGTGGTAGAAATTAATTAATACAATTATCCTGGCTGATTGGGTTTTTGAGTGGCCCCAGTTTCTAAGTTTAGAAGCTGAATCCAAAAGAGCAGGTGTAGCTTTACCTCTTTTATCAATCAAGCCTGAGTGCCTATGAAAACACTATTATGCTATAAACTAACATACCTGAGGACATAAAGGGTTCTATACCATACTAATATTATCTAACAGCATTTCTGCTCATTGTCCAAACCAAACATCATTTTACTAATTTTACTAAAAACAGTAGTTGTATAGTAAAATGATTTATTATAAGTATTATAACACACAGTTTATGTACACAAAACCTAGAACTTTCCCACCGGGATCATTGGGTGAATAAATTTGGACAAAACATGGAGTTTATGTTTAATGGAAAAGGGACATGTACAGTATATTTTTCCTTCAAAAGGCATTGATAGTTATAGTAATTGTAGTGTATGAATATGCTTTTCTCTTATACTAGATTTCTCTGTACAATTCTGTGTCTCATTAGATCTGAATTGGGGAATGTGTGTGCTAGGTTACAGATCCAGAGAGAAATTATGTCATTGCAAAGTGAAATTCAATAAAATGTGCCCAGTTATACCTGTGTCTTTTTGTGACTTCCTCATTTATTCGGCCAATTTAAACCATCGCCTTTGACTTGAGGGAAATGTGCAGGTACCAATTATAAGCCCAGACTAAAATGATTTCTTCACAGTTGTGCAAGTATTTCAACCAACCTTCACTACGGCTGAGTGTAGTTATCCTCTGCCACAGTTCTGTATGTACATGTCTGAATATGGAGACTGTCTGTGATAACCACATTAGATCTATGATGGATATGTTTCAGGTGAAGAGTGGACCACAATTCTCAAACACAGCAAGCAAACAGACATTCGTAAGACCAATGATGATTTGCCCTTGAAATGCTAGATTCCATGTTTAATGTCACATTGTATGGCAGAAGATAACCACATATGACCCAGGAACCTCTACTCAAGTGTAAATAGCCCTGTGGCATTAGCGGTACAATTGTAATACACTGCACAGTCACACTTCCAAACATTTCAACCTGAAATGATTTAACTTAACTTTCAGCACAACTAGTTATTTTAGCATAAAAAAACCTTTTCTGTGGAAAAGAGAAATCACATAGCTTGATGCTAGCACATAATAGGAATTGTAATTAAGGCGCTGATGGATATTAGCAGAGCAGCAGATGACAGTATTTAAAGCGATCCGTTTTACTCAAATGGATTGCATAGATGAAAGGGACTTATTTGGCTTGTGTCATGTGATCATTTTTGCAGACAGAACAGGAACTTTATATAATATGCTGTATATAACAAAATACAGCAGCAGGTCAAAAGATGAGAGAAGAACATCAGGGGCGTACTTGTTATAACGCATTTTTTTAATCTAAATCCATCCAATCCAACAAAATGCTCACCGAAGTTAGATGTAATTTAATGCATTTTTAATGAATTTTCACTTCAAGGACTAGAAATAAAGAAAAGAAAAAAAGAGAGTCTTGAAGGATGTCCCAAACCCATGACTCTCTGTGTGCACTCTGCATGTTCTCCTGGTGCTGCTTGTGTTCACTGTAGAGGTGACTTGGTGGTTGTAAATTGTTCCTGAATGCTCAAAAAAGGGATAAGTGATGGAAAATGAGTAAATACAGTGGATAGAATAAGGTTAGAGGCTGCATCTTTACAGTCGAAGTTACATTTAGGGAAAGATGTGTGTCTGTGCAAGGATGAAACAAATCACTACAACACAGCCCTATATTCTGATATATGCTGGGATGCTCCTGCTGCGTCGATATATAATGCTATAGGGAAACCCCTGCAGTGAGCGAAATGGGTCAATGATCGTATGCCGCAATATTACGCCTTGGATAATACAGCAGCATTCCTAATCCGAATAGGCTGCCTCCTCAAGCAGAGCATATTACTGGCAAAAAAGAAAAAAAAAAAGGCTCTTCAATTGAATGCAATAGGATTGGTAACAGCTAATGTTCCTGTATCAGTGGTCAGACCTCCCTCTGCTGTCGCTGAGAGCAGCTCCCAGCTCTGCACAGCGCATTAATCCTCTGGGATGGGGCCCTTTAGAATCATTTATTCACAGTCGGGGGTAAAGTGGTGCGGAGTCAAAGGTCAGCGCCGGGCCGTTCATATCGTCATAACCCTGGGGCTTTTCCATCAATGTACAGTCTCTCCATCCGCGAGAGTGACGCCAAAGGTCAAGGCACACATTGTGGAGAGTGCTCGTTCCTGCAATTTCCTGGACACCTGGATCTCAAGGATGAGGCACCGCGTAAGCCGTCTGCCACATATTCTCATCCAAATATGATTACACTATCAAAGCAGGTGTGAGAGACGAGTATCAAGTAGTGTCTATTATGTACGCAGCAAGTCTCTTAAGCTGAATATTGTTGTCCAGGTGCACAATAGGAATACATATGCCTGCCACATTACTTAATGTTGTCTTGTCAAATAGTAATCCCTTTTTGTTGCAGGATATTGCGATCTTTTTTCTCGTCCTAAAAAGGAGCAGTGTTGACATGAGGCTTGTGAAGTGGTCTTGACTTTATCCCAGAACAGGAGGAGGCAAGACAATCAAGAGGCCTCGAGCGTAGATGGCAGAGCTCAGCAGCAGTAAATGCACAAAAAAACAAACAAACAAAACAAAAAAAAGTGTTTTTGTATGCCCAAATTTTCTGGGTTTTTTTTGTTTTGTTTTGATTCATTTGATCATTCACTATTTCACACTCTTTAGTATTGTTGAGTATATTTGCACGTGAAGGCTGATAATAAATTCAATCAATATCATGGAAAAGGGCATAAAATGGATTCAGTTTACAGATTCTTATCTTTGAACATTAGTTTTCAGCCGGAACGAAACAACACTTGGTTCCTCTTGTTTCCTGGCCTCATTAAATTGAGTTGTTTTTTTTAAGCTTGGATGTAAATGTAATGTAAATGACTTACCTCACTTAACATTAACTTATACAGTTGGCTCTGATACTAAATACAAATATTCATGGTAGAACAGTTTCATACAACATCGACTGCACCAAGGTCGTAGATTCAACTGAATTCGAGCCGAGTGATGGCCCCCTTTTTTTTTTTTTCTTTTTAGTATTTTTGGACTTGCATCACCTAAACAATAGAATCACAGTCAAACTTTGGATGGTCAATACTGTGACACTTTGTTGAGTGTTCTGTCTCAGGGTTTGTATAGATGGTAAGAAAACTTCTCCCCACGACATCCAGAGTGTTTCACAGCTTGAAGGATTGCAGAAATGATCCAACACTGTGTAAAGTTGGTTGTGAACACAGGCTTAACAGAGAGCACCAAGGTTTAAAATCTGTGGAAACAAACAAGAGCTAGAACTAAAGCCTGACTGCCTTAGTAGAAGAATTGGTAGTAGTCTTTCGTCATTTCCTTCCATGTGACAGTTGCACCATTTTCCATCTTTGCCTTTTATTCAAATGTGATAAAAACAGCTTGTGCATGAGTTATAACAGTAAACACCAATAGCCTTTAGCCATAGCTCAAATTCCATAGGCACGCAATCACAATCTGTCCACGGGTCAAGCGCTCGGCCACGCAATAACTTGCAGCTCTCTGGGCATCTGACGCCACGAAGCTGTACATATTCATAAACAATAACGGCACGACACGGAAGCTCGATATTTAAATAGCCCCGAGAACAATTCACATGATTTCACATAATTACTATTCGTGGATGTCTATTCAACAAAGGAGCAAATAAGCACTCTTGGCAGAACATGAAGGGAAAATTAAACATGTTTTTCTTCCGAAGGGTGAAATTGCAGCTCGCATCCTTCTCTGTAGAAAATGTGATGTCATTAAAAGGTTTTCGTAGAAAGTCTGACTGTGTGGCTTTCTAGGTATAATACAATTAAACTCTTTTAATGAAAGAGTAAGCGGCCTAGTCTGAAAATATAGCCACAGATTTTGTGATTTAAGTGCGGGTACGCTGACTGCTGTAGCTTTACTATGAGCTTTACTTAAGCTGTGTATTTTTCCGTAATGCAGTTTTTTGTGCTTTAGTAATGTCTATGCTAATCTCATCAAGCAGACATCGCTAACAGTTTTTGATGAGGAAGCACAGGTCCTAAACCCATCTCTAAATAACTCCATGGGATGTTATTTGACATTCTATACAAGTTTAGAACAGTCCAGTACCTTGTCGTCTTTAGATGCTGCAGCCTAAATGCCATACATCCACTCAGTACAGTGAATGCATGTTGTCATTTTGCTAAACCCATCTTGCTTAAGCAGAATTTGAGGTTTTTGTTGGTTAATGGCCTTGTGACCATTAGAATTGTTGTGTATTTGTTTGATATAATCAGAGCAATACTGTATTCCGTTAGTCTGTATAATAATATGTGTCCATGTGCTTTCAACACAGTGTTAATGTGAAAATGATGGTTACATAGTAAAGTAGTAGTACTTTATTCACATTTACAAACAAGCCAGGTTTAACTTTAGCTCCTTTTCTCTTTTTCATGAAAGCTGATTGCAAATGAAAACAATGGTAGATGACAGCAGCTCCAGAACTGTGTACTCAACTATTAGATTCTCTCCTGTTCATGTAAACACAAATCCAGATAGATGGCTCAAAAAAGATAGTCTGACTAAAATGTGCAGGTAAACAAAATGACTAGTCCCTGATGATAAAAGCAAGTGCAAGTCTGCTCCTTAAAAATGCTCAGCTTTACACAAACTTACTTTAATACACCATTTGAGGGGCTCCAAACCCCCCTCAGCCCCAGGTCCTATGGGAAGGTTGAGGCTGCCTTGCTTATGCCTCTGTACGTGACAGTGTCTATTATAAAGCATATATTTTAAACTGGAGGGCTTTTTCCACCATAAGACAGCATTGCTGTAGAGACAGATAAAAATGTCAATGCCTTTTTGTAATGTCATGACTTTCAAGACCTTTAAACCGATTTTTTACTCTTGGTGCAGTTCTATTGAACCAAGTAAAACAAATATTTGACTCTGGCCTTTTTCGATGGAGTTGCAAAGAGCATTTTAAAATAACCAATGGCTCATCCCACTCTAGAGACCTCTGTCTTGTTACACTGCTTCAAAAACATAGGCTCGTCATCTTTATACAAACTGTACTGTGCACTCAGCATCATTATACATTATGTGTTTTGATCGTTCAGCGTAATTGAGTAAAAACATTGCCCATAAGGTTCATTTCCTCACTCTGCCGCACATTTTCAGTGAGAATTGCTTTAAGAAACAGACCTATCCTTTTACGTGCCTCACTGCACAATGCCACGGACTGAGATAGCATCCAAGCCACAGTTATCATTGTCTATTTCCATCACTGTCGCTGCTTTATGGCCCCACGGGCCAACCGTAAACGGCAAATTACCCCCGTGCATGAAGATGAGTTAATCTAATGAAAGTGCAAATAGAGACAAAAAATGAAGGATGGGCGGGAATGGAGATGCCAATGTGATGAGGAGCAAGTGGTTTCCTGCACAATTAGGATTCTATTTGTGATGGTGAATAGGAGGCTTTGAGGAAGGATTAGTTAGTCATTTAGCTTTAACTTATTAGTAGGTTGTAGGCAGATCAATTTAGGGTTGACAGAAATACAAAGCAAGGTTTGTGTCCACATCATTCTTTTGACTGGATAAACAAAGTCCCTCTGACTCTCTTTTCTTCACAGGAACAAAGGTTGGACTTGGTGTAAGACTGGACTGGATCTCTTCAGATGAATCACGCTGGTGTTGGTCTTAAACACTAAAAACCCTACAGTGCTGTACACAGTTTCTACTTTTGGCCATTGCAGGAATTTTTTTCTAATTATCTCCAGGCAAATACAGTATTCTTTGCCATCCTTTAAAATACCTGACTGGCCAGATGGTCTGTTCCATATATCATCTGAAGAACTTCCACAGAAAGCCTTTGCAAAGGCAGCTGATTGGATGAACCACCTGTCTGTAAACAATCATGAATGAACTTTATCCAATCAAACTACCAAAATCGGTACCATCCTCTACAATCCCAACCACCGTCTGTACGATAAACTCTTAACTAAGTTGTGCATTATGTGATTAAAGAATAGTGTATAGTTTTTATAAAGTGTTTCCCATAGATTTGTACCTGTTATTCATCTGTGAATGGTATGGTAAATTCCATATTTGCCTAGATGGTGACCATACCGGTAATACCACATCATGATGATATGTTTGTGATCATTTATTGATTCCCTTTAATTTACGGCTTCCTCCTCCACATCTTTGGTGTGAGGGGTGGTACACAATAAACAAACACCAGTTAATCACAGGGCTAACACTTAGAGACTGACATTAACAGACAATCATTCACATTCATTGATCCCCTATGGGCAATTTAGATGTATGTCTTTGGGAAGAAGCCATCAAAGGCTTTGCAATGTCTCTTCTATTGTTTTATGAGTTACTGACTTCCAACGCACCTCTCTATTGCGATAAATATCACCTTATTTGTATCATTGCACATAGTCAGCCATTTGCAGAAGCCTTTACAATGAACGCTCTCTGACACTGTGCTGTAAAATCCGATCGCGTTTACAGTCCTGAGTGCTATTTACTTTCTGATCACAGCACCTAAAGCTGATGTTTGTCGGAGGAGGGTGTGGGCGAGCCAAGATGAATGTACTCATTGTGCACTCCACCCAATTCACTGGAAGCGTCCTCGCTCGCGTGTTCAGCCACACTTGAAGGATACGCTTGTCAGAGTCGTGAGGCTGCGCACCCACGGAACAGGCAGCCGGCAGACAATCATAGAGGAGCTGAGTGCGTCCATTAGGCCTGTCAGTTAGCAAGGGCCTTGATTAATTGCACGCTGCATAGTGGCAAATTAAGGCAGGTCTCCAGCCCACCCTCCCCAAATAATTAGGTAAGAATAGATTGCCACAGAGGAGCGTGAATGCACCACTTAGTCTGCCTCACATGTAATAAACGCTCTCCAAGTGGTTGCAATATTGGTGTTAAAAAAATACTTACAGATTTTTATAGCCATAGTCAGGCACTCATAGCATACTGTGTCCTTTTCACTAGTGAGTTCTTCCAGTGTGTATATTTTCTTCTTTGAAAAGGATAAGTGATGATTTTAAAATATTCTGCATTTACATGGATTTGTTTTGCTGTAAACAAAACATATAGTAGTGTTTGTGCCAGGCAAGTAGGCAGCGCTGATACTACAATCACTTAACCAACTAATTACCATTACAAAAAAGGGATTGCATTAATGCTGCAAAACAAGACATGTTTTGGTACAAATGGAATCAGGAAAGAAATTTAAAAAAAAAAAAAAAGAAAAAAGAATCTGCCCACACAATAGCGTTTGGCAAAAATTCCTGATTCACCTACTGCTATAAATGCTCCAGACTTCTCTAAGGAAGGATACACAACAGGTTTGCTAGTTTATTAATGTATATGAACAGTTGATGAGACTGAACTTTTTAGTGTTATTTTAGGATAAAAAAAGTGAAAAAAATGTGTTCCAATTCCAAAAATTAATCCAAAAATCTGGTGCCCTTGCTACAATTTTTGAAGCTGTGGATACGTAAAGGGTAAAATGGTGCATTTATGTAGCACTTTTGTACCTCCTGGTGTTCTGTGTAGATATAAAATATTACGTCATTGTGCATTACTTGATTTCTGGGTTTATTTCTGCATTATGCGACTCATAGAGTAGGAGCACTACAGCCCTTGGCGGTGTGGTCTTGCCTTTAATCCTCCATTAATTTCCATGTGATTGGTTCTGATGGGCTCGAAGGCAGGACAGAGTGCTGACATCATAAAAAGTTATAAAGATATTTAGGATTTTTAGCACTACAACATATCTAATAAGGCAATAGACAACACAAGGTGCCATTTGTTTTTTTTTTCTTTTTTTACATTGTATGTGAGGAAGATCCTTCTGGTTGTGCATTTGTTGACTACAATACCCAAAGTGGCTACTAGTCAGGTCAGGGTGCCAGTACTCCCGTTCCAATGATACACCCATGTGCATAAATATATATATTGTGTGGGTCTTTAACTCTTGTGGCATTGTAGAATAATTTGAATCCATTATATTGAAGTCTATGCTACACATTAAGCACCAATGTGAAATGGCATGGCTCTGTTCTTGTGCACTTCTAGGAGTGATTTCAAACACAGCTCGTATGTGTACATATTTTCATACAAGGCTGCTGCATGACTGAAGATAATAACAGTGTTGGTATTGTGCTATATATTTATGTCCGCAGACTTGTATTGTTCATGTAAGCCATGTGTGCTCCTTATGCCTGGCAGCGTGCACGTTTTGTTACAGAACAGCAAAGAGCAACGCAAGTACAGCGGTGCATCGCAGGTGACAGCTTTCCCAGACAGCCCTGCAGCAAACATCTCTGTGTAGGTCTGTAACCCCGCATCTCTTCACATAATGCCACTTCCTGTTTGTTCAGTGGCCATTTTGATCATCTGATGCATCGACACAAAACGTTTCAACTCTGCTGAGGTATATCCAGTATTCCAGGGGCGTCGGACCGGACCTTAGGGAATGGTGGACGCAGTTCCGGTACAATCTGGGCGCTGTGCTGTTGGTTGCATCAGCAAAGCCGTAGCCCGTGGTCAGCGCTCAACACTCAACAACAACTCCCCAGTGGTCAGATAATCCCACAGGCTGCAGGCTGATCTAAGACCACACTCTCTTTCGCTATACAGGAAAAATATATGGCTGCAAACAACCTGCATGACTAATACATATTTATAATGTGCTGTACTAAACATAAACCATTGATCTACATCATACATTCTTATCCACAGAAGACCGTGGATATCTATAAAAGATGTTTTCCAGAATATGCCACACTTTTCTTTGTCTCTGTAGGGTCTTTCAAATACAAAGCAACCTTACAGCACTGACTCATTTAATGGTAACAAATAGCCTTTTGTTTTTTGATCAATGCTGTAGTTATTTTTGTGGCAGTAAAAAGACCTCCTCAAGGGCTTTCATTTCATGCATTTATTGCAACTTCACCTAAACTTTGATTATGCCTTTTGGTACTCACCCCTCAAACTAAACAGGGAAGTTGACACAACCCCAAAACGCAAAGGCAGCGTAATCAAATTGATCTGCGTTCACACAGATATTTCTGCCAGGGCCGTTTGGGGCACTTTGAATCCTGGCGCTGTGAACCCAGTCATCACATTAAGAAGTGAGTTTTTAAGCCTGTTGTTTTCTGGAGCAGAAAAAATCAGCTCAGTAATACACAGAAACTCTTGTTGTGCTATTTGCTGGGGGTACCTAGCATACGCCGTCTTCACAGTTCGACAATGAAGCAGGTGCCAGAATGACACAAAAACACCTCCTTGGCCTAATTCAAACGTTTACGTTGAGGAGCCAGTAACCTGATAAGCCAGATAGTCAGTTCCACAGACTTTAGAAGCCCTTCCATAGAAAGCGTTTGCAAAGGCCAGGTCCTTTCAATGAATGGGTGGTTGGTGATCACCTGACAGCTCAGGTAGAGCATAAGCCCAGCACGTGGGAGACCCAAGTTCGAGTCTTGGTCGGGTCACCTGCCTAATGTTATTCCCCACTCTCTCCACAACATTTCCTGTCCAGCTACTACTACTCTATCAATAAAGGCCAAAGAAGAAAAAAAAAAAAAAACATTCACGGAAAAGGGCCTCTTAAACAATGGTCAAAATATGGTCATAGTATATTTATTCTGGAAATGCTGCAGACCATGTTTCATTAATTATGTCTAAATACCTGTCTATTAAAACAATGTATATTTGGCTGAATTACAGTAAAATGTATGAATAATCATCATCAAAATAAGAATATAACACTGTGTTAAAAGAATATTTATCAAATACTGTTTTCCATTTGCTGTTAGATGCACTAGCTAAATGCATGCAGCTGACCAGAGAAGTCCTCAAAAGAGTAAAAAAAAAATTTCCAATAGCTTTTTCACATCTATAGAGTAATGGTCAATGTATAAAAGAGGCACATGGCTTACTTTGCGTGTCATTGGGATCAGTATGTGAGAAAACATCACTGTAAGCTGTATGTACAAATAGATATTGAAATCCACATTATGGCTCATGGGCATGTTTTAGTGCCTTACCTTGTGTACGTACCTCTAAAAATACAAGAAGTGATGGAAAACAAGGCTGACTAATGTTCATGACAGAGCATCCATGTTGGGACTGCAGCAGTAAACAGACAGTTCTGCTAAAGGTCTTGCGTGTGACGCTCTGCAAGTGGCCTTTACATATTGTTGAACAGTGAAATTGCTTGAGGGAACATGAGTTCTTTTATGTGCTCATCCTGCGGGGAAGGCCATGAAGCCGTTTCCCGGTTGGTCAGGGTTTAATCTTCTTACAGGCGGTCTCTGTGAAGTCCATTAAAAAACAGCCTTTCCCATTTCTTAAACTGCTGATCGTACAGGCTCTTTCTGCAATAAACAGGCTGTGAGGAACCACCAGAACAATAAAAAAGAGCAAAGAAAGAGCAGGCTGACTCAAATGTGTACAATAAAATATGTATATCTACAGAATAGAGAGAAACAAGACCACTGTGTCCAGTAATGTTGGTCCATATTCTGAGCACAGCTTCTCAGAAGGGCAATAGTAACCATCATGATCAAATAAACAAGGCCTTTTCTTATTCACACTCAGGAGTTTTCCATTGGCCCACATAGCTTAGGGGACTTGTAATGTTAGGCAATAAAAAATGTCTTGGAACTTAAATTCTTCTTATTCTAGTTTTGTGCTTTTGCAGTGATTACTTTTTAATGAAGGAAACCGTAATTACATTGTCAAGTTATTGTTGTTAGTGTGCAGCTATGGGTTACTTGCATTAGATATTTCACATGTGCACAACACGCAATTTATAGGCTACAGTATCAACATTATTTAATTACTACACTGACTGACACTACCAATATAACAAAACTTGCCAAAAAGTCAGTGGGACTGAACTCTGCAACAAGACTTTTAAGGCCACCATTAGTTGCAAAATGCTTGAACTCAGAATCTCTGCTGTGATGTTAACATGTCAAATACTCCCGAGGACATTCTCAGTTTGACTTTTTTAATGTGTGGTGTCTTTTTGGAAAACAAAAAACTGCTTTATTCCCAGCTCTCTAAACTTAAATACAGAAAGCTGCACTAGTTTTCTTCATTTTAGAGATTCGAGGCAAGTTCTGCTCAAGCTTTTTTTGTTTTAAATTGGCAAGAAAGAGCCATAACACGCTGACTCTTTGTAAAAGTGGAAACGGCTGTTGGTAATAAACTGTGTTAAGCTTTGCTTCCGAAAAATAAAACATTTAGTTGTCTTTCTTCTTGAAATGTTTATTACAAGAGCAAGATAGGCTTTGTTTGGGAAAACAAAAACAACAGTGTTTTCCTTACTACTCTGTCGTCTAATCAATTGAGTGCAGTGTTCAGGTTCATCCTTTGATCATCGTAGCTTATTGAACACAACTGAGAGGTTAAAAAAGTAGCACGATGCATACAACACTTTAAAACCCTTTCGACAATGGAAACACTTCTAAACAGCAAAGCAAACCTGTACCATAGCATTCCAACGAAAACGTGAACATCTTACATCTTTGATTCCGAGGAACTGCAAAAATGCAAAAAAGGGCTGAGTCATTGTTACCTGGGGGCCAAAAAATGAGCAGTTTATTGAACAATGGCTGCTATAAAAAACAACAAAAGCATGATGGCTGTCAATCAAAGTCTAATATTAGCAGCAGTTAGCACCCAAAAAGTGGGTCAGTACCATTTTATTAGGGCTGCCAAACCATTTGCACCATCAAAACTATAGACTTGTATATTTAGATTTCACAACCCAAACACAACACAAACAACAGAAATGGATAATAACTGGAGTTTGCTTGGACACCAGTGTTATCACAGCACCACTGAGATAAAGTGACCAAGTACGACAGCCATCACACAGAGACCAGTAGGATTTCAAATACAGGGGCTCGGATACAGCACCACAGTTCTTAGTGTCCTCTGCAGTGACTTCCACTTGACACGGACCATCGGTGATCAGAGCGGGGCAGAAGGGCCAGAGTCTGACAGAGACCGGGGTCACAGCCACTCATTTCTGGTCTGCTGGGACAAAGAGCTCATTGGGGTCAATGTAGTCTTTTAAAGAGCTCTTAAAGGATGCAGTTCCCTGTAGAGCTGAGGGGCACATTTACACAGTTATGTATGCAGAAAATGGCTAAGAACAATAAAAGTAAAGTCTGTTGTCAAGATGTGTGACTTGAGTATACACACTTTTAATCCAACACATTATCGCCCAGTGGTTCCTAGATTGGAGCATGGACATCACTAGGAGTAGGTCCAAAATCTAAGCCTATTTATTTCAAGATTTAATGTCTTGGTAATCAAGGTTTAAGTCAAACTAATGCTACCATTGTATAAGTGACTAACTACAGCAAGGGACTGCATTCATTCATGTCAAAGAACTGTGATTGGTAATGTTTTACCTTAAGGTTATTTTACTGTTTCCATTTTATACATATACATAAAAAGTAACAAATTACCTCAAGGGAATGTGGACACTACCATAAAAGCAAATGTTATGTTTCACAGCTTTATAACAGTTTGAATATAACCTCAACTAAGGCTAATAAAACTACAATCTGGGCCTTTATCAGTCAAGATTCTCATAGCTATAATTGACATAAACATAAAAAACATAACTTTTCGCCTCAGGTAATCTGAGATGAAAATTGATCACCGTACAGAACAGGCTCCTGACTTATTCAAGAGCATGTCTATGTCCCACAGCTCTATGTTCCCACAGCCTAACCCTAACCTAAACCAGCATGTGGCCTAACCCTTACCTGCAGTAGTCATGCTTCTGGACATACACATAGACCAAAACAAAACAAAAAATTTGTGGGGACTATGTCAATGGAATTCTGTACCAGTCTAATTATAAAACATAACAAGTAATATGGAATCAGTTTGGTAATTCATGTGTGTAAAGAGTAAAAAGTCTATTCTCCATAAAACCTGAAGGACGTTTCACTTCTCTTCCCTATATTTAGGAATCTGAAAATCACAACCTCCAAAATGTCCCCTCGGCGTGTCCCTTAGGTCCAAGATCAATCCCCCCTCTTCACTGAGATAAATGTCTTTGTCCTCTTCTGGCCCAGAGTTCTTAAAGAGTGTTTCACTTTCAAGCTAAACTCATAGTTAAAATAAAAAAAAGGCCAAAGATGAAAGCTCATATGAATATGGCTCCAGACCTCCGCAAATACTTTTTACAATCACTTCAAGACTACCCCTGATGTATTTCCACGGACAGATTGGAAGACATGCGGCTGCTGGTAAACGATTTTCAATGAAACATACAAAAAGAAGTGACAACGATTCTATATGGTGGGCATCACAGCTGGACGCAAATGGCTTCATATTAAATATTCAATAGAGACCGCAGACCTTAACCAAACTCAAATAGCCGCCGCTCCCAGCTCCAGGTTATTGGACTGGGACCGGCTGTGTCACTCTCATGTCTCTTCCACTTTCTCATAAAACAACAAGCTATTTGCCACGCAGCCAGAGCGTAAACATTACCGCGAACCCAACGCAGCGTGTGCCATCCAAATACTGATCAAATGGCTTTCAAACTCCCCGGGAAGTGAATGTTTTCTTCTCTTTTATCCAATTTAAAACACAAGCGCATTATACCCATACGTAAAATTGGAATTATTACTGTCCAAAATACATTATACTGCGTTGCGGATGGTTTGATTGAATGAGAGTGGCATTAAAGCGACACAGTGTGACAAAAAGAATGGCAGGACACATGCCACAAGGGAGCAGTGCAATAACAGAACGATGGAAATGAAGACAGAATGTGTTTTTGCTCGAGTGTATTACAGTTAAGGCGGTATATGTTCGCACAGCCGGCTAGATTGTTTTTGTGTTGCTTGCAAGGCCAAAGCTGACAGAGATGGGACCTGGATTCCAGTTGCGTTATCAAAGTCCCAGGAGTAATCATTTATAAGAGCAGAACAAGAGCAGGAAGAAGGAGGCCCATTTCATTGTGTTATTAAATCTATACATGCAGGCCTCACTTACTGGACACAGCATTCTCACTAAACGCATAAGGCCATCATGGACAATGTGTGGGTGAATATATGAGTCAGAATTGTATGGGATGTACAGTATATTCTTCCCAAAAGCCAATATTACCTCAGTTTAGGAACAGCAAGCTCATTCAATAAACAAGATACAGCATGTGACACAAATACACAATTCCAGTCAAAAAAACCCCTCAAAAGTCTGCTTGAACTTCTTTAATCCTTCCTCCTGTCCAGCCAGACCTATTCACTTTTTTAGCGAAGTGGGTCTGGAACCCCTCCAGTTTTTATCTAAATCAGTGTGTGCTTTCTGCAATGCTTTGTTTATCTGAGTGATTGCATGTTTTTTTTAAATATGCATCAGTCCAGAGGCAGTTTTTTCTTCATATGTTAGTACTGCCCCCTGAATTCTAATTGGTTGCACATCTATCCAATTGTATTTAGAGGTGGTTTCATCTGTGTGCATTTGTTCCGACTCGACAGGGACTAGACTACTTTTTTGTATAGAATAGAACAAGAATGAGGATTGCAGGCCAAGCTATTGATCCCTTCTTTAATACCGCAGTACAATAACTTCCTGTACTTTCTTTGTCCTACACACATCTATCCACTATCCATCTGCAGGTTCCGGGAACAACTTTGTGATTCTGTGTTGTGCTAGAGCTGCATAAATGATATTGAAAGACTTGGTATGCATTACCACACAGCCATTCTCAGTTGTGTGTCTTGCTGAAAGCTACAATGCAGTTTCATGTGACTTATTGAAATGAGCCTGCTGTCAGCTCAACCTAAAAAACCCCGCACAGCCTTTGTAAATATGCAGCTAAAGTTGCCATCCCCTTCCATGCAATGACAAAGTAGCACTTCACGCAAAACTGTGCAGCTTCGAAAATCGGTCTGCAATTTATTTCCAACTGATTTCTTTAACATGATCTCGACAAAATCATCACTGCACAGAAATGAGGAGACAGGAATCACATATATTCCTATTTAAAGCTAAAGAAAAAACAAGGAAATAAAACTAAAAACAGATTTTTTGATTGGTCAGTGAAGGAACTCCCCTGTGTCTGAGCCGATACAACGAGGCTCTCCTTTTCATCACGGCAGGGCAATTCTGTCCCGGTTATAGCTCCTCCATCTTCTCCCTAGCTACTTCTTTTTCCAGCGTTTCAATTTCCTGCCTGTGTAGAGCGCTAACCTACTTCCGAGTGTTCCCTCAGACGACGGAGAAAGAAGCAGGAGACATAAGGAAGCGTCAAAGCCCTGGGTGCTTTCCGGTTTTCCCCCCGAGGTGAGAAAATACAGATAATGAAAAGATGTCATACAGTTAAGATCCCCACCCTGAGAACTACATCGACTCCTGCTGCAGAAGGACTTCCTACTGAGAGAACTTCCTCTCAAGTGTCTTCAGGATTTAAGTCACTCCCAGGTAATTCAAATCATTGCTTCAGTCATACAGCTCAGAACATCGGTGGGGTGTAAAAGGATCCTGCTGCTAACGCCAATTTGCTGCAGCGTAATAGATGTCCAACTGATCTGTATGTAATTAAAGGGGTAGTGCTCTTTTTGTGGAGTTGCATGGTTCACTCATGGACAATTATTGCAGTAGATATTGGTCAGTGTAGAACTGACATGAGAAGTCAGTGACATAATTAAAATAGGTATGAAAATCTTTACGTTATGGAGCGACTAACTTTTTCCATCAGACTCTCCTCAGAAAAATGTGAACAATACTGGAAAAGGAAAAATTATCTTGACAAGAATCTGTGACCGTTTCCATTTGTATTATTTGTTTTATTTTGTTTACCAGATGGCTCTTTTATTGACTTTTTTAAAAAAAATTTTGTCAGTCTTTGTTTTATTTTGTCTTAATTCTCTTAAAAACTTTCAATAAAAACTGTTTAAAAAAAAAAAGTATGAAAATAAATGGGGCCAGCCAAAATATAATATACAAAGTAGACAAAAATGAAGATGGCAAACCAAGAGATTATGAGATGTAGTGAGGTTTGTTGAAAAGGTCAGTTTTTAGCTTAAAAAAAAAAGTTTCTCAATGAGTATGAGGTTTGGAATTGTAGGAGGAGGGAGTTCCAAAGGTTTGGAGCAGCTTCAGCAAAATCTTTTCCCCCCAATATTTGAGATAAGAACAAATCAAACCTATTCTGATGTTATTATGTTATACAATACAATTTGTAAAAAAAAAAAAGTGTGCAATAAGTATATGACTTATTACTTACTTGAAAAAAAAAACTTCTAAATGAAGTACTATTAGAATTACACGCCATAACTATCTAAATATGCTGTCTTTACGATCTCATTATGGCAACATTCATTCTGTATCATTTGAAAGACTATGATGTCTTTCAAACTATGATGAATAATATTTTCTGGGTCCTGAGTGAAACAGGGGAGTCCCTCATCTGCTCATCACCAAATCAATTAAGCCCCATGTGTTGTCATTGTAACTGATTGTGTTGACATCTGCGGGCGACACTGGCTGACAGCTGCCACAGTGTTTTGATGAGGGCCAATCACAAGTGAGTACTGGCTGTTGTTGTTGACTGTAAACATCCTGGGAGCTCCGAGCATCAAGAGAGAATGTGAAACTCCATCCTTCCACCCGCCACTGACGGAGTCCACAGTTACCATACTCACTCATCTTTCTTCTACAACTTGCCTGTCACAGTTAATTTAATCCATGTTTGGATTACTTTATTGGTGATTTCAATTTCCACATTATTTTGCAACATCCTCTATACATTTCCAACTATTTGAGCTGAAAAAAATGACAAGACAGATGGTGCATACTTTATATTTCTCTAATTACTCTTTGCACTCTGCAATATTTATTTCTTAGAAAAAGTAGATAGTGAGAGTTTATTTATTCCACACCAAAGGCATATTTGATAATAAAATGATTAAAAGGTAAAATATTAATCTTGAAAAATTCTTTACATTTCAAAATGTATCTGCAGCCCACGTGAATTAATTTGACAAATGTTAATATAAACTCTGATTTAAAAAAGAACGTTCTCATTTTAATAATTAGTATATTAATAACAATGTTCAATTATTTATTATTAATATTATCTTATATTTTTTCAAAAAAATGTTTCAAACTTAAAAAACACACAGTCAGCTATTTTATATTTATTTGTTAAAAAGACACACTTCATTTTCAAATTTGGTTTTAATTAATTCACATGAAATCATATACAATGTTTATTTATTTGCTTTTGGTGAATATCCAGTTGTTGTTGTCATTATGTTTCTTGCATTTGTTATTTTGAAATTAGTCTGCACCCTATGCTTTTTTTTACGTTTTGTTCATTTGTATTTATTCTTTAATTCAGTCTTTTAGTCTTTTACCAGGTTAGTCCCACTTAGCTCACAGTTCTCTTTTACAGCCGCACAAAGTCACAACATTAGAACATCAAAATCACAACATCAAATAAACCTCTTAAAACACATACACAGAGACAATCTGCATTCCACTGACCTCACCACAGCCTTCAAACTGTTCTGAATGTTTAGATCTGAAGAAGGTTATTCCTGCAATCCTGAAAGCTAAGTCTTTCCTCCTTCAGTTCATACTTTAGGAACAGCCCGCTGCAGAAAGTCTAAAAATTTGAGAGACTTAAACTGGAATTTTACATTTCTTTTCACAAGTCAAAAATGTGTAAACCCCATCATATCCTCATGGTCTTGTCTTTTTCACCCCTTATGTCTCCTCTTCTTCAGCGACACCCTAGATTTTTTTTTCTTTCCGCGTTTGCCAGAAGCCATGAAACATTTATCCACTTCTGACAAGTCTCCCCCGAGAAGCGGCTGTAATTGTCCTTCTAAGGCTCTGGCAGTAGCAGCAGCAGCTCTGCTCGGTGCTGCATGTCCTCCTACACCACCACAATTAACAGCAAAGGGCACCTTCAAAACAGCTACAATATGAATCTGTTGTGACTCCAGTCCATTTACTTAACTATACTGTAAAAAAAACAAAGGGGCTTCTATGGAATTCCATCAAAACCAGGCAAAGCATATGATGAGGATATTTTAAAAGAGATATAACCACCTGAAATGGCCACCAGGTGTGTTTAAATACACACTTTTCTCTGAAATAAATCAGGAATACCACTCATCTTCCTTATTTACAAAAGCTGGTTGTTGGTGATAATTGCAATGCCTATTTTAATCAGTTTTGTTGTACATATTCCTGCCTGAATGTACACAAAAACCACACATCCCATCATCCAGACCATACTCTGTCTTGCTTAATTTTTGGGGTGATATTTTGATACTTTGAAGCGGTGAACGCCTGCTCAAATCAGAAAAAAGAAAAAGAAGAAAACCTGGTGCCAGACTTTCTTACATCCAGTGTCACATGGATTATCATGTGTTGAAATGAGGGCGCATCCCGGGACAGGAAAGTTACATTAGAGGTTTCTGTCCAGCTGAGGGCACTGTGTCAGTGAGGCAGGCATGAATGAGCACATTAAATGATTATGAGCATATATATTTTTGGGCTGAATGTTACACGGTGCTACTCATTGAGGGCTGCTTTAAGAAAGTAGCTCGACCTCCACTGAAAAAAAAATCAGATTTAGTAAGATGTGGTCTTCTGGATCAAGCCTCTTGCTTTTTGCTGCACGCACCCCTAACACATGACACATTTTCAGTTACGCTGACCTGTCCCAAGCCTCTTACCTCCCCCCTTCTTGTTCAATAAAGTCAAGACCACTTCACACCCCTCAAACCAGCACTGCATTTTTTAGTACGAGGTAAAACATAAGAAAGACAGGAATATCTTACAAGGAAAAGTGAGCAAAAAAGGTGCTCTAGTGTCAGTCACCACTTTGCAAGACTGAGCTCCCTTTAGACCTAGCCCTTCGCCTGCACCACTCCAACTGTCATGCATCAGGCTCCTGGAAGTAAGACGTGCACCATCCGTCGAACCATCTGAGACCAAGTCTGTCCTCATACCTGCTGCCTTAGCCTCAGCGAGCCGGCGCGAAAGGTACTCTATCCCTTTTTTTTTTTTTTTTGTAAAAGTGGGACATTGCCTTTCCCCTGGGATGTCCCCTGCAAGAGCCAGCTGCTTTTCCTGAGCAGCAGTGTCTCTCAAAGTCTCCCTGACATTTTAAAGGATTTGGGCCTTTGACTATCAAAGGGTGGCCTGACTGGGGCTGTGGGAGGGCTATGGCTGCAGAAGTTTGATCTAGCCTAGGGGTTCCATGGGGTCAGGCTCCCAGAATAGGCCTGCCTTAGTGAGACGTCGGTTCAGAGGAGCCCACGGAAAGTCAGGTACCGCAAATAAGCCCTGCTAGCAGTTTTGTGGCCCAGATAGACAGCTACAGGGCAAGGGTCTGAATTTATTATGGGATAACAGATGCTTTCTGCTAGCTTTAACGTTGGCTGTGGCGGTGAACACTGACGCAGGATTGTAAACTTGATTTTCTCTTTAATTTGCATATTTTAAACAAATGTGTTACTTTTTAAGGCTAATGTAAGAAGAGAACAAGGTGCAGTTATTTCTCGTAGCTATATTTAATGGCATAAAATCTGTAAATGCAGAAAACACTTAAGTCTTACCTTGAATAACCATAAGGTGCTGTAGAAGAAAAAGCTGAACTAAGATGGAGAAATGCACTGCAGTCTATCCTTGAAAAAGCCTCATCTCAAGGCTGGCTTACATAACAACAGCAGAACAACTCCGACGTGTACCTCTCTGTGCACGCTCGGGAGCCTCCTGCGTCTGAAGCACACGGAATCCTAATGACCTCCGTTAGTCCGACCAGTGTAGATCCCTCTGGATCACACAGTACAGTGAGTCAGTGGGGTTTTTTCAAAGATTCTGCCCTCATTACTGTCTGCTTTCTGGAAGACCTTCCGTGCTAGTGCTCCATTTGTGTAATATTCAGAAATACATTTATGAAATGTACAGAATGCTAAGGTTAAAATTTGTTGTCCAGCAGTTCCATTTTGTCCATCAACATGGAGCAAAAGTAGTGGTTTTATTAACTTGCATATTGCATATCAAGTTTTTGCCTAAATATAGTTTAGGTTAATGCACAATTACAATTAGTTGTCATCCACATAAGAGTGACCTGACTCCTCAGCAGCTGCACTCCAGAACCAGGGGGACACAGGTTCAACTCCCAGCATTTTGCTCTATGCTTTGTCTATTAACCCCATCATTTCCTGTCTAGCTATTCTGTATTCTGTCAAGAGTAAAGAGAAAAACAAAAACAAACAAACAAAAGAGAAGTCAAATGTTTGCTAGGATGTAACTTTGAATTATAAAGAAAGAATTAATTAAGTCTGATTTGTTAACTGTAATAAAAACATATTCATTCATTAATTTCCTTCCTCTTACTCCTATTAGGGGTGACTGAGCCTATCCCAGCAGCTTTGGGTGTGAGGCGGGGTACAATATGGATTATGGCTTGTTAATCAGAGGGCTAACACTAAGAGACATACACAGATAGACAACCATTCACTCTCTCATTGATTCACTGGTGGATCTCCAGTTCATCTACACACACAGAGAGAACTGACACAGGGAGGACATGCAGACTCCCCACAGAGGGACCCAGCCTGGGGATCAGACCCACGACCATTATTATCCATTTCAGTTTGGAGGCATTCAAGAAATAATGAATGCTGCACATTAAACTGAATCATTATACATAGTAGAACAGAACCAAACATGGAGATAAAACACACTATTTAACTTTATGGAAGAGCTGCATAATATTCAAACTGATTAGTGTGTACATTTTGTTCTATTGAATTAGTTTGGTCTTTCACACAAAAATCACACGTCATGAGGATTAGGGGCATTTAAGTAAATTTATAGTCGCTGTTTTTTCATTTGGGAAAATGAATTAACACATATAGAGCCATGTAAAATTATTACTATAGAATGACCACCAGTCTACAACAACAAAATAACAGTTACTTGCAAACAGATATCAAAAGACAGCATGCAAAGAAATTAAATTGTGTTATATAAAGCAGCAAACAATATAACCTACATCTTATAATTTACTGTTAAAATAAAGTATCATTTATTTTTCTTTATTTGTTTCATTGACCAGGATATTCTTAAAGTAACAGTCATACAGTACAGTTAAACATGATTAAATGTGCTATTTGAATACTTCTCATTGTGATTATAGTTGATAATTAACTATTACTGTGTACAAAACAGACAAATTATGAATCTGTGTTAAGCCAAACTATACGAATAGAATCAAAGGATCAAACAACATAGAAAACATTCAAAGTAATGACTGTGCTGTACCATGCTGTACCATTTCTTCAAGTAAAATGTACACAAAACAACTCAATAAGTCTATTAAATGATGCCATAACAAGAAATTTCACCATCACCACTAAAAACAGAGCTCCCTGAATGGAGCTCGTCCAACATTAATGAACCACCTCATTCAAACGACGCACAAGTGCTTCACCGTGGGCTGGAGATCTATCGAAGCATTGACTAGGTCTGCGCCCGTACTCCAGTCTCCATGGCAACGGCGGCTGTTGAGTTGTTCTGCTGCTCCGGCTAACAGCGGTGAAGCCGGGAACAGGCACGGAGGATCAACTGGTTTCATTAGGACTTGACTGGGACGCCACTGACGTTTAACACACTGCTCGTAAACCTGGTCACAAACGACTGCCGCGCGGGGAACAACATGCATTTATCACAATAATTCCTCCCAGTGCATACTTTAAAGGGTCATCCTCAAACTTTTTCTTACAGCTTTATACAGCCTGCTTATAGAGGAGTGGTAAGATACAAATGTGTTCTATGATGTTAGGTTTCTATGAAAATATGAACCACATTTGAATCAAACTGTTGGTGCGTTTCCATTCACAAGAAAAAGCTCCAAATTCTCGTTTGTAGCGCTGTGAGAGGTATGGCTGTATACCTCTGCAATGAACAGTGGGAGAACATTATTTCTGGTCCCTCTCAATTCCATTTTTATTTCCAGGAAATGGAACAAATGGGCACAGATTAAACTACCTCTGTATGAAATAGGATGGACATACAAGCAATCAGAATTGAGGGGGCAGTAACAACACTCACAGAAGTAAACTTGAGAATTTATTTTTCATTCCTGATGCAGTGGTGTCAGTCTTTGAGCCTTCTCCTGTGAGTTTTTCTTCCCTGAATTCTTTTGTGCGTTGCAGAGCTGCTTCCTTTTTGCCAAAAGCAATTTGGATGAAATGGAGTGGATGCATACATAAGTGGGCAGACACAGAACTATAAATAACAGGGAAACAAAAACACACTTACCTGCATCAAGGACAGCAAATGGAAAAAGAAAAAGAGAGGAAACAGTATTAAAAGCTTCACATAAATAAATGTACATTTATTATGACAGACTGTACACTATTTTTAACTTAAAATGCCAAATGAAAATATAGCTTTGTCTCCATGGATAAAAAAGATAACAAGTGAACCTACATACATGAATAAGCTCATTTATCTTAAGGTTCATCTGTGAGTCACAAACAGAATATGCACAACTTTGTTTACTGGCTTTTGACCTTTAAGAGAATGTCAGCATGTCAAGCATTCATACATGTCCAGCAACAGTCCAGACCTGATGGTTTCATGGATGTCAGAAATTCATACGACCATCCGATTACTTGTCAGGAGCATTTATGGAGGGGTTAATCACCTCTCGTAGGCCCCCTATACACAGTATGACAAGGACGCATAACAAACCTGATATTCAACTTAAAAATGACAACCAGACATCAGGTCAAATTGGTGCCGAAAGTCGCACAGTGTATGCCCGGCTTAATGCATTTAAATTCTAATGTGTTTAATGCATTCTTTCTTTATTCTGTTAGTCTAGTTTATTCTTCTAGACCATTTCAAAATAAAACTGAATTACTATTGGAGTATTTCAATGTAGCAGCCTTTGTAAAATGTGGCAGAATCCATTTTAATTGCCTTTAATGCCTGAATCCACTCCCTTTATGGTGCAATATATTGTCACAATGACATTTTGTAGGTGTGTTCCAATGTCTAGCATTTTAAAGGTAGTGCACTAAAAGGATCCCACAAAGCATCATGAAAAATGTTGAACAGCAACAGCAGAATAGATTATGGTATGACTGTATGAACATATCACTTACATCACAGAGTTTAAAACAGAAATCCACTATCAATGCAGGGATAGCATCATGTGATTGACAACGACAAGGAAAAATCACTCAACAAGTGTGCAAACATATTCACTATTCCCTTTAAAATGATTTGATGCAGACAGAAACTCTTGTTAATGAGGATATAACATGGATGAAGTCTGGTGGACACTGAAAAATTGGGAATTAAATATATTCAAACTGATTCTAAAAAAAAGTCTCAAGTTAAGACCTTTAGATAGTTGTTGCATGATCACATTCAATCCCTGGTTTATAGCTTTTAACCATTAATAAATGCACCCTGCAACCTAACAGCGGAAAAACAATATCCCTTCTTTCTAAGCCCTTGCAGCACACGCCTGCTCTATTTCCCTTTGACCATTAAAAATATAGATGCTGTGGCTGACATTTTACAGCGTGATAGAGCCCAGCCGTCCAGTCCAGGCAGCACCCTCCAGTTTGAGCGGAAAGGATGAGGTGAAAAATGACAGCAGCGTTCACGTTCAGGCCCATACATCATTCAGAGGGCAGCTCCTCGATGGAGTGTGAAAACAGAGAATGGAGACATAAGACCATGGATCTTTCTGGGCGTATTGGGTGCAGGATTAGCCGGGAAAGTGCTGGAGCGGCTGCGCTAATATCCATTCTCTCCGGATGACACTAGATTACTTTTCATTATTGGCAGTATTGGATTTTCTTTGTCACTTTTTTCGAGGAACTGAGTTCAGACGGCACGACGTAGAACATTGCCTTCAAAGGTCATAACCGATAAGGCCAGTAATTATTTTTTCGGTGGCTGATAAGCACCTTGTGTGCGACTCAAGACGAAAATTCAATCAAAGCAATAACAGACGACAATAAAACAATAACAATTAATTAGCTGAGTTATTGTCTATGTGGCCACAATCAAAAGTGTTTTCAGACTCTTGATGGGGATTAACAATTCAGCGGCTAATTAAACATGAACTCAGTAAACAAATAGGAAACATTTTTCATGGAAAATCAGTTATCATGGCTTTTCTGTTATTCCTGGGATCACCGTAAGTAATATTGTAACAATATAAATGACTTCAAATGAGAGGTTTATAATCCTTGACCATTCATAAATTGATATTTCAGGTTTTTTACGTAAAGTTGTTTTGATACTTCAATGTAACTTGAAAGGTCTTGATAATTTTTTTTAAAGGTCTTTACATTTTTACGATTTATATGAACACTAACCAAGACCACCAATAGATTTATTTGTCCACGGCTTTAAAATATCAAAAAATGTTAACGCTTGGGAGGAAAAGAAGGGGGACATATGGACACAGATTTCAGCCTGGAAATGTTATGGTGAATACTTGATTATTGATGTTGTTAAACCAAAAAAAAAAAAAAAAAAATCTGATAATTTTACAGTGTTCAATTTGTTAAAACATATTTATTATTCAGGAACAGCAGACATATCCTGCTCATTTTATTATTATTGAAATGCTCTTTTCTTTAAACAATTTTAAATAAAGATATGTTTGTGTTTGGAACTAGAGTGAAATCTGTGTGTGTTGCACATTCTGACCTCAATACCAGCTGTAACAGGTTGGGTTTAACATTGCATGTCACAACATTTATTCCTGTCCAGAATTGCATGAATTTTTAGCCAAGATCTTGTAATCATGATGGGAGAGTCAACCGCTGCGTAAAGCCTTCTTCAGCACATCCCGAAGATTCTCAATGGGGTTAAGGTCTGGACTCTGTTGTGGTAAATCCATGTGTGAACATGATGTGTCATGTTCCTGAACCACTCTTTCACAATTTGAGCCCGATGAGACAGATTAACATCTTTTCAACGACCAGGATGGAGTCTTCTGACATGGTTGTTTAAGAAATAAGAAACTACTCTCTGCATCTCTTGACTTCAGCTGGCATCAGGTTTGTTGCCAGCTGAAGCATAATCATCCATGCTGTAATTATTCAGTGGGGGGCTCTTGCCTATTTCCTTAGTTAAATCTAGGTGATTACTGTTTTTTGGGCCGGGCAGTGTAGGATCACTATGTAATTGACCTACTATGAGAGTTTGTTTATGAGACGTGTTTTACCTTTGAGTTAGCACCATATACATGGACATTTTAGTTAAGATATGAGTGATGGGCTAAGTGATAGGTTTATGTCCCATCCACCTCTCTAACTTATCCACCACCATCATTTTAAAGAATATATGGATACCTTTGTATGACTCTGAGGTTGGGTTGCTTGGTTTGTATCACATAACCATCACCATTACACTTTAGATCTATACTCCAAAGTATGATTTCACATTAAATTGACTTTTTTTTTTTTTTCTTTAAAGGGTTCCTCCAAACTGCTTATAAAACAGCTTGGTTCTCTCATAGACATTTCATTATAGTCCAATGAGGTGTGACGATGTTATTAAAACAGTAGTGACTGATTAACCCTCTTTTCTTGAACCAAACAGCTTTAGGCCAAAGTAGATGGAACATAAGCCGTGCTGAAGGATGGTGCAGTTCGGTGTTGGAGGAATTGGCTTCCATAAAAAGCCTCACGCGGTCGAGGGGAGAAGCCGACAAATCGTTAATTACTTGAGCAACACTGGAGAACAAGGTAAAAGGCGTGTTAATGAAATACTAATAAGGTTCCAATTGGAGTCCGTCGGCTTTGCCACCCTCCAAAGTGTTCTCAAGGACTTTGCTTCCTTTGCTTTGGCCGCTCGCTCCATTATGGCTAATTAGCATAGCTCACATGACAGAAGACACTTCCCCGAGTATTATTTCTGGGGAATGAGTCTTTTGTGTCTCGTCCTTTGATGGAGGACACCCAGGCTGCTTTGGATGTTAGAATCGAGAAGCATTGGAAATGTTAAACCTCCGATAACTCCAACAAAATATATTAATTCATTAGGCCTGGGTTTATTCCCAGCTTTTTTTAGCTTGGGGCTCACTTGATAATGTCATGTACATACATTCAATGCAATGTTTTTATTTAAAAATGGAAGAGTCAGAAGCACTTTATCTAAAACTGTAAGCAGTTGTTGCCAATAAACATTAGCTTGTTGTGATCTGATGTTTTATCACAATAACAAAACATTTTATCTTACACAGAGGCTGGATTCTAGTGAGATTTGAGAGTTTAAAAACTTCATGAAAATCCATCTTGTACTGCTCCAGCGTTCGCTTGAAACACTTTTCTGGTTTAGATCAATGGTTTGGCAGCTCTGGCAGTTATGGGCATGTTTTAAGTTCAAAATATAATGACAATTTTACTGTTATTAATGTAAACAACATGGCATCGCTCTGATTGGATAAACCTGCAGTTACTTAAGGGTGATTGGTCTAATCAAGTATCTTTCCAGATGGTTCAGTGTAAGAGATCGTCTGGTGAATCACATGATCTCAAGTAAGAATTACCTATCAACAGACTGCTGTGTTTAGCTCCACCATTCCAAAAATGAACCAAAGTGATTATGCCAAAATTAGCCCATCACTTTTTGTCTACTTTTCCACTAAAGGAGCTGTTTGTGCTATACTAGTCTTAGGCCGTCTACCTGTGAATCTAAGGTGAGAATCTCCAAGAAAGGTAATGGAATTTCCACTTTGAGCATCCTGCAGGACCAAACAGCCATTTCACAAGGCTGCACGCCGCACTGAAGCACAAACTGATAACATAAGTCAAAAGGAAACTCTGGAGGTGCTGGCGAGTACAGAGCGGGCCGAGGAAAAGCACACAGGGATGAAGGGGGAGATATTCTCAAAGACATCTGAAGATACACCAATTTCTCTCAGGCAATCATTTGATGCTCTCATTCCGTGATGGCTGAGTGTCACTACTTTTGCGCTTCCATCCCTCAAGTGCATCCAGCTCTCCAAGAAATTGATTGTTGGAGGATAAAGCCAGAATAGCACACACATTCACAGGAACGCATCTACTATAGGATAAAACTACTGGTTTTTAAGGGGTTTTTATAAAGTACATAGTTATATAACAGTATGGCTGAGTATTGCTACGTTTACTTGCACAGCTCAGCTGGTGCTCAAAACTTAAGTAGATGTTATGGCCTTTGACCAATTTTACATTAACAAAATAAAATCAAACTGCTGCTCTCTGCTTAGACTTTGATTTGAATTATCTAGGAGTGTTAGTTCCACTAGGCAAAATTTGGAATCACAGCTACTCCATACCATCATGCATTAAAAAACAAATGTTATCTATTATTCTGGTTATTTGCTCCTTTCCTCCTTCATACTATTGTCATTTTTATTATTCTGACATTTTTCATTTGCATTTGTGCAATGTGCCACCGGGAGGAGACCTCATGGCTGGCTTTGGAACACCTTGGTATTCCCCGAGCTGGAGGAAGTGTTCAGACTGCTGCCCCCATGACCCGGCCCTGGATTAGTGATAGAAGATAGATGGATGGAGCTTGTGCATGACAATAAATGCATTGATTCTGATACAATAGTTTGTGTCTCAACTACGTTTGCGCAGTTTTAATGTAAGAAAAATAGGATTGTAATATTTGCATAGTTTGAATGAAGGAAAGTGTAGATATGGAAGCGTCGGGAATGAGAAAAGTTGACCATCAGGAAGAGTGGTTGAACCTCAAACCAGATTCTCAATAATATGTTAAGTCTGTCTGGTCAGTTGTTGTATTGTATTAGCTCATGCTTTTTAACTCAAACTACATGAGTTGCACAAGACATTTCGAAAAAAATAGGGTGTTTTATCTTTTTCTCATATATTTGAATAGGCATTAGGGCTTGTTTTTGGACAAAACAGTGTATAATTGGCACAGGTAAATCACATAAATCACATACTGTAGATTTAAAATGATCTTTATCAAGCTTTGTTATACAAAAAAAAAAAAAAATCTAAGAAAGAAAAATCTCTAAGAAAATTGTAACAACAGACTCAGGATTCAGAAGGTTAATCTTCCATTATTGCAACAATAGGTCTATATTATAACAGTCTTTTCAGGATTTCTGAAGTAGGGCTGCATCAAAGTAGCATTAGCTCAACTATCACTCCATCTTATCACTTTGGCTTGTTTGTAACTGAGAAATAAGTTGAGACTTGTGAAATCTACAAAGTCATGTCAAATGTCCAGCGCATCTGAAAAGACAGATTGAGTACAATATTGATTTCTCTGTGCGTGGCTCAATAAGACAGACTGCTTCCATCTTTGATACTATCTGCTCATACTGTATTATCCTATTACACAGGAACTGACTGCTCACTGACGCCTTGGTGAGTACAACTGGCTCCTATCAACTTCTATCAGACATGTTCAACGAGTTATTCATTGGCTCCACTGTAGGATTTGTTTTTCTCTATGAAACAGTGAATAATTGAAGGTCAGTGCAAGCGTAGGGTTACACTACGGAATATCTTTGAGCTGGTTCCAAGAAACGGCATTACGTGGATTGATTTCACCCCAGCTTCATGCCAGAGGGTCGCGGCGTTAATGAATCCATAGCAGAAATAGATCAAACAATGGGTGAACGTATAGAAAGTAGAAATGACTGCACATATCAATCTGCAGCAGTAGTCAAATAGCCCCAAAATCTCAGCTTTAAATAACTGGCTGTGTTATAATCATTTTGTCCATCATGTTCACCATTTTCCACGGTCTTAATGAATGTCGCAATGTCAACACATTCCGAAGAAAGCACGTCATTCATTATGCATCATTGTCAGAGGAACACATGGTGCGCTGGCTGTTTACTGTGTTTGTCGTGGAGTTAATGCATCTCACAGCCTCACATGTGCACACTGATTGGAATGATGCTGCTGGAAAACGCCAACAGTTTTTCTTCTCCATCTGCTGCAGACGACTCCACTGTAGGCTGCGCTCTCGCTGCTCACTCAGCGGTCGCAATAATAACCATAATGTTAATGGGATTCTGGCCAGTATCACATTCCCCACAGCTGATGGCATTAAATGTGATTATCATTTGATGTTTTTTTTTTTTTGTTTTTTTTTTGGTGGGAAATGACAGGACTCGCACTACAGCTGGGTGTATCATTAGAAGTGGAGAGCATTAGGCATCACTTGTATTCTGTATTCGTACACACTAAATTTCCTTAGCAGTATTTAGCCCAGGACAGTTTGCACTAGATTAAAGCACACACCAACTGGCTTTGTGGTGTTCGACATTTGGTTTTATTTACTCCTGCGCCTCGCCAAAATATCATGCACTAAAATGATGAGTCGTTAAAGGTCTAGGTTTAATTAAAAGCTGCAAAAATCGGCCTCAAATGCAGCAAAAAACATTTACAAAGCTTTTTTTATGCTCACAGACATAAGACTCTGCAAAGTCTAATCAAAGTACGGCCATTTTTTATGAAGCTTCTAAGTAAAGAGACGTATTGACACAGGCGTTCTACTGTGAAGTCATTGTTAAAGCATTAGGCTTTTAAGAAAGATGGTTTGTTTTGAGGACTGACAACAAACGAGAAAGAAAACGGTGGGTTATTAAAGTAGTGCTTCTTAAGTTGTCAGCTTTTGTTTTTTGTTTTTTTTACTTTGTTATCTTTTGTTTTAAAAAACTCTCTTTGACTTCTGAGCATTCAGCCATACTTTACTGCATGATGTTGCCCTTTGTGTTAAGGCTCATTTCGTGCACACTTCATGTCATGGATTAATCATGAAGTTATATAGTGAGCTCAAAGATAGCTGCACATTTAAAAATGAGTGGCAAGCTATTCATGTATATAAAACAAAGAAAGGGCATGTAACCACTTGTAACTTTACAGGAACCAAAACAATGGTCATGTTTTATTATGACTTTGTGTAATCATTTAGACCTAAATGATAGAATACATTATCTTATCAACATCATCTTAATATAAACAGTGTACAGTAGCAACTTCGTGCACTTAGTCCCTTTTAAAGCTGACTGAATCCATATGTTCTCTCATTGGCACCTGATTTCTCTGATTAATAACTTCAAATTTATTAATCTGGGAGTGATTAAATAAGCTAATCAAGCATTTTCATTTCATGTGTGGATCTCAGTTTCAAAATGTCATTTTCGCTCTCACTCTTTAAAATGTAGACAGGGACTGTGTGTTTGCCTCATACTAACCAAGGTTCTTACTCGGGCTTCCATCGCCGAAACACGTGAGATCTGGTGAATCCAAATGGCTCTGAGTTAATGAATGTTAGTTTGTTGGTGTTTCTTTAACCTGACACCCTAAGTAACTTTAAACAAATGCAAATTTGTATTACTGAACAAATGTAATATTTTTATAATACATACATGTACAATAAGACTTCTTTAAATGCAGTGTAAGACACACAAATAAAAAAGGAACAATTGCAACAAATCAATGATAATTTTTTTTTTTTTTTTTTTTTTTTACATCTAGTGACAATAGAGGAGATTGCAATTGACACCACTTTTTTTTTTTTTTTACTGATACAGTATCCGGTCAGGAACATGCAAACCCAATGGGATTAGATGTTTTACTTTTACTTTTAATTTGTCCTCTTTGGGATTTTACAGGAAGTAATGGAACTTGCCCTGGAACTTACACACAAAGCAACCTGGTAAATTATGACTTTTATATTATTTTTTTGTTGACATTTGTAACTGTATGTTCTAGTTTTTCTTTCCATTTCTCTTAACAACAAACCACAAAAACCGCTGAAAAATCCAAACACAAAAATTAAACCAAAGAAAAATAACAGTCCCATTAACGTTCACTTTAAGTTCCCTTGAATCAGACAAGCTGCCACAGACGGCTGCGCTGCAAAGAAAAGGTACATGTTCTTATCTGGCAGACTGCACGATGGAATTTCATGCCACATTCTGTGCTATAGGCTATATCTTGTGAACAGCCTTATCTTGCAAACTCATTTAAACTCTGAGGGCTGAACGACAACCAGCGCTGCATCCTAAATGTAGCGTCTCTGCGTTTTTCCCTCCATCTCTTTTCCTGGAAAGTCGGGAGGAAGAGATGGGCATCCGCCTCGTTAGCATTCTGCCGGAGCCGGACGATCGGGGCCCTGTCAGAGAGAGCGCTCTTCCTCTGAGGTGCCTTTGAAAAGACACGCCTGTGAGGAGCTGTGAAGGAGGCTGAACTTCACATCAGCCTAATCTCTCGACGGGATCTGTCTGTCGGCGAGCGGAAGCAAGGCTAGCGGACTTGGCGCTAATTCAATCACCCGGTCTTGATTGGCAGGGGAGTGCGCAGCGACCCCAGGAAAGCAAAAAAAGTCCCTTTTGTCCTTAAAGAAGATGGAAGAGAGAAAGGCTGTCTCCCTTTAGACCGAACCAGACCAGTGAGTGCCATCTGTTAAAGTCAGGACTTCAAAAATCAAACAGGGGAAACTGAAGAGCATGAGTGCAATATCCGCCAAAGTGGTAGAAAAAGGATAAGGTTAAAGTATAGTTATTTCATGGTCCACCCTTTTTCTTTGCAGCAAAAGTTTCAAAGGACTCCTATCAGCAGTAATTAAAATTCGACTTCATTAGGTCTTATTAAAATGTGCTGTGTAATTTCAAGAGGATGTTGTGCACCAAAGCAGATCATGATTCATTAGTCATTGTTGGATAAACCTTAGTGCAAATCTTGCTGTAATGCAATCCTGTTTGACCCAAGGCTGCAAATATAAAATGTAATAAAGAATGCCAAGACTTTAACCGGCTAGACTAAATTTAAAAAAGGATCTCTGGTACTGCTAACTATAACTCTGAGTAACAGAATGTGAAGGGTGCAAATGGTGAAGCTGGATGTGATAAGGTAGATTTGCATTTAAGGTGCTACTACGGATAAAGGCACAGAAATCAGAGGGACAGCCACTTAAAGACATATTAATATTAGTCTAAAATGATCTGTAACAATGACAGCAGACTATACATGGTTACATTTCATCTGAGTTGTATGAATGACAAGACCTTAAGACATCATCTGGACTTAATTAGGATTGTAATAGATGAGTTGTTGAAGTTCAGCTCACACTAGGTCTTTGGCCAATCACGTGCTTGCTCCTGAATAAGAAGCACTCCCGTTGGTCTACAATGATGTCAACAAGGAAGTAACAGCTATTGAAAAAAAAGAGAAAGCCATGGATCACAATGGTCTGACACTGAAGTCAGAACTAAAGGTTGAAGATAAGTTCTAAACTTCTGATTTTAGAAGTGTTTTGTTTTTTTTTTTTAAATAAAAGAAAAGCAGAAAAGGTCCCTAAAAGCTGCTGTTGGCGGATGAGTGATAGGGAAAGTCAGCCATAAAGAATCGGGTAATTGTAAGATAAAGACGCTGCTGGGAGAACATTTTCAACAGGACAATTTCGAATGAAACAATGATACAGGTTTTCGATGAAGATACATATCGTGTCCTTAGATCTTTAAATGTCAGTGTCCTATTATTTTTGACACGATACGCCACACTTCAATTTTGACATTCACCCGTCGCTGCCTCAGTCAAACACACCGATAGAGGCCGTTTAGGCAGGTTCCTTTTAATCCGTCCAGACGAGTTATTAAGCCAAACGGTTATCTCCTGCTCACTGATTAAAGTTGAATGACTCTTCTCCAGAGAGTGACAAGGAATAATTCCATCAGTATGAATAATTAAAAATAGAGTTATCAAACTTTTTACTCTGCCCTTTGCTTTATTCCCACACTGTGTGAATTATAAACCAGCCCACGCCATACAGTGTAAAAAAACATAGGCTAATTATGTGGAATACTGTTAAATGTGCTTGTCACAGTCTGGAAGTGGTGACAGTTCACGTGTAGGATCACACAGTGTCATAACATATTATGCTAAAGACCTTAATGACCAACTTTATGTACAGATATTACAAAGTCAAATGTTAATAATTGAAAAATGTGCAAATAATTGGAATTGGGATATTTATTTGGTCTAATTTTATTTATTTATTTAGCTTTTTTTTTGTACACACAATAGGGTAATGTCCATGTCTATATTCTACCTTAGTATAAATGTTATTATGTAAATTGTCATAGGGGATTTGCTATGGTGAGACAAAGGAAAGACCTTAAAATGATGTGATATTTAGAGTGCACATAGTGTGGTACAGAAACAGAAATAGGACACTATGTTTTAATGTCGCACAAAATATGGAAATAAACCAACAACCTAGAAACTTTCATTGGAAATCAACGCATCCATGAGTGCCTTGAGATCCAGGTTGAACAGAAAATCCATGATTTTAGTCCACTATTTTTTTTATTTTTTTTATTTTTTTGTTTTGTAAAGCCTTGTTTCCCCTGAGTGATTGTACTGGTCGTATCAATGTTGTGCAGTTTGGTGCGTATAACCTCTGAACAGTGAGTAAATAAACACAAGTGCCACTAAAGATGCATTTTTTGTAGGGATGTGAATTGATAAAAAAAACCAAAAAAAACAAAAACAAATCTGGCTGTAATTAATTGCAATTAATCGCGCAACTTGTCAACTTTTAATAAATATCTTTAATCTTAAATTGAACAGAAGGTAATTAACTTTATTTTTGATGAAGAATTTCAGTCTTCCTTTACTTATAGCCTAAATGTAAGTTGAGCACAGACTGGTCAGCTCCTTGACTCTACGTGAAGGCCAATGCCGCACAGATAACTCCTCTCCAAATCTAGACTCTATTGGGTAAACATCATTCCTTTGATTTGGCATTACGTGTGCTCTGACCTTCTATTTGTCTTTATAGTCTTAGTCCACAGAAGCATAGACAGACTGGTATATTCAATATTACACTGTGTTGAGTGTCCTGTTTCCAAGTCCCGTATTGATGGATGAAAATTCTCCTGACTAAGACATCCAGAAAGTCTCCAGTCCGTCTTTCTCGTGTGACTCCTCTCAGCTCCAAGGGAAGCTCAGATATTCCCCAACAATTTTTAATCATTTATCTTTGCCATACTTTAACTTTTGTATGTATTGCATGTAAATTGCAATGAGTTTTACATAGAAAAGTATTAATGGTGGATGGTCATACCTCAAAATCCCTCCCATTGAATAATACTGCCCCCCAATCTGCAAAAATGAGGTAGTAAAATTTTTAAAAAATTAAAATGGGAACTCTTTTAAAATAAATTAAATAATGGGGGTTTTCTTTCCTTTCCCTTTCGCTTTCGCCCTTTTTTTTTTTTTTTTTTTTTTTTTTTTTTTTTTTTCCCCCTTTTTTTTTTTTTTTTTTTTTTTTCTTCTTTTTTTCTTTTCTTTTCCCCCCCCCCCCCGCCTCTTCCTTTTTTTTTTTTTTTTTCCCGGGTTTTTTTTTTTTTTTTTTTTTCCCTCCCCCCCCCCCCCCGGGTTTTCCCCCCCGGGGGGGGGGGGGGGGGGGGGGGGGGGGTTTTTTTTATATTTTTTTTTTTTTTTTTTTTTTTTTTTTTTTTCTTTTTTTTTTTTTTTTTTTTTTTTGGATTTTTTTTCCTTTAAAATATGTTTTTTACCCCCCCCCCAAAAAAATAAAATTACTTTTTTTTTGTTTTTTTTTTTTTTTTTTTTTTTTTTATACCCATCTTTCTGAACAATAAATTCAGAGAGCTGCAACAATTCCCTAAATTTTAGAGCCCTTCTGTCTGCTTGTGTTAATGCAAAGTAGACAATAATTCACAAAGCAAGATCTATACAATGCCAACACTATGTAATATACTCTGTTTTTTGTTTTTATAACATACAGTGCTTCATTTGGATTCTTTTATGTGTTTTTCTTTTTTCTTTCTTCACTTTCACCAGAGTGAGGATTATCATCATCATCTAGTCAACAAACTGTGGTGTTAAGCTCCATCCTTTTAAATGTGGCTGTCTCTGATGGAACCAAACACACCCAAGTTTTCCTAAAAAAAAAATATGTGTGTGGTAAGGTTTTGGGGGATGCTTCATGCTTCTAAAACTCCTCGTTAACATTTTAAAAGAGAAAAAGGTATAAGGATCATTGAGAGGGGTTGAAATCAATATGGATACAGACCCTAATAGCTCCCATAATTCTATACTCACTATACTGACATTTTAAACATAGCATAAAGGTGAAATATGTATGTATGCAGTAAGATGTTTATGAAGTGCTTCATCACAGAAGTGAACATTACATTGTGACTCATTAGCAGTAGAACAAACAACATACGGCGCTGACTCAAAGTGTACATATTTAACATCGAGATCCGCCGCTGCAGGTTATCATTAACTTTAATAACTTCAATCCTTCACATGATATACTTGTCATATAAGCAGTGCATATCTATCCATGTGGCAGACAAATGCACTATGAAGTTTATTTTAAGTGCTGTCTCTGACTGATCCTTTGGCTGCCTGGCTTTGACGCACTGCTGTCGTGCTGTTCCTGACACCTCACATCTTTAATCCAAGACTTCCATTATATTTAGACTTTAAAGGAAATGATGCATGTTATAGCAATAATCAGAACAAGTCATGTTCATACAAGAGTGTTTGTGTTTGTTTTTCATATACTGTATGGTTACCTGACACTTCAACATTAATACTGTGACCTGTTGTACCTAGTCTTGTTAACTTCTGAACTTATTAATCATGGTCTTGGTTAGTGAGGTCTTGACAACAACAACACCAATAACTTCACTCTTAACAATATAATCTTAATGGTTGCTACAAAACATAAAGCCTGTTTTAAGGCGGGATGCACCGTGTTCTTTTTGTAGGTCATGAAGCTGAAGGTGACCTATAGGGTCATAGGTTTAATGTTAGAAGTACAAATCTTAAATAGCTTACAAAAGACTAACTATATAAAAATACATATGAATGTAAGTGTAATGTAGTGTTGTTGGGTGCTGTTGAGCTATGGTAGCCCAATAGGGACATGCTGTTGTCTATGAACTAACCCAGAGGAAAAAGGTCTAATTATGTAAAATAAATAAATAAATAAATAAATAATGTGTGGGGGCTTTTGTAGAAACAAACAAACAAACAAAATCTTTGGAGCCTGACAAGGCTTAAGATAGTTTAGACTGTTGTTTTAACCCCCAAAGGCCCAGCGTTGCCATATGTCAGCATTTTTTACAACTTAAGGAAAACACACCTAAAAATCACTCTATCCCTCAACAAACCATATTAGCATAACTAATGGGTCTTATTGTTTAGCCTGTTAATGTCATTGGCTGGAAGAATATTCAAATAGGCCCATTTACCGGACCACAAAGTCAGCCTATTTGTGATTTTTCACCAAGCATCATCACCTTGTTCTTCAAACCTGGATAAATCAACATTCATGAAAGTAAAACACCTCCAGTATTTTTTTCTATGTTAAGTAAGATGTAAAAAAAAAAAAACGAAAAAAAAAAAACCTCTCAGGAATAATTTCTATGCATTGCACATGTTATTCATCATCGAACCAAAACTGGAAACTGAGTCTTCCTTAATACTTAAAACAAATGCATGACATGAAGGTTAACACTGAGGTCTATAGCAAACTGTATGCACATTAAAATATAATGCAGATGACTTGATCTGCATTAGTGGAGGACAGCAGTAAACAAAAGCACAGGCGATACAAATTGGAACATTAAAAGATGAAGGAAAAGGATGATAAGAATTGTGAATCAAAGTGCCCCTGTCTGTGTATGGGGGACTGGGGTCAGTAATGGCCTCCGGATTGGTGATAAAACAAGCATCAGTAACTTGGGACTATTTAATGGCCGAGCTCCTTGATCTGAAAAGAGGCAGACAGATGAAGATTCATGACGATGGATGTTGGCAATCTCGCGTTTTTGTCATTAACACTGGCTGCAATTAAGTCATTTCTAATGGCTTCTCAAAGCGCCGGCGCCGAGGTGATTTATGTGGTGGACTCAACTGGTGTTTGAATTGGCTCTTTATACAACACCATTTTTCATTTTGGGGCCATAAGTCTCGATTGGTTCTATATTTAAACTGAGATGACAGGTCTTTGGACCAGGGCTCTCTACACATACAGATTAACATTAAACAAGACTTTTGGTTACTCTATGTTACAACTTATAAAAAAGTGGCAAAGAGCATGCAAATAAATTGGTAGATATGTAGTAATTAAGGCAAATAATTGAAGTAATTTCTGTAAACTATTAAAAGTTAAAGCATGTAATAAAATGTGTTGCAGTAACCAAGGCTAGTTTTTGTCTTGAGACCAACTTTAACATAAGTTTCTATATGTCTCAGGTCTCATCTACGTCATTAAAAAAAAACAAATTATTATTGATTGACTATTTGCATGTGTTCTCTGGTAAATCTTCCTTTGTCCCATCCACAGATGTTGGTCTTGACTCTGTTTTTGTCTTTGTCAAGGTTCCTAAAAGTGATGGTCTTGTTTTGGTCACTTAATATTGGTCTCAATTGGTTTTAATCATAATATCTATGTAATGGTGTGTTCAAACTTACATGTTATGTGAAACTCTGGTTGATTTTTGCCTTTGGGATGTTTTCCCTCTTCCTGTGTTTGATATCTCTGTGTGGCATCAATCAAAAAGTTGGATCAGTTAGAAATGTACCATGATCCACCTTTTCAAAGGTTCGTGGCACATATTTGGTGCATATTGCAGTTTGTTTGGCCACATTCACACCAAGATACTTGCCACACCCCATTTTGTTTTACCAATATCAAACCAAGCCAAATGTTAAAAGACCTTATATCTCATATCTCTTCATTTGCACACAGCACACGTTTGTAATGTTGACATGGTTTCATCTCTTTTGGTCTTTGTCTACATTGTGGCAACAATCCTGAAGTCTATCAGTCAATCATCTATCAGTATAATCTTGACTAAAATCAAACTAAATCACCTAACATAGGAATAACTCCTCTAGGGGCGTTCTGGTAATTCTCATTATGATAGTAAAAGGAATCCTTTCTTGAACAAGTAACAACACACCTATTTATATATTAAAAAAAAAAAAAAAAGGAAAAATGCTGAATCAACCTGTTTTGAGCTTATATCATGGAAGTATGCAAACCTAATACCAGAATAGTAAGTTAAGTTCTTTCCAAAAAACGTATACTTTTTTATACACCACTGCTAACCAAGCTATTTGAATAAATGAGTGGCGTAACTGCTCCAGAATGACGTTGTGTCTTGTTCTCTACCAACTGAACAAACTAAATAGTTCTCCACTATTGGCCACTAGCTTAGCCATTCCAATGTGTGGGCTTGTGACCATTTGGAAACATTGGTTGTACAGGGGCTGGTTGACGTTCACAAGCTACAACAAGGAAAACACCAGAGTAGTTCCGAAGAACAAGCCGCTTTGATGAGGGAAGTCTGCACACATGAACCAACAAGACAACACGACCTGATCCGTATTCTCCAATGAGCACCCCAGCTCCCCGAACATGGAACGCTGCCTTCCACTCCAATGAGTACAGAGAACTCAAGCAGAGCCACCAGGTGGACTCACATCAGTAAGCAGCAAACACACTGTCTGCCAAAGCACTACTCCCAAAATCAAGTCTGACCACTCTGACCACACTATTTGCTGTAGATTTGTAACAACAGTGTGTTCAGGGCCTTGGATTAGGGGGTAAGTTGGGGTTAACCCTGGGCTCACTTTTTATCAAGGCAGAAACTTGCACTGAACCACAACCCTGCACCAGGAAAAAGGTAAGATCCAGACAAACCAGTCAGCCTCAAGAAATATATCCAGACGTGACTTTGAGGTTTGTACTGTTTAAAATTAAATTATTATTTTTGCTTATGTTACTAAAAGGCTTCAGTTTTCTGCACTGATTATCCATTTGGCAAATATACACTATTATACTACTAGTATATTTTCAGTTGTTCTTGAAATGTTTAAAATTACTACAATCATGACTATGCCAAAAAAAAAAAAAAAAGTTTAATGCAGGTTTTCTTAGAATATTTTGAAAAATAATGCTTTGTTCACTTAAAATTTTACTTAAATTTACTTTTAGCCGGTAGCACCACATAATTTTAGCCCAAAAATATATATATTCTGACAATCATTTAATGGTTCTTAGACATGAGAGGTAGAATTATGCTCACTGACACAGTATCAGGATTATAACTTTTCTGTCACCAGGTCATTGACTCATTGTGAGAGATTAGTGTGTAATGCAATTTACGTCAAATTGGCCAATACACTAACAGAGTTGTACAAAAAACGTTTAAGCCGTTTTTGTTTTTTTTTATCCTTCTGAACTTGCCTGCTTTGAAACGAGCAAACAATGTCTGTAAAACAACACAGAGTCTGTAGAGGGAGCTGCGCCCTCTACTGGCTAAACGTTATGCAGTGTTGCTCTACTTAATATTATTTTGACTCCTTAAAAATAATGACTTAGACTTGAAATGCTAACTCTGTTCCTCAATATGTTCATGTATTAGCTTATGTCATGCAATTAATTATTTTAAGATTGTAATTTTGGATTACAAAGTTAGGTTTGCCACTTTTCCCGTATTTAGACTTGATTTAGACTTGACTTGGATCTTTTCTTCCCTAGTGGCAGAAACCAGCTCCCCTATAATGAGATTATAAAATTGCCTAAAAAAATTCAAAGCACCTACTTTAAGCATTTACTTTAAATCTATAAATGAAAAGCTGGTTATTTCTATTGGAATCAAATGCCCAGAAAATGAAATCCATGAAGTGTTAGATTTTCAAATATGTGCCCAACCAGTGGATTTATGCAGAAGGCATTGCCGGTGTTGCATAATGCATTGCGCTAGCCTAGTTTAAGAAATGCAAATCACCTCGGCTTGATGGAATCCGTTCAAGTTGATGGAATCCGTCCGCGCACATGCCGATGAAATATTTGTGCTGCTTTCCCCTGTTATTGATGTGGAGAGAGTGGATGGAGGGGGACAGGTAAAAAGAGCGAGGGACAGCCGAGCAGAAAGAGATGAAACGACAGCCAACATGAAAGAGTTGAAAGTTGGCCTTATAGAACGTGGCACCAGCTGTTACGGGTTTTCCCTCCCGCTGACATTAAACAAGGGATGAAAGATGTGCACTGGTGGCATGTGTACACTTTAAATAAGCTCAAGGAGGCCATTTTGCAGCCATTTTGCAGGGGTAATATCCAATTCATGCGGGGTGCCATTCTGCTGCCTTTCAAATGAATGCGTGTCTTTGTAAGAGAATGCCCTGCCAAAGGAACTGCAAAAAAAAAAAAAAAAAAAAGTAAAAAATCATCGCGGAGCAGTGGCTGACTTTAATAAGCTGTGAAGTGAAGAGTGTGTGCTCTTTTTGAAAATTGATGGGTTAAAGTCAAAAACTAATAACCAAGTGAAAAGTAAAGTAACACCGCTGCCAAATTACAGTTGTTAATTTTGAAGAATGGAAGCTTAGACATAACTAGATTTCAGAATTTTTAAACAAGAACATTTTTAATAATCTTTTTCATGCATAGAACTTAAAATAGGCTGTATTTTATAAATGTTCTTTCTGTTGAATTGCGTTCATAGTAGATTTGTCATGCTCATATTTCCAGTCTTGAGGGAATGAGGTCAAATACAATAGTTTGAAGGTGAATTGTTTCTATAGAACAGGTAAATCCATTCAAGCGATTTGATTGGACAGATGGAAGTCTATCAGTTATCCAAAACCACCCCTTAGTTACTTTATGAATGGATATAGATTGGAAACGTGTTAAAATGTCATAACAGCACAGTGTAAAGTGCTGAAATATTACAGTTGACCAGAGTTGAACACATTCATCAATTTTCATTTATGTATTTTTTTGTAAAGTACATATGTAAACCTCTACAAAACCAAATGGTAGTTTCATTACTGTCACTTCCTGTTCATAAAGCTGCCCACAGAGGACAAACTGAGCACTGCTGGCCTTTATGTCTTTTTTTTGAATACACATTCTTGCAATAAGTCATGGATATTTCTGAACCGAACCAGTATTGTTTCTACATTTTTGTACATGCATACACACATGACCGATCTAGGCATAGCATGTCCCTGCAGGGCTACCGTAAGTGCTCACAGGCTGTAGAGAAAAGGGGATGTGAGGTGTGGGTTGCAATCCCACAAAAAAACTACACACTCCACCTTTCAATACGGATGACATGCAGATGACAGAAGTTCGACTCATGTAGTTTGAGTTTGGTAAAATGACAATTGTTCAGTCAATATTTGTTGAGCCATTGTGGCGCTACTTTTAGCTAACCTTAGTTTAACATTTATGTATATCTGCATGTAGCTACAATCATGACAAAAGTAATAATAACATATTTTCCAAACCTAATTTGAACTTTGACCTAAGTACACTGAGGTGTTAATGGCTCTTTGCATTGAGCCAGATAAAATCATAGCTTCATGTGCCATTGTTTGTTTGTTTTTTTTCTCACCCTGATGGAGGGTCTAAGGACAGGGGAAGTTTTCTGGTACTGTCTGTAAAGCTCTACAAAAATGAATTTCATTTTTGATCATTGAGAACGGCCATTTGCATTTGTTGCTACATTATTTTGAAAATTGCTTTCCTAAAGTTGAGTTCATGCTTTGTGAATAAATGGACATAAAAATAGCAGAGTGGGGACTAATTTCTTTATCAGGATCTTAAGCATAACAACACTTTTGACATGAATTGAATCTACTTTTCACTCAATGAAAATTCAATGAATCTGATATTTTAATTTAAATTGAATGCATGCGATCAAATAATTTCAGTACTCAAGGCCACATGTACATACATATCCCATTTTACATAGCGATTTATTATTTCTTGCAGAGTACACTACCATACAATTGAATGTTTTTTGCAGAAACGTTCACCTCAGCCGCACTTTCATCCCCGCAGTGACTTTATACGTATGAATCAATCCATCACCGGCTTCAATAGTCCCTGTGATGGTCTTATGTCAGAGACTATGAGGCGTATTTATCGATCGGGGGCCGTCATCCATCATCGCTTATTTGGCGTTGTCCTCTTTCTGCCAGGACTCACTTCATTCCAGTCAATAACTTTACAACAGGTAGTGTACTACGGCTCGTGCTTGTATCAATATTTGTAGAAAGATGTTGCGGGGGAATCAATAACTTTAATGTTTTATTGCATGCCAGATTACTCATATTCCTGACTGGGCTGTTGTTGCTGCAGTGAGTATGTGAAGTAAGGAGGCTGTTGCAACGTCAAAATCAAAGCGTAATGGAAAATCACTGAATTCACAAACACATAAACCATGAATAGTCATAGTAAAGACTGTGTGAAAAGGTAATACTTCAAATAATTCAACACTCCCATGAAGTTACAATTGCTCATCATTACTGTCATCATTACTAAAACAAAAATAGAAAAGAAAATGTGAAAATAATGAGACATAATACAATTTTCCGACAAAAAGTTACTATCATGGGTTTTTGGAAAAGATGTGATAGTAATATTTTTTCTAATTATGTGGAATTGTTCAAAACAAAGATAGTGTTTAACAGAAAAACAAGAAAAAGGCAGGCAGCAGGTAGTGCATTTTAAGCCGACAGAAATTTATGCAAGATTTGAGAAGTGCAAAAGTAAGTGTAAAGTGTTGAGTGTAGTATTGGGTACTTTTGGAGATATCTGGTGATTCCAAACCAGACACTTCTTTTAGAGCAGCAGCTCAACATGTGTATAGAAGTAGAGACTATCCAAACCAGCAAGTTTAGAATAAATAGCATGTCTTCTGAAATGGTAGGCTTTTAGTGTATTTTGTACAAATATGACTCCCCTAGGGTTCAGTGTATAGGCCTATTGTCTTTATTGTATGCGTGCTACTGTGTATGCTCACTAATATTTCGCAGTTTCCCAGTGTCCCGGGGCAGGAAAGTTATGTTGGAGGTTTAGGGCCATTTAGATTCTGATTCAACCATGTCTAAGAACCATCAAATGATTTTGAGAATGAATCTTTTTGGGCTAAAAGTAATGCACTGCTACTTTAAGATAAACAACTGAATTATATGTATTCTTACTTTAAAGACCTTTTATGGCGTTTTCATTGATTTCTGTTTCCTTACTTAGGGCATGACATAATTAATTTGAGATTTGGCTTTAATTTTAATAGATTTTTGTGATTTCCATTAAATTGAATATGTTATCCAATGCAGTATGTTGGTTTCCATATCTCCTTTAATATGTACACATTAAAATGTATGTCTAGTGAGAGAGTTAGAAAAGAATTCATTCATTAGCACAAGAAAACTTTATGAAAAAGGACCACTAACATATAAAAGCCAAAAAGCTGATATACAACATAAAATCAACAAATCAAGTAAATATTATTAATTAGTCCTTATGGGCATATTATCCTCATTTGGCTGCAACCGTTTACTGCAAAAAAAATGCTCCAAAACTACTACTAAAAATAAAAGCAGTAACAGTATTCTCTGAACAAATCCCCAAAAGAGTGTTTGATTGGACAAGCTGACAGCTTCTTGATGACTTCGGCCGAATCCCAAGATGTTCCGATCCTGCACTAACTGGGCAACTTGAAAGGGATGACAGGGTGCGACAGACATCACTTTGAATTAAGTCCGGACGGCACTTTCTTCCTTTGAACCCTAGCCGCGCTCCTCCTGAACACTTAACCTCCCGCAGAAAGAGCTTCAAACAACTGAATCGATAGCAATTTGGGCCAACACTCTTGTCACATTCTCCGACTTCTTCATCTCCAGCCACCCGGACTGCATTCTAGGAGACAATTTGCAGGGAGACAGCGCTCTGATAGGACAACAAAGAAGTCTGGGAGCGAGCGCATCTACTGGACGGGCATTGATGGGACTTTGATCGGGCAGGCTGGCTGATAAACATGTTCTGTACCTTTACGTTCACAAGGAAGTCTTTTCAAGTACAAACGTGTAATGCATTTAAAAAGGTGAGCCCTAGAAAGAGACTTTGATCGAGTTTGTCTTTAGTTCTATTTCTGTTTGGATGGATTTTGGACATTTGTTGCTTTCCATTGTTCCAAATGAAATGTCTTTTAAAGCATAAAAAAGGGAAAAATAGTAGGGCACAGCTACTATTTTTGGATCCCTGTGATGCCCTGCTGTCGTTTTCACATATGTAGTTGGTTGACATAAGGGATTCCAGCGCTGTAGTCATCCAAAATAAATCATAAAAATCTCCTCATGCTCCTCTCCACCTTAGCTATCAATGACGTCAGTTAATATCACTGCTTTCTTTCACAGCAGCTGTCACTCCAAATGCGCATTATTTAGACCTTTGTGTTACAAGTTTAGCTGTGCCTCTACATTTTAATATATGCATTACAAAACACTTGGTTGGTTGATATTTGAAGATTACTGAGTGTTTTGTGCATTGCCTCACAAACTAAAATGAATAAACAGACACAGACTTGCATCTTGCAGACAATGGTGAGGCATGGCTTGTGTCTGAGCAGTGACTGTGACGGCGGGGCACATCAGATGCAGTGCGTTCAAGAATCATGTCTTTGTTAACCTCTCGCGCCTCTTTCAGGTTTGTGTTATTAATGAGGAAAATATAAGGAAGCATTCTGTGTGAGATGCAGTCAATGAGGCTATTCAAAGCAAGAGCTGTGGTGCATTCACTCAGTGTGGAGCCAGCGGAACCACTAAACTCTACCTAAAGTTCCTTAGCACTCTTCAAATGGTGGCGGGCTCTTCTACAGAGGAAAAAAAAATAAGCTGGTTGGTCCCAGAATAACAGTTTATGATGTATGTCCTTTTCAATTGTCAGGTTTATAGGGTTAATTGATTTTTGAAAAAATGATGAGATACTGTAGACTGATTTTGTTCAGTCCAGGTCCTGAACTTGTTAAATCTCACCAAATATCTTGAAAAACAAACATGAATTTAGAGTAAAAAAAAAAAAAAAGTCATGTTAAAGTTTTGTAAGGCGTTAATATTAACACTTTTAATGAGGAAATAAAAAAAAACAAAACAAAACATGGATGAAATCGTGGTGGCTTGTTTCACTATGCAAGTTTGAATCGCTGTTAATACTGAAAACAGTAAATGCAAAACTAGTCTGTGCAGTAAAGAGATATTATATTATTCTGACTTCATCTAATGCTATGTAAGTATCCAGTATGGGAGTGTCTGTAGAGCTCTGGGTATAGAACACCCAAGATGTTACACCAAACACATGTTAAACCAGCCCAATTCCTTGCTCCTCGTTGCCTGCCAAATGCTGATATTTAAACACCATTGTGGAAGCTGCCATTCTTTCTGCTCCACTATTGCATGGTCCTCCTCCTTATTCATCACCACCATTTTATTCCCACCATCCCTGAAGAATTAGACCAGAATGCATTTCCATCTTCCACCTGTCGTCTCTCCAAAATTACCTGAACCTACACTCTAGGGGAATCTTATTATCAATTCCCTACCATCATTATATTTTACTACTATGGTGCATTTTAATCTAGTGCTGGCCTGTAAGTTATAATAGTACATTCATATTATTTTCCAATTCCAATCCACTTACTTAATCATTGCAGTCAATAGTCCCTCTCTTACAAGTCCAGCTCTGCAGAACTGGACTCAGCAGGGTGCAAATTGTGCCTTGAGTGTCCTCAGGAATGACCCGTTGAGCTAATTGAAAGCTGCTAACCTTTTGAAAAGAACATTATTTGTCGCCACATTCGGAGCTGCTATGTCTGAGCAGCCGTAAATGTCAGCCAAATGATCTAAGTGCTCTCTTTGTTTTTTACCGCTCACACACTCAGTGGCTAATGTTGGAAGAGGATTTCATTTGATTCTGAAGTCTTATGTAGCGCTTGGCGAGACAATGCGATCTTATGGAGTGGGGTGTAAATGGCACGACAAATTTGGTGCCATTTTGCGCCGTATATCTCGATGCACTTTACGCTTTTTGCTACGCTCATGTAAGCCATTAAGGCTAGATTCACACCAAAAGCAATAACATCACGTGTCGTCACTCGGGTTACTTATATATCATTCAGCAATATCACCCACGTTGTTGTTCCCTGATGGTAGCGTGCTTTCAAAATAAATCACTGCCACTAGTTTTAGTTGCTCAAGACGCTTTTGGTGTGAAGCTAGCTTTAGTTCATAGACTTGCATTCCTTTTCTTAGCGTTTATGCTTATGTTTATATAAAGTTGGTCTTTATGTGATGATGTGTTTCTCTGATTTTTGTATGTTGTTGTTGTTGTTTTAATTGTGTCATTTCCGAGACATTTTATTCTCCATATGTTGGTACAGCCCCCTGGATTTTGATTGGTTGTATGTCTATCCAATTGTAATTAGGGGTATTTCAATCTGCATCCGCTTAAAATTAAAATGAAATCAATAAGGAACAGATTAAATCCTTTGTATAGAATAAAAAATGAGGATGGCTGGCCAGACTAGTAAATCCCAAGAGCTTAACAAATTTTCCTCGCAAAATTAATCATAGTTTGAGAATGTGTCACTAGAAACAACACAAAACTCTAAAACCAGAACTGCAACTACAGCTAAATTGAAATGAACCACGGCAGCCAAAAATTAAAAACAGTGCCATGTTAGCACCGATGAGCGTTATTAACAAGATTATCCAAAAGTAACACTTTTGCAAAACAATGATAATTTAATGACCTCAAATCTATCATTTATTATCAAAAGTACAATTTATGTGGGAAGGAGTATTGCGACAGGTACACTTCACAACCCTGCAGCGTCGTCAAGCTGTAAACGTTCGATGAGTTCAGTTTCTGATGAGTGTAAAATGACACCACAAATCTGCAATGGAAATTCAGGGAGACCTAATGGCGTTACATGAACAAGAGAATGAAAAAAAGAGGATAATGCATATGCGATGATTTTCATGCAAAACAAACATTACACTTCTGCCTTTTCCCACACACATGGCCCTCTACAGGACTCTGCACTGTTTACATCCCATTTTGACCTGCCTGATAGCCTGACTCCAATGCAAAGGAAGGACAATACAGTGTATCTATGCAGCAAGTGGCTAAAGCTTGTAATAAACAACCTGAGTGAAGTTGGTTTTTACCTGCTACAAGCACTAGAGGAGATCAGAACAGCTTTCCTTTGAAATATGACCTCAAACACCATGGTGAGAAATACGTCAATAGGAATATGAAGTGAAAGACATGGACTCAGTGTTTTTTCTTTTGGTCTGGTGAGTGCTTTTTACTTACAAAAAGAGTTAGCTTTCGGTGTAATCCACCATCCATCAGCTTGCGTTTATCTTTGAAGACAAACTAGAGCTGAAAACAGCTGTTAGCGCTAAACATGACGAACAAAGATTTTCACCTTTTACAAGTAAGTGTGGTTTAGACTTTTGTTTTAATTTTGTAGTTGGACAAAGATACAGAGAGCTTTGGAACAACTCACAACAAATAGGTCTTTTGGTGATGCCAGGACAAGAAGCAGTGGTTAATATTAATTTGAAAATGAAACATATCACATATTCAATTCCATGTTAACAAAACACAACATCAGTGCCTCTCACCACCATCTAACTAAAACAGTGAGACATAGTTTAACTGTGGTGTCTCTGTAGGCCTATTTCAGAGCTGCAGATATGGAGAAGGGTTCTAAAGTGCATTAAAAGAAGAGTTTGTTGGAGAAGAAAAAGCCAATCAAATATTTAAGGCTCTCCTGGGCACTGGCACGCAACGGCCCCGTTAACCTGACCCAACTCAGCGGCCGTCGCCAAATGGAGCTCCGCTGCACTGAAATATTAACCGGCTGCAATCTGTGACACATGCACCTCTCTGAAAGCAGTGGTGGCTCGTCACAATAGAGCCACATGTGATGGAAACATAGACAGCCTGAGATGAGGAAATGGCCTGGCCCATATTAGATATATTGTACACCAGCGGGGTTACGTTACAATCGGGATTAAAGCCACACTGATAATGGCACTCTTTATCAAACCACATGAGAGTCAGCTGGGTTACCATGGCGCCTGTCACGTGGCAGCCTTTACAACAGCTAGAGCCCACTCAGACAAGTTTAGATGCACAGATTAGTCATAGCTTGATTTGTCCATTGTCCTCTTTACTACTGTCTTTTTCCCTGTTTACGTGCACAAGATAGAATGAAACTATTGAGTCAGCTAAGCTCTGCTCACGTTAATGCATGGATTCCCCTTTTTTAACAGAATTTAGACAAAAAGGCCAGCTAACCTTAAATTGGACTTGCCAGTAGAGTGAAATAATTTTCCATAGCTTTTGTTTAAGTCTTAAACTAAAAAAAAAACATTTTAAAAAAAAGGCAGCTAAGCATTTACAGACTTATTTACCTGGCATGAAATTTCCCTAGAGATAAATTAAGTTTTTCTCTAATCTTAAATCAATTGTGAATAAAGATAGTAAAGCTCCAATGTAACTTTTAAATTGAAAGGACTCCACCTAGGAAACTGCAAAACTCAATGACCTTGATTGAAGCCTAAGCTACGGCAGAGATGTACACAAGTCTTTTTTGCAAGTCTCAAGTCTTTGTCCTTTAATGATTATTATATATTCAACATGTATCACTAAATAATCAAGAATATATGCTAAACATTACCTCCACTGGCTTTAACTTATTCTATCTAAGGCTGATGTAATGCACTGACAACTCCCAAACAATAAAATAAAGGAAGTCTGACATTATTTCACAGCAAGCTGCCAATTCTCCATACACTATCTCCAAACGGCCAGTCATCATGTTTTTTTTTGTTTTTTTAATTCCCATGGTCTACTTTGAAGTGATGTAAATGTTGATGCAAAATTGTTGTTTTAGAAAGCGCCTGGAGCCGTATGCTTCAGTGTGAGTCTTTGAACACAAGCGTTAATACTGTAATCCGCTGCTAATGAAGAAGAGGCTGTCTGTTGCTCTCAGCAGCTCATGCTACAGTAATGGCTTCACGGCTCTGGGCCAGACGCATCATGAATATCTTGTTGTCATCTGATCATTGCGTTGCTTTGAAAGAGAATGCGGATCAAAACACGTCTTATATGAATGTTTGCTTTAGTGCAGTTGCATAAGCAGAGACCAAATTAATCAGGAGACCAGGATAGGCACTTAGGTGTTCATTTAGCTGTAAACAGTTTACTTAAGGTGACTTGAATGTAGGAAAGGCAGTATTTCCAATCCAGGTAATACAGTGGTCCCTCGTTTATCGCGGGGGTTACGTTCTAAAAATAACCCGCAATAGGCGAAATCCGCGAAGTAGTCAGCTTTATTTTTTACAATTATTCTATATGTTTTAAGGCTGTAAAACCCCTCACCACACACTTTATACACTTTTCTCAGACAGGCATTAACATTTTCTCACATTTCTCTCTTGTTTAAACACTCTCAAAGTTCAAACCTTAGCAGAAAACTTGCAAACATACAGCACTTCAGAGTTACACTGCTAGCGATCGAACATTTATGTAAATTTGGCCGAACGCATTCTGTACTGTACAGGAGACACGGCACGGAGGAGATTGATTGACAATGGTCTACAGTCCCTTAGCCAATCAGGACGCAGAACACAATGCGCAAGTTCTCCCTTAGCCAATCAGGACGCAGAACACAATGCACGAGTTCTCCCTTAGCCAATCAGGACGCAGAACACAATGCCCGAGTTCTCCCTTAGCCAATCAGGACGCAGAACACAATGCACGAGTTCTCCCTTAGCCAATCAGGACGCAGAACACAATGCACGAGTTCTCCCTTAGCCAATCAGGACGCAGAACACAATGCACGAGTTCTCCCTTAGCCAATCAGGACGCAGAACACAACGCGCGTTCATAGGCTGTAAAAAAAAAAAAAAGCATGCAAAATTGCACTAAAAAATCTGCAAAACAGTGAGACCGCGAAAGGTGAACCACGTTATAGCGAGGGTGTAGTGTGTAGTATGTTTAGTTTTACATTAAAATACTAAAGCCTCTAAATTATTTTTGACATTTTCTTTAAGTTTGTAACATTTGTTGCCTTTTGGGACATGTTTCTGTCACCTGTTACAACAAAGACTCACCTAGTTCTTATTGTAGTGAAAACACAAACCTCACAGACTGGCAGTAATACACAAACACATAGTAACTGGCGTTCCACAGGGCAAAGTTTTAGGACCCATTTTATTCCACATTACGCATCTTGGCTAGATAATAATACGTACATCTGCTGATGATATCCAGTTGTGTCACTTACTTTAAAAGTATTTCCAACATGAGTCGTATTGATGCTGAATTCACAACAACTGCTTGTGGCCTGCTAAATTGCTTCAAAATTGGGCAACATTTTATGAAAACACTGCTTATCAAATACTGACCGTTGCTCCGAGAATGTCACTTCTTACATACAAAGTCATGCTATGCTTATGTTTAACGGTAAGCAGCAGTGTAACTAGGCTGCTCACTGTCTGAAGTTTTATATCATCCATTGGTGAACCATGCCTATCAGAACTGGGAGCTCCTCTGAGTGGAGACAGTCACATAAATTTGATGGACCAATTCAGCTGTCACTTACTTAATAGTCTTAAATTAAATCTAATGTAAAGCTATTTAACTCCACACACTTCCAGACTTATAAAAGCACTGCATTGGCATCATAACACCTAAACAACAAATACACGCCATCGGCCATGAAAATAATGAGCAGCTTTGCATCACTGCATCCACACTATATTCCAGCTCAAAACCTTCTAATCCTTTGATACTACCGGGTCTGTGTTGTTTGTGTGCTACCAAACACTAGTTCTACTGCAGCTCTTTTGCTTGAGCAGTGTTACTCCTCTCTGCCAGCCAATCAGCAGGAGGTGTTCTTGTTATGTGCAGGATGGAGCATAAGAAAGGCAACAGTGGGAGGAAAAAAAAGCACAGTAAACCTAATGCTAAGGCTAACGTGCTGTGTCTGTGAATGAGCTTCTCGGGGAGCGCTGAAGGCAATGTGTGTAGTTTAGTCATTATCAGGAAGCGCCTTTAAAGCAGAGGAAGGAGGAGACGCTGACTTCCTGTGCGGCGTTATTTGACTGAGATGGAACCGGAGCGGACACCGAACAACGAGGGCTCCTGTTAGGGGACTGCTCTGTGACTCATCCGCCACAGCTTTAACAAGACATCTGTACCGGGGCCACAGAAACACCGCATTCATTGTCTTTACCTCTGTCTTTCTTCACTCCATCCAAACGCACATTAAATTCTCACGTCTTTCTCCTACACCTACACGCAGAAAGTACTACACCACTAACCTGCAGCCAGTCATTTTTACTCTTAATGTTCTCTACTGGGTTGTTGTTTCGATTTTTCCAGTAATTCTACGGACATACATTTCTAGCCCAATAATTATTTTAAGATGTGTGTTAAAAATATATATAAAGTACAATATTTCTCATGTTTTGTAGTTTGTCCATGTTTTGGGGGAAAAAAAACAAAACAAAAACATATGTAAGTGGGCAGGGGCTTTCTTTTAAGATTGCATTTAAAATGTATTATATGGATATCTTCTATGAATGGTTCAGAAACAAGTAAAGAATCCATACTTGCAGAGGAAGAGAAATTCCTGTGAGACCCTGATGACTCAGAGGCGGACGCAATAGACGATGGCCCAAGAAGCAGGTTTAGTGCAGACTCAATGCATCACAGTACTCTGGAAAGAATGGAACTCTGAATTTCCCGTTTCACAGGGAGTTGATCTAAACTCTGATTCAGTTCCTGGGGTAATTTACTCTGTGAACCTGTGGCCTCATTTATAAAGCATAAAGTGGGGTCTGAAATCTGTGCACAACTTTTCACACAACATTTGAGACCTGTAAAAGTCTATATATATATATATAAGAGTATTGTGAAAAATAGAAAGATTTTTTGTTGTTTTTGTTTAGTTTTTGTGCTCTGTCTTCATCACGGTCTGGTTGTGGAAACAGCAGGGCTGATCCCTGATGAATCAGTGATTGGGTTTATGAAATAAAAGCATATAATCCTGACCAATTCTATAAATGGTTCATACAGGGGCGTTTTATTTTTATATGTCAAATCACAGCTGAATACATCTCTGCTGTCATTAAGCTCGGCACAAAGCCAGCACTCCAAGGCCGACTCTCTGCCCCCAGCCCCCTCAACCTATTACCTCTGTCCCCCTGTGTCTCCCATCTGTTCAACCTGTACATACAGCATGTGCAGTATCCCTGTGTATGATCAGGTAAAGACTCCTAACATGCCTCATGGTGCTTCATTCACAGCAGGAAGTACGCCATGTTTAGGCATGAATCGCTTTGCATTTCCCTTCTTTTGTTGAATCGAGGCTTGGAGCGGGCAAGAAAATTGCATGCAGGAGTCCATACACATGCATTTATTGTATATCTGTTTATGCTACAGCACAATGATGGGGCATGGGACTAATAGTTTGGGATGATGTTAAAACAAATTGAAAATGATGCATGTCTGTGTAAGTAAGGACAATTCAGGTCACCTCAGGAAACTGTCATCAAACCTCAGGCTAAAGTAATGCATCTGACGGTGTTTTAAATTTTAAATGGGATTGCCCCAGTGGGACGGCCCACACCCCAGTCAGCCACGGCGACTGCTAATCTGAGAGGGCTTTACACACACATTATCACTGTTAGCATTCATCGCCGGTCCACGCAGACGCCTCATAATCTTGTAAACAATGCACTCGTTCCTGCCGCGCGGACAAAGATAAACAACACGCGCTCGCAATGACACCACATGAGGTCAACTTGGGCTTCTTTTTAGTCTTTTTTCCTCCCTCTGTAAATACAGTTAGAGACACTGTGATGTTCTGCCAAAAGCCTTCATTTTCTGTGGAGGGGATTTCGCCGAGCTGTGCCAACTCTGCTCCCAAAGAAGCGATTATCTCGTCCAGTGTCACACGGAGAAAAAGCCTCGTTTGTGAGCGTTATTTAATCTGAGAGCAGAGGTCACGCTGACTAACAGGTCAGTCATGCAACAGGGAACCATCATTCTTCTGATGCTCTTCTTTTCAAACCAGGGAAAGACTGTATTCTAACGTAGCATTTTATTTGCTCCCCAGTTTCTGAGAGTTTTTTTTTCTGCATGTGTGCTCAAAAAGTCAGAATAATAACATTACGCCTCAAAGACTTCGATTATTAGTTCTTAAAATGATTTATTAGCATATAACATGGCTAAAAAATAGATTTAATGAACGTTTAACGGGAGCGGAATGCATTCAACTGTACTGGAGCTCATTTGTTTTCTAGGCACCAACATCAAGCAAGTGGCAAGTGTGAACGGACCCTTAAAATGAATCTCCTGGAAGTGTCTCTATTCCCGAACGGAGACTCGGCTCATTAGTCATATTTATTTATATATAATAAGTTTAGTTGAATTCTAATAAAAATTCATTCCACCGACATAATGTAGTCCCTGCAGGAGACATAACTCATCTCTGAGGCCTTCACACTGAGCCGTAGAGGACTTGACTCGACTTGACATGTTTTGGAACATTCTCTACACTTTTACAACTCTTTCCCCATGTTTCACCGCGCGCCATGGCCGCAGAGCTGTCAGCCCGATAGCAAACAGCAGCTTCACGCCCCGCAGAAGTAAAAGATAAATAAAATAAAGTATTGCATCATCACCGGCTTCATTCAGACCCCTTTAAGTGGCCAATGCACTTCCTGCCTTCAGCGCCGTATCGGAGCGTGAGAGCATTATCACACCATTCATCATCTGTGTGTCAAACCCCCTTCGGCCTGAAATCACAAAGCCTCTATATTTCCTCTATTTGTTTTTTCCCACTTTTTCTTTGCATAATTGCCTTTATTTCTAATTAAATGCGATCCCGGCTAACACACGTTGCCATCATCAGCATTATATGTCCCCCATTGCATAAAGTCACGCTTCACTGGCTGAAGTTTCCGGCTGGCTTTACGTTTGACACCCAAACGTTGCTTCCCTTAATGAGCTTTTCAACGAGATATGGCGGAAATATATATGTGTCAATAGCAGGTGTGTCTCCATTATGTTGGAGATTAAACTCAAGTGACAAATTGAAAATGGGCTTGAAGCATGTAGCACATCAAGCAAATGGTTTATGCAATGAATGTGAAAGATGGAATTACAAATGTTTTCATTATAAAAGCAGATTTGGGTTTGATTAGCTCTAATTATGAAGCTCTTCCTCCGACAGAAGCAAGTGCAAATGCTAATGCTATCGAGTAATAGAGTCTTTATTGCCACTTCATTAGGGTTTACTTGTTAATGATACACACAAAGGAAAGATTTGTAGATGTTCATTTCCACATGGTTTGGATACCGTGCAAAGACATGGAATTTTATCCAATGGAGTATCATAAACACAAATGAACACAATATGGTGCATCAGTCTGGCATTTTTTCATTAATTTCAAGATTTGTGCATTTTATTAGAATGGCAGGATGACACAACTATTCTTATGACAAACATGAGAGATCAATACAATAGCTCATTTTTTTATCTACTTTACAAGTAACTAGTTTGGTTAGAGTGGAGTTTGATTTCCAGAGGGCGGAAAAAATAAATACAGATTAAACTACCTCTGAATGCATTAGAGTGGAAATAAAAACAAATCAGAATTCATGGGGGAGTACCAACATATGAAGAATAAACTGCTGCAGTATCGACGTAACAAATAAGCCTGTCCCATTTTAGATAAATTTGATGTTCAGGTAGGATTGACTCTGCTGGAAGTTGGGTTCAAGAAGAGGGGTTCCAGACCCTCTTTACTTTGCCAAGAAAGTGAATGGGTCTGGCTGGACAGATCAAATGCATTAAATCAAAAAGAGATGTAAATGTAAATGCAGTGAAATATGTCCGAACAGTGCTGTATAAAGTAAAGTGCATAACATATTTTTACATTTCCTACAATATCAAAACCTATGTTGAAGTAGAGTATGTTGCAACATACAAATTTTTTTTTTTTTTTAACATTTCCTTTAATCTTGAACATGTCATTATAATAATCCCTGCATATGAATCCTCTCTGTATGTGTTGATATGGAAGAGTTTGAGTTCAAGCTTATTCACTCTGGCCTCAGGCTTCAGCCTTAAACATGCGCGCCTTCAACATGCTCAGTATTCATGTGCCATCTGGTAAGCCGCCGAATCACTTATCTGCATAAAAAACTCTCACATTTAGTTTGCTTTAGCTCACCATGGAACTCTCCGGAATTGTAAACTCTGACTTACATTTCCACCATGTGATATGTAGGCTTGTCGATATGTGCTAACTACACCAAAAGGATTACAGTACTCTACCAATGCCTCTTAATGTAGCCAAACAGTCAGTTTAATGAAGAAAAATGCAACGACAGACACAAACTTTATTTAATACAACACTTATGCTTCTTTCCATAATACTCTCTCACCAGTATTGTGTCTTAGTCAACACTATGCCTTATTTATGCTCCACTCCTGCCTCAACCTACACACTCTCTGCTTGGACAGCGAAATGCAATGGGTACGTGTTCAAATTGCTTGAATTCACATTATGCTATGGTCTTTCACACTGTGCCAATGTCAAAATAATTATCAGTTTTGAGTTTTAAATAAGACTTACTGTTCAGCAAGTCCTGTTTTGACCCATGGAAGTTACTCCGTGGCCTTATATTAAGTCAATATTTGAATTTCATTAGGTCAAAAGGGGGTATCCAAATATTGAAGGTCATATTGTTACACGCAAACACACAGTTATAGCATATTGCTTGTTTTTTCTAATATTGTGCAGGCCCACACGCCACACAAAGGGCCAAAAGAATTAAACAACATGGAAAAAGACACACACAAAGTTAAGTACCAAACACTATTCTTGTTTTATCTGTGCATTGGCTGCTTATACATTGTTGATTACCCATAATGTCTTGCCTCTGTTGAAGAATGGTGTCAAAAGTGGAATGCATTAATATTTTAAATGCAAGCAGCAATATAAACAGTAGCCTGCTTTAAGTGGAAAAACAGCTTCAGTGTGGATTTTTTTTAATCATACAGTGTTAAATAGTGAGAAAGTGAAAAAATCTCATTTGCTGTTTGCATTCAATTTGCCAAGTCACACAGCACACCTGTTCTAATCAAGACATTTAGTGACTGTGCCCCCTTCAGTGCTGCCGGAGCCAAGTGTTGGTTCCTATGATGTTGAACCAAACACAATTTAGCAACTTAAGCACATCAGCAGGGAACGAGGAAGTCTTGGCTGGAAAAAAAAAATGTCCTTGCTCACACAATGGCTGCGGCCTGCAGCTGCTCCGGCGAGGTGTGCTCAACTTTTAATGGAATTAAGACAAGACCGAGGGAGACAACTTCAAAGATAAGAGTGCCAGTGTGAGTCTGCTCCGAGGCAACGCCGCCATTATCCTCCTCACGTTGACTAGTGCTACTTATTACGGAGTCTTTCTGGAGCCACAATTTACAGTCGCAAGTGGAAGTTTAAATGAAAGCCGCTTCCAGATCGTCACGATTAGTAGCAACAGCCAGGAAGGAAGGAATCACCCATTGGTGAAGCAGGCATGGCATTTCAACTGATGTAACAATGCTAATGTTGTGCTGTGATCTACTATTGAGACTGTGTTCTGTGAAGACTGTAGTTAAAATAATAATTAAAAAAAGTATAGAAGTATATATAGAAAAATATGTATAAAAAAGTGTATACATAACAAATAAAGCCTCCAATAAGTTGTACTCCCAAGAATGGGTTTAAAAGTTTTAAAATAATACTGGAAACAATAAAGTTTCCACAAAGTTTGCAAAAACATTATGGGTATTGTTAGGATCTACACTGTGGAAAATAAACTCTTTTGAATTTCAGAAGGTGATTTATGAGTATGTTAACATTATTTAATAAATCTTGCTTTTTAAATCTAGTGTTTAGGTCCTACAAGTTCAGAATTTGGGAAAGTGCTGTAGTTCATAATTAGCTATATGTTTTTTTTGTCTGTGCTTTAGAAATACACAAACAGAGAAAAGGTAAGCATGCTTGAAATGCGCATAACAATTGACAATGCATTCACAAGACGGAGTTAACTACATGCATCGGTTTGTAGAGAAGCGACACTGACTTGATACCATTAACGCAAATTAGTATTTGATATTTCAACATAGTACATTGTAAAGATAAACTTTTGTTGTCCAGCTACTCATCTGTGAGGACAACAAGTGCTTGAACAAAAATGGCGGAATACAAAGCTTTGTGTTGGTCATTTCCCTTCATGCGTAACTTCAATCCAACACAATCCTTTTCCTTCTACCAGTTTAAGCACCCACTTTGTACTCCTCGGTGTGAACCATATGTGTGTACAAAACCAATTAAACTCTCTCACATATGCATTCATCCAAGCATTGCAAAGTTAATTAAGACGACTACCCACGATGCCGCACGCCGCTAAGACGCCACCAATGCAACCCGAGCCTAGAAACACAGGCTCGGTCATTAGAACACACTGACAATGCATTGGCCTCTCATGTTCATACAAAGTGATTAACTCTTGGCAAAATTAAAAGGCAAGTGCACGTAAAATCCCATGGGTCTTTTTTTTATTTTTATTTTTTTATCCCCACCTCTCCTGCCGTTTCCGAGCATTAGTGTTTTAATTATGATAATGCCACTCGTCCTGGTGTTTATTTGTTCAGAATAAACAGAGAAAATCATTAAAAGTTTTTTTTAACTATTTTTTTTTTTTTACAAATATTAGCTCCAACAAAACGACTCCAGTCAATTACGGCGTTGTTTGCGACTTACCTAGTGACCTTATCCACGCTGACAAATGGCCAATTTCTTCACAGCCACATCCATCCGAGCATGCTTTGGAATTTCTTATTTACGGCGTACTTTCTAAATGCCACGTTCGTTCTTGTTTATTCCCAAAGAGCCTTATTTGGCTGCACTATTCTTTGGGATTTAACCCAAAATTGCCCATCCTGCCTGTTTATGGGAGAGAAAGAAAAACCCCATACTCTGTGGATTTTGACGTGGAACTTGGAGACTTTTTCTAAAGTTACTTAATGATCAGTAAAAGAGAAACGATTACATTTATATAAGAACAATTGACTTTTCATTCACCAACAACAAACAAAAGTATTAAATATTGTTGTAAATATTGTTTTGATGCTTGTTTAGTCCCAGAGTTTATTTACTAACGTAGACATAAACAGAAATTTTAAAGGCCTTGGTTTGGACTGGCTTAGTACTTATCTTACATTCAGTCTTGGTTTGGTTTGGCTTGATTTCAGTTTTGTGTTAGGTCTAATCCTTGTTTATTCTTAGTTTTTTCTTATCTGACACTGGTTTATGGCAATATCTGGAGCTTTGGTTCATTCTAAGGTTTAGCAGAGGTTTTTTACAAGATTAATTCTTATTTTGTTTTAACTTAGTTCTCGCTAATATGGGCATGAGAGTGGGAGAGGGTTTAGACTTTAGTCTTGATTTGATCCTAGTTCTTGTTTGAACTCTGGTTTGGTCCTAGTTCAGTTTGGTTTATTCCTACTTTATTCTATGTGTAATATTTGTCCTTGGTTCCTACGATGTTGTTCATTGAATGCTGATAAATCCATGCATCCAGCTCCTTCAGTGTGACATCCCTTTACACCAATAGAAGCCTGTGTTGCTCAGGAGAAATTAACACAAGAAACCAGATACTAAACATACTTGAGAAATGTAAATGTAGTTAAGACATATGAAGAATCTGGAGAGGTCAATCTCAGCACGTTACTATTTCCTTTTACTCAGGTCAAAGTAGTAAATCTTAGGAAAAACAAGTAAACCACTTGTATGAGAGTACTTCCCAGCTCTGATCTTCTACAAGAATGTCAGTCAACGCCATTCAGAAGAACTAAATATAGTTCGGCTGAGTGCACTATATGATTTTTATGGTAGAGTAAACCATAATCACCTGCACCAACAACTGACAATGGCCTGTGCCTGGCAGCATTCCGAGTCCATTTCCTCTGGGTAACGACCCCTCGGAGCCGCCGAACTTGCTGTGTATGCTTATGCTACCGCGCTTGGATTTTAGCGTCCTACGGGCCCACGCAAGGGTCAGGTTCACCTTCAGTCGAGCGTTAAAAATAAAAGCAAGTCCATCACTCAAGAACATTCTGCCTCCCGACTGAATACATAAAACTTGCTCTCATATTGCTATCATTTCAAAGAGGCTGTGCCCGTCTAAAGAAAGACTCCATCCTTTCACAATACAACACAGTTATCTTTATTCATCCAGACCAGGAACAATATAGAGCCACTTTCAGCCTGACCCTCAACTCGTGACTCTGTTGCATACAAGGATCAATCACTTTGCATAGACCTCTTTATTTATACACACAAATGGATGTGCATTTAATCAGAAGGATACAGGGTGACTGCTTGGTCATGCGGACACGAGTGCATGAGAAGCATATGTGGTGAATCAGTGTTCTTGTTCAAGGACACTCATACATTTATATACGGGGTTATAATACTGGTATCATTAATGTGCTATGCTTCATGCCTTTGTCTACATCCCTTTCATGTTCTGTTTCTTAGATTAAAGAACATTGCAGATATCACATATAGCACTTTATGATTGCTTTCCTCCATTTATATAACAATCTTTTGCAGAGATTCAAGATTGTGATGTCATTTCAAATATGCTACACGTAAAGACAAACTTTAATCAGTAGAGACACTCACTTTGCCTTTTGGTATAAATGGCTCCATCTTTGATCAGTTCCGTTGCCACATTTTCAACATGTAATGCCCACAGTTAATTCATGCTCTTGCAAAAAAAAAAAAAAAAGGAAGAAAAAGGCTTGGTGTTCCCCATGGCTCTACCTTTGGGCCAGTGTTTTTGGACAAATCTGTGAACCTCAGTCCCAAATTTAGCTACATTCACGGTCGTTGGCCTATACCCCTTCCTCAAGCGACATTAAAAAGATATAGCCTACCACATGTGTAGAATGATTGCTAGGAAGCGATAGCATCCACAATTTTTGCATAGATCTCCAATGTAGAACATCAATGTCTATAATGCTGACATAATTCATTTTTCTTGAATGTAGGATTTGGGACTTTAGCGATGCACTTGCTAATCTCATCAGACAGATTCCAGTTTAACAGACTTAATTCTTAACTCTAATGAGGAAGCAGAGGTCTTAAAACAAATCTTGTACAACACAGATGCCTCCATGTAATGCTATTAGGTGTTCTATAAAAGTTAAACAAAACTTGACAGGTGTAGCCTTTAGCTGGTGCAGTCTCAAAATGCTCATGTAAAGGGCTCAGCTGACTATCAAGACACTAGCAAATATTCTCTACCCACTCACTGACAGCACACACTCGTAGTCAGTCAGTTTCCTTTTGCTGAAATTGTCTTCTTTAACAAATTTTGAGACTCCTGCAACTTACTCCATCTTGCATTTCAAAAGCCTACCATACACCGTTTGCAGTTGGTTCAGAATGATGCTGCGTACTGACAATATCCAGCAACAGCGCAGCCATCTTTGCATCTTTACACAGGCTCCCCATTCGCATCAGGATCAAATGCAAAATCCCACTGATTATTTTCAAATCCTTTCATAGCCTTGCACGGCCGCATAAATCTCTGAAAGTCTCACCCTCGGAACAGTCCAGACCTTTCAGAGCCCTCTGTGGTGTATCGGCTGAACCTTGAACTAAGAATAAAGACCTTGGTTTTGGAGGCTCCTGCCTGAGGCTGAAATGCCGTGTCTCGCTGTATCTGAAAAGCACCTTTGGCTTAATGTGTATTGTGTTTTATGGTAAACCTCATTCCTGTTCTATTTGCTGTGGAAGTCCATTTGATGTATTTAAAACTGCTATAGAAAAGAAATAAAGATTGAATATTAAAACTCATCACTTGTTTGACCTTGTATAAAGTAAGTGTTAAAAGTCAAAAGCTTACCAAGACAGAAAAAAGTCTTGGTCTTGTCTTTGTCTCAAACTTTTTAACTTGGTCTTGTCTTTGTCTCAAACTTTTTAACTTGGTCTTGTCTTGGTTTTTGAGGTTCTGTTTCAAGACTGATCATAACTGTGAGATAAGTTAGCCTTGTGTTGATAAGTCCGGTCTATTTTGGTGATTACAGTTGGAAGCTTGTGCTGCAGGTTTAGCTCAATGATGTTCAAGTCTAACATGGAGCAGGGTAAGTTCTAACCTTGCGCTGCAGCTGGATTCTCGCGAGATTTGGGAGTTTCCAAAACTCTTGTAAATCCATCTTGTTTGCCGCCCCCCCAACTGCCTTTGCCCCGACCCCCGGCCCCCCCCCCCCCCTTTTCCCCTGAGGTTTCCCCCCCCAACAGGGGGGGGGGTTTTATCATTAAAAAAAACCCCCCCCCCCCCCCCCCCCCCTTTTTTTCCCCCCCCCCCCCCCCCCGGGCGCGGGGGCCCGCCCCGCGCCCCCCTTTTTTTTTGAGGGGGGGGTTTTTGGGTTTTTTTTTTTTCGGGGGGGGGGGGCCCCCCCCCCCCCCCCCCCGTTGTTTTGGAGCCCCCCCCCCCCCCCCCCCCGCGGCGGCGCGCCCCCCCCCCCCCCCCCCCCCCCCCCCGCGGCGGGGCCCCCCCCCCCCCCCCCCCCCCGGGGGCCCCCCCCCCCGCCCCCGCGGGGGGGGGGGGGGTGGGGGGGGGGGGGGGGGGGGGGGGGGGGGGGGGGGGAGTTCCAACTCAACCAAAAACATTTACTGAATAAATGTCTATATATGAAAAAGCACTACTTTTTATAATCATCTTTCTTGTTTTTCTTCACATAAGCATAAGGAACAAAACTGTGCACATCTGTTTCTTAAGACAGATGCCCAGGAGAGTGAGTGAGTGGCATGTGCATGAAAAAAAGAGATTCATTAACAAAACATTAAGAACAGATTTTGTAAAAAGTGTACTATACTCTGTAACATTATATAAAGTCATTAACTGTATTTTTGTGCAATGTTTTAATTAATTTTATGTTTATTTATATCTAGTGTTATTGTAAAATGTTGATGACTATTGTTGATTGAGATACTTTTACTGATGAATGAATGAATTTGCCTGAGGTTGCCAAAAGTTGTTGTATGCAGCGGTTATGGTTATTGTTTGGCTTCATATGACCAGATATTAAATGTTCAGAAACTAAGCAAATATATCGTAGTCAACATTAATCAAAGACTCAACATCCATATCAGATTGACAGTATTTGGCCCACAGCAAGAAGGTTACTGCATGTTCTTTAAGTGAATGTGAGAGTCAAGGGTTGTCTGTTAGTGTTTCTCTGTAAGTGTTATCTGTGATCTGTCCCAAAGCAGCAGGAATAGGTTCATGCTTGTGACCCGTGAAGTATACATCTTTCATTAGTCCAATCAAACCTCTTGACTTTGTAACTGCTTTGAGACTAGACTTTGAACTTTCCATATCTTCCTTGGGTCTTTTTTCCACATACATTCCCTCTTCTCTTCGTGTGTTCTTGACTACAACACCATTTATCAGGTTTACATCCCTGTTTAAAACACTCCAGGCAGAACATGTCCTTGGTGCATGTGTTAAAAACATCCAATGACCCAGAGTGCGCTGTAGTTAATATGATAATGTGGTACTAACATGGTTGAAAAAAAAATCCCATCCACTTTCACTAAAGGGTTCATTTCAGAATTGATTCCCCCTTCGCCTCCTTCTGCCTCCTCGTGTTTGGTCTCCAGTACAGTTTGCAGGTCCATTGAAGCAGAAGCCATCAGGAGCCACCCTCTCCTCGATGTGTGTGTAATTGTTGGACAGGGGCCACAGGATACGTGAGACTAAAGGCTGATGCTCCACTGCCCCAGCGCCGAAAACTGCCTCCCTGTAAATCACCTTATTCAGATTGCTGTAAGCTTGTTAGCCACAGTATTACTCCTCACAGTGTGATTTCCTGCATGACAAAGGCCTATTTACCTATGAGCATTTCCGACCTGTCATAGAAAGTCCACCGGGGCGTGTTTTATGCCGCACTTAGGCCCTAATTCCTTCTGCTGATTGAACTCATCTGGGCAGAATGGTGTCTGTTCTCAAGACCTGATATGACTTGCTGTTGTAGAAGTTGTTGGATGTAAATACTCACGATGGGGTTAGCTGTATAAAAGGGAGCTTTTGGAAATTCATCTAAATCAAGTCCAGAGCAAGACGGGGGTTTATTGTGAAGAGATGCCAAGAAACAAGTCTTCAATTCAAAGATTCAGAGACTAATCTTAGACCTTTGACCTGAAAAAGCACTTGGTGACAGAGACAGTCAGGGAATAAAAGAGCTGCATGAAGTTTAGACTGAAATTAGTAATGGCCCTGGCTGCATTTGAAGAAGAAAAAAATGAGCCACTTGTGGTTTTGACAGCTCTTGATATAAAATCCTCCAACATCAAGACAAGGCCAAATCAAAATACATTCTTAAGACCACTTGACAGCATTTCCATTAAGATTTTAACTTTTCATTTAAAGCGCTATTTTAGCTTTTCACTTCAACAATACTGCCCCAGTGTTTGGCAGATTATAATACAGTTACATTATATCGTGGCATTAAGGTAATATAACATAAACTGCTAAACTAGAAAAAAAAAGAATAGCTCCCACAATTTGTTTTTGCGCACCATCTTTCACAAGACATGACAGGCTCCTTAACCTCCTAGGCCTCTCGGCTTCAGCCTCTGTGTTAAGTCAGTGGATATGTAGCCTCTGTGGATATGGAGTTTTGAAAAAATATCCTGGGGTTGAGACCTGATTGACCTAACGGTTGCTTACGGCCATGAAGATCACTGTCTTATCTCTTAATCAAACATATTTTTTCTTAGAGTGGCACAAGAATGGTACCTTACTGTAAGCCTTTTATTCCTCAAGCACTATCAGTGTTGCCAGTGTAACATTGAACTAATTGGGTCCAATTTTAATACTCTTCCAAGGACCGTGCACTGATCTTCATATGAATGCTAAATTACTGTCACCTTTACATGTGCAGAACACACATGGCCTTTCACATTTTCATTGCTTCACTTTTTGCTTGGTGTATTTATGCATCCACAGTGGCATTTGATGGCCAACAAGTATTACCATGACTCTTTCCTTTCTTCTACAGTACCATCTATTTCCTTAACGCTAGTTCACTCTTTCTCATTGGATAGGGCAAAGGTACATTTTTTGGCAGTTGTTTGAAATAACTTCTATTTTGTCTCCAGGAATGTGCTAACAAGGCACTTTTCATAACTTTCCTTTCTTTCTCCTTGACAATAATAAAATATAGCCCCCATAACATTAGTGTGCCCTTTAGATTTATAGCAGGTAATATGTCTCCAGCACACATTCACTTTACAGCATGTTTTTTTAAGGTTTTGGGATATTTTGCTGCAACCTCCAAAACAGCCAATTTTCACCCTCTTTTTTAACCTTTACAGCCTTTACAGCTGTGGAGCCCATTCCCCTGCTTTTTGAAGTTATATTACACCTCTTAGCAGCTCTGTCTGCTCATAGCCAGATCCCTGGTTACTATTGATCTGCATCTGCACCCCTTTTCAACTTGGCAGCAAGAAACCAGCCCATGAAATATTTATTTTTCCCGGAGTTCCTCTTTGGGTAAAGCCCTAGTCACACCTGCTGAGAGAGGTTGGCTGGTGCATAATACTGACCACTTTGCACATTAAAAGTTGAAGAAGTAGAATGAATATAGCACAAAGACGATACTTTACACGGGCAATGTAGGCAGGGTGTTATTACAGATCAAACCTACATGTTGAGCAATTTGTCTGATATTGAGAGGGCTGGAACTCAAATAGGTTTTGAATTATTTCGTTACCATGGCATTTGATACATTTGCAAGAGCAGTACTGACCAACTTACTTACTTATACTTTAGAGTAGCCTACCTAGCTTGCTAGCAGCTATATACAACAAGCTAAACTGGCAGACGGCAGGAAATATCCCACTTGCCCCTGCTAGACCTGATTTAGATTTAGGACTAAAGCAACTTCTATGGGACTAAACCCAAAAAAGTTCCAATAACATGTAGTTACATTGTGTAGTTTAATGATTAATTCTATTATATACACATTTTTTAAAATTTGTTTTATTTGTACTTCTAAAAAGACCTTTAGAGCCTTTGTTTCAAGTTTCAAGACACTTGAACCTATTCTTGTTTCTCTCATTGTCAAATCCAGAAAACTGCTGTGTCCAGAGTTAAGAGAATTCAGGGTGAGCCCCCCGAGAAGGAATCATTAATGTCCAATTTTCCACTGCAAATCTTCAAGGGTTGAGTGTATAATGTTATGCGGTGAATGTATAATTCAACAGAGCAAAGATGGAAGTAGACACAGGCTGTGCAGAAGGACCACATTTACACTGACCATTTCTTTGCCCTGGCTCTGAACTCAAAGTGAATCTCCATTCTTTTTTTTTATTCTTATGTTTTTTGCCTCAAGACCCACAAACACATCCGAGTTTGAATGAAGCCCCGGTATGCACACAGATCACGGCTCCAATAAATAATGGAAGGGCCATAAATTAAACATCGAAGCCGAGTTTGCGATAGCCGGCTCAGACTAAGACGCCGCACTCTCCCCCTCCAAGACTTAATTAGAAGCTATGCAAAACAAGAGCAGGAAAAAAAAAACAAACAAAACAAACAAGCACAGAGCCACAGGGAGCGTAGCTTTTGATTTCCCACAATGCACTCTGTTATTACAGTTTGCATTAATTGCGGGCTGAGTGAGAGGACAAAGCCTTGGAGAGAATGGCGTCTAATAAGCAGCTAGTGGCCGTCTTCGGGAGCTCACCTTTGTCTTCTTCAAAGGTTAGATGTACTGATGGTACTCGTCTTCTCTCGGCGTCATGCAGATGAGGCACAAATTGGGGCGTAACTTCAGCCGGTGCCGACATGTAAGCCCTGAGGATGCTTAGTTTTGTACAAACAACGCATAAACCGATGCAGATGAAAGAGGGGGATGTATGGAAATGATGTATGTGATGCAATCCACAAGAAGAAAAGTATAGCTCGGACTACACACGTTTTGATACGCTTGCAGTGGTGTAGCAATGGGGTGGGCAGACTGAGTTTAGGCCCCAAGTCCTAAGGGGAGATGGGGTTTAATGAGGTTCAAACTGTTTCTCAACGTTTTATAACAATTGATCAGTACAGATTCATGGCTAATTTGCTAAATGTCAATGTTATGTATTGGGGCCTAATGGATACGCCCACTTAAAACCGCCTTTTTTCCATTTGGCTGCACTGAAATGTGTCATATTAACGTAATTTCATCTGTTTTAAAATCAAGTTTGGGGTGTGATCATAGTCTTATGCATACATTTGAATTTTTCTATCATAACAAACGGAGCGATTAATTACCAATCCATGCCGACTTTCAGTAATCATAATCTAAAATCAACCGAATCAGCCCCAAACCTCACGTTTCACCTTCTAGTTCCCAAGCCCAACATGTCCTGGAGCGTGTCAAAAGCCCTGTGCTGCTTAAGCATTAGTATAAGCCGCGCGTATGGATGAGCGCTCAGAATAGCTCATGTGCTGCATAAGACATAAGACCCCTAAACACAAAACAAACACGTCCCACAACATGCTGCAAACATGAATAATGGAAGATAAATGATGCGCATGTCACTTACGGTACATTTATGCAAGGCGAGGTAATTGATCTTTGAAATCTAAGACATCTTCAATCTTTGATCATGGTTGGATGTACATCAAGCAAAAATAGGATTCTGGCTTTTCGCATTAGAAAGTTAAACAAGGGATTCATTCATTGTTTTGGTTAAAGGCATTTCTAAATTATTTAGTCAACATTTTTCAGCTTTGTGCACAACTACCTTGGGATATCCATAGAAACTCTTTGCTGAGTTTTACCGGGTGGAGCTATCATGAACCACTTAAAACATGGCTATTTAGGCAAGGCAAGTCAAGTTTATTTATAAAGCACAATTCAACAAAGTGCTTTACAGTAACAGTACATAAAACTAACAGAAAGCAAATAAAATCATTACATAAAACATAAATATAATCATTCATTAATTAAAACAGAATTAAAAGGCGAAGAGTGCAGATAAAATACTTCAGTTGTCATATGCACAGCTAAATAGAACTGTTTTCAGCCTGGATTTAAACATTGTCAGAGTTGAGGCCTGTCTCATATCTTCGGGAAGACTTTTATTTATTTAGACTGGCTTTTAACCTTTTAACACTGTGACACACAGATTTTTAGTTTCTAGATCATTTTATGTTTATTCTATGTTTATTCCATTATTTAATTTGTTAGACATTCATTAGTGTTTCCTGGGACTGCTGCAAATTGTTTAAAATATAAATCAGTTTGATCTCCTTTTCGTTGTTGTGAAGTGCTATATAAATAAAGATTGATTGATTTGTTTTCCAGAATAATTTTAGTGGTCATTAAAACTAGGTGAAAAAAAAAAAAAAGAGTCGTTCTCGCATATACGCGTTGCTGCTTATTCCTGTTTTCTATCTAACTCTAACCTTATGTATTATCGTAATTGGAAATCGTTGATGCCTCTTAAGTCTGAATAAATGAATAATTTCACCTCAGAGACAAAATGTATTGCCAGAGCTAGTTTACGTCCCACTTTCAAACAAATAAATGACTCCTGTCCAACTCTAAAGACAGATGCATGTTTGCGATGGGTCTAGTTTGCTTTTAGGTATTCATAACAATATTTTCCGGCACACTGTCACTATGCATTAAGAAAAATAATCACTTCATTTGAATCCATAGCGTACCGTTGATTTCTTGAACACTTGAGGCAGGTCTACAGAGTGTCCTTGTAGCTCCTAATGAAGGTTTTGGTGAAACTGTGAGTGACATTTAGATTAGGGTTTTTCTTTTAGTGAATGAGGCTCATCTGGAGGAAGTATGACATGGGGGAAGACTGCATCCTGGCATGTTAATATGGTCTTGAAAGGAGAGGGCTGTAGTACGTTACAGAGACTATGAGGATCATGATAACAGTGCTTCCAGTCACGTTCACTTACTTAACCAGCCATGTTGACTCTTGATCATTCTTGACAGTCACAAAAGGGCAGAATATTCAGTAATCAAGGCTAAAAGCTCTGATCAGTGCTGGCATCCCAATAATCAGCCTGTGATGGCATTTTGAAGATACTGTCAGTAACAGGAACAGGGGTTGGTCATATAACAACTCATACAGTGCAATTATACTATAGTAGCTTAACTATAGCCAAAATGATATGTACAATGCTCTATGTGACACCATGCTATGATGTAACAGCTACAGTATATTATACTATACTTTACTATACAACAATATTGTATACTATGCAATGATAATGCAATGGAATAATGGGAGCAAAATGATGTGTTTAGCACTTAAGGTAGATTTATGCAAGGCAATGTAATAGTTTTGTTCTTATGCATACTGTTCACATTCAATTACATGTTCAGTCATGGTTGAAAAAACATGTTGAAGTAAAAATAGATAGAGTCTGGCTTTCAGAAAGCTGCTACAATCACAGTATGCAACAGAGTTAAATGGGGTATCCAACCAGAAAAATGCTTGTGACAAAGTTTATTGGTCAAAACATGATTTTGATTTTGGTATCAATCCATATATGGCTGTTAAGGACACCTCCAAATAAAGTATCTAGGTTTTAGGCAAATGTGTGGTAATTTTAGTCCAACTGTCACATTTACTATCACTCTCTTCAATATGGGACCATATTTTTAGGATTGAGTTGATGTGGGGTATTTACACTTTGAAATTTAAAACAATGCAAATGTGTGCAAATATACAAACACAACAAAACAAAAGCACAACAACAACACTTACAACACTATTGTCCATTTTTATGAACAGTCAATGGAGCTGATTGTGTGTATGAAATATTTTGTACGACTCCTTAACTCTAGATAGCAGTTTTTACATTGGCAACACATTATCAATCAGGCAGTCATATTAAAAATTTAAAATCTGGTGTAAGAGATGCAAAAGCCTTGGCGGAAACAGCTCAGGCTTCACTCTATTAAAGCATAGTCTTCCCTCACAGTACATGACAGTACAACAGGCCCAAAAGGCAGTGAGAAACTTAATCCAGGGAGATACACCACCCATGGCTGTAGTCCCGGATAACACAGAACAGAATGGCATTATGAGCAGCAGACCCTGAGTCAGCACAGGACGCTGGGAAAGAGAGTTTTAAATATACACTTGACATTTCAGTTCATGTAAAGTTCAAACTCACAGCAGTGCATCAAAGTGCTGTCAAAGCAATATGTCCTGAGCAGCTCTTAAGATACAACATTTGTACTTTCTCTAAAATGTAATTACATTAAGGGCAAAGTAAGTGTGAGATAAATGCACACAACACGACTGTATGTCTCTGGTGTCACTTAATTACAGTTTGATTTTGAAGGGTAATAAAGCACATAAAGCAGTTGGTTTACCAATTGCCCAGGTTTAGAGAGTGGACAGTGTCTAGTCTAGGGTCAGGATTATTCTAAAAGGGTATAACATAAAGGCAACACTTGAACTTAATATGAGTTGCAAAATTTAATTCATTTGGTGTACTTGGCATCTTTCAAAGGACATACATTCAACTTATATAGTGTTGCTCCATTTGTATTTTTGACCAAAAAAAACCTAAAATCTCTAAACAATCCAAATTATCTTGAATGTGTTAGTATTATTGATGAGATGTGTGAAATCTAACACAGTGGATATAAAGCCACTTTAGCCAATGAGACCATAGCAGTGGTGCAGCTCATCTCAGCAGTGTCTCTGAAGCAGTTCTCTGAGGAGCGTTTTCAGTGACATTTTTCTAGTTTTCATGGACAATGTGTCAAGTGGCAAAGGGAATATATTCAAACAGGACTCAGTGAGACGGAAAAGAAATACATTTAGTTCTGAATTATAATTTTACTATTTTCAGCTTAACAGTTTTTGTCATTGTGTGGTGTCAGATGTTTTTTTTTTTTTTTGTTGTACTTTTGAGATCTGTTTTAAACTTCACCTTTTTATGTCTAGACTTGTTATAGTTAGATGTTTAGAAAGTTAAAAATGTATTAACCATTAACCATTTATTTTTTTTTCCATTTAGAATTTTACATATATATGATCAATGGGCATGTGCAATAAAGGGGTTTGTTCACCATGTTGTGCACTTCATATATACATATAGTATCTGAAAATCAGTGTAAAACTTTGAAATTCTCACATTTTTATTCTTTTTAGGCCCAACCTTTAACCTTGAGCCACTTTGAAGAGGTCTGTGACCCACATTACTCTGGTCCTTTAACACCTCCACTGACTCTCTTCCCTTAGTGCTCCGCTCATCATCAACAACACAAAGCCCTGGTTTCCACCAACCTGTCTGACCTCATTCAATACTACACATCAATCTGCAGCCATCTTAGGGTCATGAGGTGGGCTGACCCCTGGAGAATCACTGGTTATCACCGCAGGGCTTACACATGATGAAAAATACATGGATGTCTTAGGAGAGATTCTACAGTTGTTGAGGGGATCAAACAGAAGCAAGGCCAGCTCAGGAATGGAACCCATGACCTTGAGGCAAAAGGGCTGACAAGCATTTTTTTTTTTTTTCCTGGTTCGTGTTCCCCACATGTACAATTTCTTACAACCCCTCATAGATACATTGGATTTGTTTTGACTGGGTTGGAAAAAATGCAAAGGCTTTATATCAGATCATTTCCAATGCAGCTATCACACTTTAGACAATCTGCAGAGAATGAAGGAAATGATAATCAATCAATAGGTTGTAGGAGAGTCTGTGAGTAATTACAATCCTCCAAAATAAAGAGCCTGGGGATTTTTAACATTCAACACTAATCAGAGAGAAATAAACATAACAGGAAGATTCAAAAACAAAAACAAAAAATTTTCATATTTATATTCAAGTCAGACGTACAGTACAGTAAATTGAGCGGAGATTGGGATTTGCTTTTTGAAACAACAGCCGAGTGTTTTTTTGTTTTTTTCTAATCTATCTCAAGGTGCTGACAGCCTTTCTCCAACACATTATTTTTCCCCTTTCATATCCGCGAGTGTACAGCCACATCTAATCATACCATATCCAATTGATGTCAGGAAAAATGTACAGTAGCACTTCAACCAAAAAAAAACAACAACAACAACAACAACTCACACACAAAAGAAAAAAAAAAAAAATTTCAACATTTGAAACTGTCAGCAGCTGACATGCAAACACATTTTTGGTAAGTGTAATTAATTTTTTTTTATGTTGGGGAAAAAAAGTAAATTTTTTAATGCATTTTCTTTGGCATAAAGGATTTTTGAAGGTACAATGTATAGTTTTTGGCTCCTCATTTTCAGAGCATGTGAACAGCTACGGTAGCCCTGCAGGGACATGCTGTTGCCAACTCCAGTAAGGTAAGGGCTATAAAACTTTAGCAAGAATGCTTTGCTCAATAAAAAAGATGAGTGTGCTTCTCCTCCATCAGTGCTCAGTTTGTCCTCTGTGGGCAGTTGTAGAAACAGGACCAGCAAGAAATGCACCTACAACTGCCCCTTCCCCTAGGTTCCACAGAGCTGGTTAGAGGTTATCTAGGTTATATATGTTGGCAAAATTGATATACGTGTTGTAGTGAATGAAAGACATTATTTCACACTTGGTGCACTACATGCTTACCTATATACAGCACTGTACACAAGTTTTTTGCAAGTGAAAAAACAAAGGACAATTCTAAATCAAATCAATATTTGCCTCAACAGCAACAGTTCTATTTGTTTCTATGTTGATTTAATCGTCTTCATCGTTTTAAAGGATCTGGACAGGTTCTATCCAAACATATGGAGAATCTCAGACCAAACCGGACTCAACCAGACCGTCAAATATCAAAAGGAACTTAGGTTAAACCAGACCATGTAATCCCAGCTAAAACAAGGACAGACTACATGATGCTGGGATCAGGGTTACACCATCATGTCAGGACACCTTGTTTTGGAAATCTTGTAAAAATGTATAAAAGGGTTTGGTCTCTTCACTCACTTTTCCATTTTGTAAATTGATAAAAAAAAATTGTATAGTGTTCTTACTTTACTGCAAAACTTCACACCTGTCTAAAACAGTCGTATACATTAATACATAGAAACCCAACCAAAGCCCCAACCCTGGATGAGTTTTAGGAACAGAACATGCTGAAGTATTTAGTTCATAAAGTTCATAAAGACTTTTAGTCAAACCCTGCTGTGGACTAAAATACCTATAATCGAGTCAACCTTAACAGATGGATCTGGGTTTTGACACAAGAACACAAACCAGCCTCCATTAATACCAACTTCATGAATAGGATCTTTTAAATGATCTCCCGCAGAGAGCTACAATATGTATAACAATATTACATTATTCTGCAGAACTATGATGAATTGAGGGCAGTTGACTCACAAAAGTTTTGTGACAGACTTGATAAGGGTTTGACAATACATTCATATTAAATAACACTAGTCTATGTAGGTTTGCTTCAGTCAATAGAAGTCTCTTCTTGTGGCTGGTCATTTGGAGACACTGATATTGCTTCCTTATTTCCATTGCGTTTGGCATCAGAGCAAACTCACTCGCAAATATTCAAATACTTTTCTGTGATCAATATAGTGGCTTAATTGGATTTAAAACTTAATTAGTGAGGATGACATATTCGCAACAGGGAGTGTAACTAAGCACCAGCTGACAGAAGAAGGGTGAGATTCTGTAAGTTGCACATCTTCCGATAACTTTTCAAACAGGTAAACTGCTAATTGAATATGGTAGGATTTTATATATTTTTTTCTTTTTACTTGTTTGAAATGTATTATTTGTTATTCATTTAACACATGAATAATAGTACAGCAGCTGATCAGTTGAGTTAAGGTGTGGTGATTAGCAGCACCCTCTACACACTGTGTTTTTTTGACAGTAGCCTCATCTTATGGACAATGTCTAAGAACCATTAAATGATTTAGACAATATACATTTTTGTGTTAAAGGTTACACAACGCTTTTTTAAGAAGATTGAACAAGGAGGCCTTAACTTTTTCCTCTGACTATATAAGGCAAGGTTTAAGCTGTAGTCTCTTTGTGCATGATTATTCTCCAAACTGTTTTTGACAGCAGAACCAAGACTTTGTCTCGTGCTAATGGTTCAGAACACCTTCTTCTGCTTTAAACATTCATTGTGCAAAGCAGTCCACTCTTGTGTCTACCAAAATCCCCGTCCCATGATGCAACCCGCTGAAAGTCGCAGACATCGTTTGATAACTTAACTGCGCTCCCCTGGGTGCCTTTGTTTGCTTTTGTTTCCTCCTGTCTCTTTAATTGATTAAAGATGTTACAGTTTACAAAGCAATTGAATCCAACAGGACTCTTAGCTGCTCTTACCGAAGGCAGCCGCATGATCGTGTGTGAAGTTCAGAATAGACACATCAAACTTGCTCTCAATAAAACTCCCATCTGAAACCTCTTGATTTAGATGCAAAACACAATTCCACGCTCGGCGGCTCCTCCCACGAGGCCCGCGCATTAACATTTAATGGCGACACTCAGAGAATGACAGTGTCTTCCTGCAGCCTCCCGTCTCTTCACACAACATCGCTTCTGTTTCTGCTCCATCTTCGGCCGAAAAATTGGAATTCACACACGCGGCGTACCGCGGTTTGACTTGTAAATTAAAACCCATGTCGAGATGATGTTTTTGTTAAAAGAGTGCGGCTGAAGTAATGATCCGCCCAACAACATGCCTTAAAGCGATGCACGCTGTTGAACAATGGAGATGCACTGGGGTTAGATAAGACTCTGGGTGACACCGAAGAGCCTGCTTATGCATTTCTGCTGCATCTTTATTCTGTATCTACTGTCAAAACGAATTACAGCAGGGACACAGCGCTGCACTGTAAGTTCACTTCCAAACTAAATAAACCGACGGGAAGGAAGGAAATTATATTAAAACAAAACAGGAAACCGTGCTTTTGTTCTGGGATGTAACCCGCAAACAAAAGGCTCACTTTTAAAGCCTTGCCATGAGACTTTTGGATAACTTTTGATTACAAAAAATCAGTTGAAGAATGATGAAGAGGATTTTGACAATATACTTTACTATCACTGCAGCAACTTCTTTCCTGCTCAGAATTGAGATGACCTTCGTTTTGCAATTTTACAGACCAGCTCTATGTTGGATAATCCTAACCTTAACCTGCAAATCAGAGCAGCAGTTTTTGTGTAATACTGCTTTTGAATGTGCACACAGACACAGACAGAGGAAAAACAATCCAATAAATGACTACATTCTGTAAAAGATCTGTCCAAATAAATAAATAAGTAAATAAATGATAAAAGGATAATCGGGTAATCAGTTATTAACATCACTGCAGTTACAGCCATAGATTCTATTGTAACTGGCGTGGTCTTACAGACAGTACTTCGTTTGTACACTGGGGATGCAGGAAGCTAGACAAAAAAGAATAAAATAGAATGTTATTCAGCCACCACTGTTCTCTGGATCTGTCGGGTCCCCTGTGCATTTTGAAATATTTGCAATATTGTTTATATAAAAGCCCACTTTAAGACTAGTGTTTCCATGGCCATGTAACAAAGACACTGTGTAAGCAATAAAAATTTGTTTGGGGGAAAAAAAGGCTCTTTTCCAAGACATTTCCGCTCTTTGGTGAAAGTGGACACTTCAGCCATGGCTCAAAATACAGGGAGCATTGGGGATATAACTGAATAGAGACAAGATACAGGGTAATAAGCACTGGTAGACTGATGGAATATTGTGCAGTACTAATATGTGATACAGAAAGCTTGTTCCTAGAAGAGAGATTTGAAATGAGAAATTAAAATATTTATACAGGAAACCATCTTTCCCATGTAATGTTTATAATTTGTTTAAGTATAACTGCACACTTGCAAACACACATACGTAAGACTCTGAGAAGATCCACATTTAGAATCTAAATGTAACATGCCACGGGAAACACACAGTACTTTCTCTACAGCCACATTCCTGAAATATGTATGACTCTCCGCGGCTTCCTTCAGAGGCTGCGAGGAGTTCAACATCTCATTGTAAATTTAAAGGATGCTCCAGGTGCGAGAGAGAATCCGAGGCCACCGTTTGAAGGCGTCGGATGGCTCTGCACGTCCTGCTGTGCTGACCCGCTCGTCCCCTCCGCATTGATGAGGAATCAAGGCCTTATTCTGCAGCGATTTGTGTGTCAGCGGTCAGCAGCTTCAACAACAGGAAGCCAACTCAAGCCTGCAGCCCGCTGACATGCAAAGCCTCAGAAAGACAAGGGGCCTGTGACATAGAGATGAGTGAACGGAGGGCAAAGGATTCTGGGATGGAAAAAAAAACTCTGCTTAGACTTGAAGATGGCTAGGGCTTTACTTTGTGTGACAAATGTACTTCTCAATAATTTTATTGTACTATGACCAGAGTAAATGAGACACAGACAGAAATATGCTTTTGATAAGCAATAGTTATTGTGGTATAATAGTATCTGCTTAATTACCACAACTAGCATATTTTGAGCTTTCTAGAATACATATAATATATAATTCATGCAAAAAAAAGTCACCAACTAGATTTAACTAAGCAAATGGGCAAGAGGCTTTGTACAAAATTTTATTTATCTCTGGGAAATTATTCACAACATTTATTCAAGTTCAGAGTTGCATGAATTTTTCACCAAGATGTTGCATTGATGATGTGAGAGTTGACCGCTGCGCAAAGTCTTCTTCAGCACATCCCAAAGATTCTCAATGGGGTTAAGGTCTGGACTCTGTTGTGGCCAATCCATGTGTGAAAATGATGTGTCATGCTCCTTAACCACTCTTTCACAATTTGAACCCAATACAGATTAACATCTTTTCAACGACCACATGATGCGTCTCCCGATATAGTTGTTTAAGAAATGAGAAACTACTCTCTGCAACAGCTGGCTTTAGTTGGCATCAAGTTTGTTGCCAGCCTAAGCATAATCATCCATGCAGTAATTATTCAATGGGAGGCTTTTGCCTATTTGCTCAGTTAAATCTAGGTGGTGAGTTTTTTTTATATACACATACATACATTAAACCACTATTGTGTCCTTTATACTCCAAAACAAAAGTCAAATGTTGCAGGGACCAGTATTTCATTTTAGATGTACACTCATTCATTTATCTTCTTCCACTTATTCCTGTTTGAGGTCGCAGGTGACTGGAGCCTATCCCAGCAGCTTTGGGCCAGAGGCGGGGTACACTCTGGACAAAGACCAGTTAGTCACAGGGCTGACACTTAAAGACAGACACTGACAGACCACCATTCACTCTAGGGTGACCAGATCATTACAAACCAAATGTGGGAATACAAGCCTGTTTATGCATGAAACAGTGGGATTTTCACATATTTAAATCTCCATAGAGCTGAAAAGTATAAAACCATCAGCCTAAGATCAGACACTTGAGTAAATGAACCGTTAATGTATTTATTTTAATAAAATTATTTAAATATGGATTTGAATTTTTTATTTTTTATTTTTTTTTCATAATTTGTTTTGCAAGAATAAGACTTCCACGTCTTTTTAGAGTCCAAAGACTGAGCAGCATAAAAGTGCAAAATAAAATCTCTCATAAGCTACTCTTATGCTGTTTACTTTATTGATAACAATGGACATACCTTAGAGATGGGCTTCTGAGGCCTTTTTGCAACGACTGTGTAAAGTTGTGTGATAAATCCCCATTGATGGTTCTAACGTTTACATCGACAACTGATCTCCACACAAGACTTATTTCCCCCTCAAAGACTGTCTTTGAAATCATGTATTGTACATTTAAAATATGTTATAATATGACCCATGTCACTCAAATAGCATAAAGTGCCATTCAGGCTTATATCCTATTCTTAAGACTCTGCTGACTAAAATTTACCTAATCCCAACAATCCTATGCCAAAAATGTGTCTTCAAAGCTCTAATACGCATAGTCAAAGACATTTCACTGATTGGGATACAACTCTTCATTGAATCAGTAAAGAAATGAGACTGAAAGGTAGCTTGGTTAGTTTGTGGGCATACTGATGATGTGTTAAAACAGTAAATAATGACTGAATATGAAGTGTGTTGAGCAGGGAAAAGTAGCTCCACCAACAGTGACAGAATGTAAGTGGACAATAGCCAGCTGAGTCATCACCACCAAAATAACTCCCATTAATGGCCTCTTTCTCCAGTAAATGCACTTGGCTTGACATAAAATGTAGAAAATGGCCCCAAATAAATGGTGTAAGAGCAACACAACATGAAGACTGTAAATGTCTGCTACTTACCACTTGGAGATGTAATCATCCACTCAGCCATGGCCTGTTCTGTCGCTTCTCTTTTGCTACGCTCCTCTCTATTTTCAGGGTTTTAGCTGCAAAGAGAAGAAGAGGGAAAATGGGCTTTAGGCTCCAATGAAAATCAATACATGAAGATAACCAGCATCCTCAAAACACAGTACGTGGATCTTAAAGGGACAATGGGTCGATCGTAAAACACACACATTGCTTTATGTATGTATTGTGTTGGTATATATGTCAATATGGTATAGATTTGTATTGTTTCTGCTATAGATAATAAGCTATTTATTGCAAGATGGTTTGGAATGACACCTCTTGCAGCAAATGGAAATTAGCAAAAAAAAAAAACCTGGAGACTCAGCTTAATGTCCCCTTTTATTTCTGAGTGAATGGGTCTGGCTGTCCAGGCTATATTCAACTTAACCAAACAAGTTTTCTTTTCTGCGGAGATGTTGTCTTGCTATTTAACAGACTTTAAAGAGAAAAGAAGCTAAAGTTAAACTGACTTAATTATCAGAACTATAATCCATATTCAGTCACAAGTCAGTAAATAGCAATGTTAGCAATGCATTTATAAGTTAAAAGCAATGAAGCAAATGAAAATAAGAAAAGACTTCCTGTCTCGGAAACTGCACCTTCCAAGGACTACAGTATAAGCAATGGAAGACAGAGCATTTTCCTTTTGAACTTTTTTTTAGTAAATGACCAAAACAACATTAAGTGTGTAACAATATTTCAACTATGACTGGGACTTTTTAGGTCTCTTAGCTTGCTCAAGAGAAACATGAATTACTGCCATCTAAATTTATGTGCAATAATTTACATTTCAAGTTAAAAAGCCAAAACTAGTTTTAACTCTAAATGGGAGTGTATACATTTTCAGAGGCATTGACCCACATCTTTGGTTTAAATTAATGATAAAAAAAATTATGAAGTAATTCCAACTTATGATTGTTAGTAAGTAAAGATGAAGATGCTGGGTCATGATTCTTATGGCATTCTGAAATATGGGCCACTGAATAAAAAGTTTGCTGGGTGCAAATACAAAAAAGTTGTTTTATAATGAAGACAGCCACCAATTACATATTTTAAAATATGTTGTTAAAGTTAGAGCAAACTGAGTGACCTCCGCCTACATCCGTCTCTGTAATGAGCCCCTGCTCCAGACGGTAGGAGGAAACAGCGGCTGGTCATTATGCAGGAGGCGTGCCCGTGCTGGTAATTCCACTACGAGAGGTTCGGAGTGGATACAGTTATCTACTCCAAAGACACTCTTGTTAAAATCACTCTTGACACTAGCTGCTATTAGTACGCCATTAACAGTTCAAGGACAATAGCTGCGTCCTGTGTTTTGATGGTGTATTCACAGCAGCCTCCTTCTTGTTAGGCCTGGACCGAGCCTCGGCAATGACCATAGAATATTGATGGGGCGTGAAAGGCACTTTTGACTGAATTCATAATAATCCCCTTTTTGTCATGCCCTTGATATAAAAGATTGGCAAAACGTCTTTGACATTTCATATCGAAAAATGGATTGGAAGTTGATGTAGTCCTTTCTATAACCCTTACATGACTTTATGAATAGTTTATATTCAGTCTCGACCAGGATTTCTACGGCATATTCTTTAAAAATATTAAATGTTTGCTTAAATTGCAATTTTATACTAACCTTTCCAAGTGTCTGCTATGAGAAACCAGCTTTGTCTGACTGGCTTTGATTCAAAAGGACCTATTTTCTTCTAACACCAAAACTGACATGGCTGCCACTGAAAGTAAAAGTGCAACTGATGTGATCATGTTACACAATTAATCATAGAGGCCAAGGAGTCATCAACATTTGCTCAATTAACAGTGGAATCAATGAATTTGGTGTTGGTGAAAGCTTAGGCCTCCTTCAGACCCAGCACTAAAACTGATCAAATGTAGTCAGCATTAATGCAGGGTTTCAATGAGCTAAATAGATTAGATCTGAGGATGCATTTGAAGGTGAAGGTTTGTATGTATCAGGATGAACTCCCAATATGAGTGGAGACATGGATGGGTATGAGTCCTGCCTCACTTGTCGCTCATAAGAAGCTCTTAAGTACAATAGCACATCATTGAGGCAGCAGTGTTCGTACGTAGTATCATACCAGTAAGCAAGACTTTTATGTTGAAGATAGTCATCAGAAAGAAAACTGAGAGTTTTACAGCAGACTTTTAAGACCGAAGAGTTGGTTGATAATAAATAACCCGACAACAAGTAAAATGTGTGCCTGCAGCTTATATGCAACCTCGCATACACATTACACTTTGAATTGATGGCAGTGAAGTTGTTATTTAAGCACTGGGTCCATCTGCTTACACAAAAAAATAGCTCATTAGAGAGAAAGGAATTATGGTGAACACATAAGTTATGACAATGATTTAACAGGGTGAAGATAACAGCTGAAATCATAGCTAGTTTAAAGTTGAGTGTATTTTTGCATAGAAGGCAGAAAAGTGGGATATTGTGGACTCTAGAGCAGAACGTAAACACCATGTGTGAGTATAACAAGTCAAAATGTGTCCAGTGTCCAGACAGATAAAGGACAGATTGAAATGCAAGAAGTCAAGGGACATAAGGGACAGAGCTGTAAATGTGATGGGGACAGACAGTAATCAGGTAAAATTACATCACAACATGAAATCAGTTTTACTGTTGCACTTCACCAGTGTCCTTATCAGTTTTATTGGTGTATCTAACTCATATATTGGCATCTCTCCATAATATACATTTTTTGTAACATTGGACTGAGGAAGGCTTTGTTTTTGCCAAACGAGGACCATTTTACAATAATGTATAATAGATTTAACACCACTTCAGGCTCAACAGTGAAAAGTCATCCTTGTGTTTAGATAATATGATGGAATTTTTAATAAAAAAAAAATAAAAAAAACACACAATAGATGTGATATCTTTGTCAGATTTTGTGCAGATATTTACCTTGAGTGGTGCTACAGTTATAGACTCTCCATTGTATTTAATCTGTAAGCACCAGACAGTTACAGACTGAAACTGTATTTTCACACTTTCAGAGGAACAGCAAATAATCTTATTTGTTTCTGATTTAAACAGTCTGTAACTTATATTACAATTTAAACTGATGAGTTCTGACAATTTCAGGGGAAAGTGTAGAGTTTTCTCTCTGTAGAGGTCCAACTCATGCACATATGGTTGTAAAGATATAACCATTTAATGAAGTCTATTTTTGTTTATTGTTTTTTGTGTCATTGTTGTATTGTTAAAGATATATTTTCATTTAAGGTTTGTGTGTCAACAAACAGCAAATAATCTGTGACTAAAACATAGTTGAACACCACAAGCTGAAAGATGTTTATTTCTTACACATGGACTCAAAATGCCTACCCTTGCTTTAATTCAGAGGCGTTTGATAACTGTTCATTTTCCTGGCCACATTAACGATTCCAATCTGAATCTAGTTTTTCTGGTGTCTGATGTAGCCTAATCACAAAAGATGACCCTCAGGTCACTTCATTGTAGAATTTACCCAAAACAAACACAGCAGGAATGACTTATATATTTGCCTTCATCTAACGATACACAACTAATTAAGCAGAACCAATTACACTGCCCAGCTGGACATCTTTTATATGTTCTTTTCATTCGGCAGCGTTTGATTACTTGTAAATGTATGCCTGATTTAGACTTCTTTACCGAGTAGAATGCACTGTTCCCTCTGATGAGAGAGCATTTAATCACATTAGAGTGCCAATTAACAAGTGGGTCTGCTCCACTGAAGGTAGAAAAATAGCAAAGCGATTGAACATGTGAGACGAGGCCACTCTGCTGAGTTAATGTACAGCGGTAATTACAGGCCAGCACTCACTGACACTCCTCCACACACTGGGCTTCACGTGCGGACTCTCCAAAAGCTCATGTGTGAAGATTGAATCAATAGGGCTCTTACTGCTGTCTGTACAATAGACTTCAAGAGTTCAAGGACTGTACTCACAAAACTGTCAGTATACTATCATTGTAATAGTGGATTTAAATTTGTCTTACTTGTAGCTTCTTGTCATGATGTGAATAATAAATGGAAAAAGAATACTGCAAAGTTTAGAGCAATAGCAATAACTGTGAAAAATCTGAAAAACATTGGTATGGAATGGGAAGAAAATATTACTATCTGTAATGCATTATGAATGTTACATCTTTTGCACTTTTTTGTTATAGGTAACTGCTTAATTTGTGTTTATTGAATGAGGTAATGAGGGTTTGGGTATACATTATCATATTTTTTTCTGTTTCTTTATCGATTAAGTCATTGGTTGTTAGATTTTCTATGGACAAATTTCCAAGCTATATTTACATATAAGGACATTTCATTCAAGTCTATTAGGGCTCATTTCTTTTGCACTAGTTTCCAGTTAGCGTTAAAAGAGTACTATTGTCTTTGCCTTTCCTTTTCTTTTTCTAGGTAGGTCAATGTTTAAAAGTCATTTTCTTTGTCTCCCCTCTGCAGCCTGTATACATTTGCATCTGCATTATTTAATATTCTCAGTTGGGACTACGTTCAGGTTGTGGCCCTGATTAGGAGAGAAATATTTCATCTATTTTCTCCTGGTCTCAACACGACCTTAATGAAAACAAAGTGAGTTTAAACACATACTTCTCACTGAATATCAGTCTACAATAAATGTGACCCTACAGTTACTCATACTAATTTGATTTATATGCAGTATTGTTACTGTTCTCTACCACTGTCTATGGTTGTTGTGCTCCATTTGTAGCAGTGGCCTGAATAGAAGAATGGAATGATGAAATGCGTCAGAAAATCAATATTGTTATGAAGTCTAAAAGTGGGAAATTAGTTGTAGCTGTCAGGTTTAGGTCATCGACATACAGTATATGTTTAAGTACAGATATTCAAACGCCTGCAGTGATCCATTTTATATTTATCATAAATCAAAAATGCTTTGTCTTTTTCTATTGGAATCTATGTCTTTCTAATGTGGGTGACCAGGCCCAGTCTAACACCAAGAATAAAGTCACCAATAAACCAGTAGTAAACAAAAATGGTTCCATATCCTGATATAATATAGGGCTCAAACTAAAATTAATTATGAGTTTGAGAATTATGAGTATACAGTCAAGCCTGAACCAAGACTAATCCAGGACTAACACCAAGAGTAACAGGGCAAACCCAGAAGTAAAACCGGACTATATCTTCAAATAAAGCAGGAGTACGCTAAGTCTAAAATCAAGAATAAAGCAAGTAGTAAACCAGGTTTAACCCATGACTAAAGCTGGACTCATCCCAGCCTAATTCAAGACTAAACCATGTTCAAAACCAAGACAACTGCATTACAAAGCCAGAGTTAAACCAGAGGGAATTAGGATTAAACTATAGTGAAACCAGGACTAAAACCAGGACTCAACCTGGACTAAATTAGGCCTCATCCAGGTTTAATCGTATTTAACAAGGAATAAATCAAGTGAATCCAGGACTAAAGCAATCCAGAACTAACTCAAATCTTAACTAGGGTTACAGCAGTACTTTCATTTCCTATAACCAAAAATATGCTAAAATGAATTAGCAATAAATCTATTATAACAGTGTGAAATATTATATTCAATGTCCAAAAACCAGAACTAGCGCAAGAGCTAAACCAGGTCTAAACCGAGGACTAAACCAATTCTAAATACGGTCAAAAACAGAATTAAACAAGGGCTACAACAAAACCAAACAAAACCCTGTCCAAGAGTGATCTAATACTAAAGCAGGGCGAACCCATTGTTAAACCACGACTTGTATCTCCAATGACAGATTCCTATTCACTAAACAACTCTAAAATGACTAAAGACAGACATAAATGTTTGATCAAAAAACGAAACTGTCTGGTTTAATAAAGCTCATGGCGTCATCGAATCTTAAACCCTTGATATTACTCCTATTTATTTCTATTTACCAGCACTGCCCTTCATCAGTTTGACTTTGAAATTGCAGCGCGGCTCCATCTCCACAGCCCGTAATGTATTTGCGTCTCGCTGCGTTCGTTTTGACACTGGATTCCTCGCGGGCCCTTCTCATCAACTGGAATCATTTTGACTGGCCCTGGCTCCGGGGACCGCAGCGCGACTCCGGAGGGGGGTTTACAGACCGAGTCGGGGGCTGCAGCGGAGGGAGAAAACCGGCGTCGGCACATGCTCCCTATCCTCTCGCCTCTGCCGGCTCACTGGACCAGAGCTCGCCTTAATGAGATGCGGCAACACTCGCAGACACATGTAGCCCGTCCAGTCTAATTACACTAGAAGGCTCCGGCGCTCCCCGCACCCCCTGGTGGCAGCCCACTCCTCACTCCAAAGGGCTCCTCGGAAAGAAGGCTGACATGTACAATGGCAGTTAAAGGAGAACGGAGGCGCGCAGCGGCAGAGCGGAAAGCAGAACAGACAAGGAACTATTTATGAGCGCTGGAAAATTGTCCCTCAAACAACACTCATTTTAAGGTACAAAAATATTACAGAACAATCAACTTTCTTTTTTTTTTTGTTGTTGCCAGTTTGCGGAAATATGTTGCTCTAAATTGCCGTCAAGTCTGAGTGATGTGAAAAAACATTCATATTTTTAAACATCTTGTACTTTCAGAACCACTCTTGGTCATTTTACCTCCTGCCACAATAGAGTCAGTATCTTTCAATCCAATGTGTTCAAATCTAGTCAATGTAAAGCAACCACAAATTCTGCATTTCTTTTTCCTTTCTGATATACAAGATTCCAACTGAGCTAACAGTCATGACTTTCTGATTGTTTATTTTTTTTTTATATATATATATATAAACTTGCGGGAGATGCGTAAATTAAATTTATATGAATTTACGTATTTCAAAGCAGTCAGTAAGGTCCCCTTGCATTCTAGTGTTTAGGCAAATTATTAGTGGTTAATTAGCTCTTAATTGGTATTTATAAAGCACCTATTAATCCCTTATTCTGTGTGACCATATTCTACAACTAATTAGCACCTAACTAACATTTTCCCCTTAATAAACTCATAATTACTGCTAATTAGTAGGAAGTAAGGAATAAATTATGAGTTTAATAAGCTTTGTGGAGTATGAGCGTTATTAGGGTCTACTACCACAGGAATAGTCATTCTTCCTTATTAACACCTAATAAATAGGGCCAATTCTTAAGTAACAAAGCAGTAACAGAGTCTTTCTAACTCAGAATATGTACCCTATTCTAAAGAAAAATATAACTTTGCCAATATTTGTTGAAAAAAGTACCTTTAAAGTTTAAATAAAGTGTCACTGATATAACACTAAACCATTAAATCTTAACAGACTGGATGCATCCAGATTACATGCTGTTATATTGGATCCTCAAAGACATTCTAATGGGGTAAGATGGGTTAAGTTGGTAATATAATGAATTCAAATTGCCAGTTGAATGTCCACCCAGCCAGTAAACTCTGGCTTCTCCCTGTTGTCATGAGGCTGGTGTTAAGAACCTAGATTGAAGCATTTTTACCCATGAGCCATGTCTGTTCAACTATGAGCCTCAAACTGGACTATATTAAAAATAACAATTTGATGTAATGATATTAATGCACCTTCATGGAGTCATAATATCCAATTTACAGGATTAAAGGAAGAGCGTAGTCTTAGGTTGCCAAGTAGGCTTTGGCTGTTTGACTTAATGGCAGTGAAATGATTATACATTAGCTTACTTTTCAATCATTGCTGATTAAATTACAGATGTATGAAATAATTAATTTGGTAATTGAACACATTTTCTCTCAGCGGCACAATTAAGCTGCTAGTAAAATAATGTTCTAAATGTTAATTACTGCTGCGATTTATCATGGCATTTTATTATTCCATTTTTGTCAAGAAAAAAAAAAAGCTGCATTATATATAAGTTATTTTGTAAATGTTTTCAGGTTATCTGAGTCTGCGGCGCTGTGTAATATAGAGACGTAAGGTCACTTCTCCACATTGTACTGCGCAAATGTAGCAGATGGCCTTGAGCATTGTATACAGACACAGCAAGAAAGTTCATTCATTGTACATAATTCAAACAAACGGTAAACTTTGCATTTTTAATCATACAGCAAATACTAAATATTTTAATAAAAAGACTAAATAAAAATAGGACAAATGGGATAATATATTGGAATTAAAACTCAAAAAAGGGGGAAACCTAGGCTATATTTTATTTTTTTTTTCCCCAAAGGGATGTTGCTTGGGGAAGGATCCATAGATATTGCCAAAACCCCATTTTAGTCACTTTAGAATTGGAGAAAAAAGCTCTTCATCCTGTTTATGTTTTACTACTGTTTAGTTCTACTCAAGTATGATGGCTGCTGTGTTTGCAATTAGCAGATGGAGCAGGTGCTAAGGAGCATTAGCCTTCATGATTTTCTGCACATGTGTGTTACCTAACATGCAATTTACCTAACAGCTATGTGCTTCTACTATAATGGCAATGCATATATTTAATCTCAAAATGCAGATGTTTAACAGTTTTTTACATAACATTGTATGGGTATTGGGTATTGTCCATTAAAAACACATTGTGTTTTTTGTCATGTTATCAAAATGTACATAATGCTTATGTTTTTACAATAACCTGTTTTGTTTTTTTTTTTGGTTTGTTTGGGTTTTTTTTTTCAAATTTGGGGGTATTTTGAAATGAAAAAGGTCATTACAAGAAACATGGCAGTATGTTCCGTGCACTCAGGATAAGTCAATATAGGGTTTGATTTAAAAAAACAAAACAAAAGTACTCCCCTCGCAGTGAGAAGCAATCATGTGCAATGCGTAATGTGTCATAATGTGCTTTGGAAATGCACAAACAGAGGTGAGTTCATTAAAATTAGAGGCAGCGTGGCGACAGCTCGGAGACAGCCGCGCGATCAAACAGTCAACAGAAATTCTCCATGAAATACAGAGTCGTAAAACAATAGCATCTCGTGGCAGTTTATGAGTAATTCAGGCATGGCTAAAAATAGACTGGCAGGTACACAGCGCCAGTGCACCCCACAGCCCTCAGGAGAGTTCTCTGCATTGTTTCTCCCCAGAGCCACTGTACATCAGCTCTTATCGTCCTCACATAGGTATGTTTCGCTTAAAGGAGTAGATTGAGTTCCATATCGTGGAGTAATAAGGGTCCAGGAGCAGTGTATTCAAATGTGTGGTGCTGCTCTCTGTTGAAATCCGGACCTTTCTAAAAACATATAGACACATTTAATCCCAGCAATAAGATCTCTATCCAATCAAAAGAAAGAACTCTGCAAATAATAAATAATGCTTCTGTCTTGTGTATGTTTGGTTTATTATTAGTAGTGACAATTCCATCAACAGTTTGAAATTAGGTATTATAAACTGTTAATGGAAACAAATTTGCAAAAATCTCTTGCCCAGTTTTTCTCAAGTTGTCTTTATCAAAATGCTAAACATGCAATGGAATAACAAGTGAGTTTTTTATTGAAATGCTAGCCACTGTTTCTGTTGAGATCAATATCTGGACAGATTTTTAAAGTAAGACAAGGAGACACATCTATTAATGGGTTAAATATGAAAACATAGAATTTCACTGTTATGGGTGTATGAGTCTTTCACTGAGGCATGACACTGCCCCATTAGCACCTGCATTAAAAACAACTCAATATTTAGGAGCATGTATTGACAAAAAGAAAAAAAAAACAATTAGCAGCTAATGACACAAAACTCCTAAAAATAGCACTAGTCTAATTTAGCTCACGCCTCGTAAAGTCACACTAAATCCTATTGGTCACAATTGATTAACTGATGAAAAATGGAATTCCCGTGATATGACTTGATACGCGAGTACCTCAATACTCATCCATTTTCTAACAAAGTGTGTTTTCAAGGTCTGAGAAGCTGCCGAGCCCCTGTACACTGTCTTTTATGCTGAGCAATTGTCCTCACATGGTCTTCTTTTTCTCTTAGGATCACTACTGGCGCAATGAAGCATGTCTTTTCAATGTCTGCCGTCCCTGGCATTCCCCCATGTGCCTTTCAGTGATAAAATGGTGTGGGCCATGAATTAGTATGGGATAAATATAGGCCCTTTATGAAGTAGCCATCATTATTTGACACTAGCCAACTGACAGTTTGGCAGGTGCAGCTGCGGTGCTCGGGCTGCCTTCCCCTAGAGCTACCCGTAGTGGTGACTATGAAATATGGACAGCGGCAAATTGAGATTCATCAGGCACGCCCGCCTTGCTCACTGAAATCTATATTCAATTTTGGAGCATCTGTCATGGCAGTGGCAGGCTGAGGCATGCTGGGATTGAGAATCACTTAAGTGTTGTGAAATGGTTTCGTCGTGAAAGGAGCCCTCAGTCTTTCTTTCTGCCACTTCTGTTTTATCTGTATCTGCAAGTGAAGAATGGCTCCGCCGCATAGAAAATCCACAGTTCTCGTCCAACTTCGCTTAATTGTCTCGAAATGCTGAGCGCGTAGGATGCACAGCAAGGGGTTTAACCTTCAATTATAGTCCTGTCACACGTGGCACAAAGGACACATGGACATTGAACAATAGAGAAGGAATCGCATGCTTTTAGAGACAGTTTTTATGTATGTGTGCTTATAATAGTGAATCATTAAGAGCAGGCAGTCTACTAATTATCTCTGGAGTAAATTAACAGAAAGGTCAAGGTTTTTATCTGCAGGCTGCATTCTGTTCTCTGTACCAAACCAGTCAGCAAGAATTCAGCTAATATTTTACATAAGCGGTCTTTCCAAGGTTTAAAATGAGATTGAAATTGTTGGCAGCACACACTTGTGTAGCGTCCATAGAACGAGACAGAAAACCAAGGTTTTTTTTGGAAAGATGAAGCCAGTATGCAGAATTTAATTAGGTCCAAAAACAAGGCATGACCTATATATACTTCTATGTGTCTAATTGCATACATGCACACCAACCATAGATTAACCTTTGCAGTATGAGACATCAATACAACTGTCAAGGAGTCTAAAGTCTCTAGAATAGAAGAGTAATTTGGAGGAAATTAAATCAGATCCACTGTAATTTGTCCATTTGTCTTAGACAGATGATCAAAATAATATTAGTGTTTAAAAAAAATAAAAAACTTAAATTAAGGTTGCTTTTAGTCTACCTTATTTCTCATTGCTTTGGAAAAAGTAATGCTGAGAGCCTGACCTCTGACCACATGTGTATGACATCGATTACCACAATATTTGTACTATGTTCGTATATATGTATGTAGCTATGATGGTAGCTTTAGCAAAAGCACAAGGCATTTAAGGAAAATGGCCAAATATGTGCTGTCTTAGTGTGGCTTGGCGGGCCGCATCACACAGCTCAACGGGCCGCTTAGTTTGCCCACCACTGCTCTAAAGTAACCAGCTGGTCACACTAGTGCCACTAACAATCATTTTGTTCCCTCATAATTTAATTTACGGTTCTGATTTGTTGGTTGCTTTGACGTGTGATGTGTGAATGTTTTGCACATAGAATGATATGCATATATAGAGAGATAAAATATATATAAATATAGATATTGCAGTTGTTGTCCTATCTTCTTGTTTTATTTTGTTGTAGCTAAGCCTAAAACAAAAAAAGAAAGGCCAAGAAAAGAATATTGTATTGTATTTATTTTATATTTGCTAAAAGCGTCACTGCACAAAAGGCATATAGGTGTAATGGTGTATTTGAGGTGTGTTATATAAGAAATATTTGAATCAACAATTAAATATTTGAGTACGGGAATTAATCATTTATTATAAATTTATTTTTCTTCATTATTGGAGGTACTTGATGATTTTGAAATGCAAACTCGTGAGTGTTTTTTTTTTTTTTTTGGTAATGCCTGCACTAGCATATATTGAATAAACCAACTGTGTAGCTTTAAAGTGATAAATATTTTTAAAGATTTTGTGAAGTAAACATGTTGCGAATACAGATGATTAAGTCTCACATGCTTAAAAATGATGTTAAATAATAATTGACGTCAAGCAAAACATATGTATTCTGACTGGTATGTACATTGGGAGCTTACATAAATATGATAAAATATGATGAATGTTCTATATGCATGCTGTGGAGCGTTAATGTAGTCTGCGGGGAGTGGGAGTGCGATCAGAGACCACCTGTTTGTCAGTCGACTGTGGGTGTCAACTTCGAGATCCTGAATTACAATGACACCCCGCAAATCAGCTTCCAAGCCTCCGAGGGATTACTCTAAACCTACACATCTTTTTATATTAAAAAAATAGCATTATTTTCATTATTTATGCAAAGTCTCTTCACAAATACATTAACGTCGCCGGAAAATTCAGATAGACAGAATAAAGCGGCTTATTGGACAGATTCAGTAAACCGCCTTTACATCTTTTTTAAGTCTGTTTAGAAGATATTTTATAGCCTATAGACTCTTGCCCCCGTGTGTGTGTGTTTGTGTGTGTGTGTTTTTTTTTCCAAGGACGTTAAGGTTTTCTGCAGACAGATGCTTTGATGGAGAGATGAGTGGCAAGGAGAGTGCAAGGTGTGTTTTGAAGATTGGAGGTGGCAGAGTGTTTTCTGGCACCGATAAGAAAAAAACATACGTCCTTGTTGTGTCATTTGTTTGAAAATTATTTAGTGAAAGTTTAACATTGCAACAGTCTTAGCATTTGTGATTAAAAAGAGAAAGATGCATGTTTTTTCTTGTTGAGTTGTATGGGACACTTTTGAAGACTTAAATTAGATTAAATTATAGGATAAATACATAAAAAAACAGAATAATGTACAATTTACATTACCAGTCCGGTTAGACTTACTTCCTGTTCTCTAGAGCACGACTGTAATCTAACACAGGTAAAAGGTCATTTATCCACTACTATGTCATATTAACAGCTCTTTATAATATCTGAAACATCAATTTAAGTCTTCCAAAAGTGAGTCTTATCCATATGACTTGCAAGAAGCTATTAAACCCACTTTCCATTAGGTTGACATGCCAGGTCTATTACCTCAATTAGATAAGTAAGAGCAGATTGTATTTTGTATTATTTTTTTAATCATTATTATTGTTATTAATTTACTATAAAGCCGTTTTTACTATACACACATTTTAAACCAGCAGATACACAACAAATTTTAGCTTAGCTTAACATTCATTCATTGATTTTTTTTATTTTTTTTTTTTTTTATAATGCTGAGGCCATTTCCATGTGCTTTGGGTGCTAGGCCATGTTTACTTTTTAATTGCAAAAAGAGCCATAAAACATTAAGAGACATACGCTGAAAGGCTACCATTTACTCATTCATTCACTATGTACACTTCAGCTACTTTTAATTTTGACAAAAATGCATGAGCCAAACTAAATATTTCACACTCATACATCCTTTTGTAAATAGTGTAACTTAGGCTCTCAATTGCAGCTTTAACCCAGAGGAACATCACTCTGGCTCTTTGTACAGTGCTGACTAAAAAAAGCAGCATCCCAAGTGATGGCTTACTTCAAAACTTTAAACTCTAGTTGAATTATTTGAGGAGTACTTCATTTAAAATGGCATTACACATGATGAACCTTTCAATGCCCTTCTGGCTAAACAATGAGCTCAGCAAGACAAGCAATAGCACTTCAGATGATGGAAATGGGCTATCATAACAGGGAGTGAAAACTGCTTAGGTGTGTTCAGCACTAGACATAAACTAAATGAAGCATTTCTATTGATTGTCACCTCCCCAGATCCCATTGTTTGGGAAAGAGGAGGGGGGTCTTCCATCAGTTGATATGGCTCATTGTTTACATGGATGAGTAAAGAGCTTTACTGGTGCCATTATGCATCTTCCATGGCTCTGTGACAGGCTCATGACAGGCCTCAGAGATGGAAGTCATTTTGTATTTAAACAATAACAGATGAAGGGCCGCGAAGTGCTGCAGTATATATATATATATGAGCTGCATGTGGTGCTATTTCATGAAGCCATTATGTGTTGCATTCATTTATAACTGTTAACAGACTGCCTATGTCCTGTCTGGAAATGAATAAGAGACTGAAATGGCTGCATTAGCGAACAATCAATGCTGCAGTCAAAAGCAAAGGTAAGTGGGATTGAGTTGAACTAAAACAAAGTGTTTTGAGAGAAGGAGAAATCAAGTCTTTTGAGGACAGATGCTGAGTCATGAACACCACTAAAGGAAAAGACTTATTCTATCTAAAATAAATAAATAAATACAGAAATAGTTTGGTTGCATTTAATCATCTGGACCTGCCACTGTCCCTGAAATAACCTAGTGGAAATAGGTAAAAAAAAGAAATTCCATTTATGATTTTATTTTGTTGCTTTTTGCAATGGTTGCTAACATTGGTCACAGTTTAAGATCCAGTGCCAAGTTTTGCAGAAATTTAGCTGCAGTGTTTTGTTAAATATGAGCCAATGAGCATTATTAGCAGAGGTGTTAGCGCTTCTGCCTCACAGCAAGAAGGTCATGGGTTTGATTGTAGAGCAGGGGTGGGCAATTATTTTTCTCCGAGGGCCACATTAGAACCTGGGACTCTTGTGGTGGGCCGGGCCAACACAGTCAACTCACACTTAATAAAAAGACATATTCTTTAAAGTTTAAACTACAAGCAAAAGTATGTCAAATATATGCCACCGTAACAGTTATATCATCCTCTGTTTAAGATCTACTCTTTCCATTTTGTTGTAAAACCAGGCCTGGCTCAACATGTTATTGACACCTGAGAAAATGACTCAGAAAACACTGAAGTTAAGTCTAGTCTCCTGCAGAAACACTGATGATAACAGCTCCTTCCAAACAAGGCCTGAACCAAGAAATCAGAATTTATCCTCAACATTTACCAGGCACTTTTAACGATAACGGTCTATTCCAGCTTCCCCTCACCATAAGAGTATTATGTTTGTATTATGTTCTGTACATGGTCTACACTCCTGCATTAATTCCTTTTCTGACACAAGCCTCCTGAGGGCCGGACAGGGGAGGGTCGAGGGCCTGATGTGGCCCCCGGGCCTTAAAATGCCCAGGTCTGTTGTAGAGCCTACATCTCTTCCCCTTTGTCCAAAGACACGCATGTATAGGTACACTGGCAAATGTGAATTGTCCCAATGAATGATTGAGCTTTGAATGGTTGTCTGTCTCAGCCCTTTTTCAGACCATAAGCAGCTGGGGTAGACTTTATACACCAGAATTGTTATGATTAGTTGTGTCTCAGAATTCAACTTTTCATCTAATCACAATAAAGATCATTTAATAATATTAATAAAGACAGAATCATCTGGGTCATTGGCAGGTCTTAAACATCAAGAGTTCCAAATCCTCACTGGGTAAAATGGGTCGATTTACGCAAGATGAATACAAAGCTATCTTAGCCGTAAGAGCCAATTTAACCCTGGAGACGTGTGGTGTGTTTCAGTAATGTCCCAGAAGCAGCTTGGTGGCCCACATTGCAAACAATGGGTTTTGGTCTTTTCAAAACAAGCAAACAGGTTCAAGGTCGAGAAAACCAAGAACTTGTTTTATTTAGAATAACATACATTAGAGAGAGGCCTAGATTGTGAAAGGCAGTAGCGGGCTTCTGTGTTTTAGATGTTTTCAGTTCACATTTTTGACAAGACTACGGGTTTAAAAAGTGGTACCAACCATAATTAAGAAAATGTATTTATATATCTGCAATGCTCTGTCAGCTAAACAACTCAATATGTTAATGCCATTTTCTCATCACAGATTCAAAACAGCATTCCGTATTGATTCCCTTTGAACATTCAGCTTCACGGCGCATCCTGCATTCCTCTTCTTGCCCTGACATTGCTTCCAGTGATTTCTCAGTGACCTCCTTAGAGCCACATGTAGCGTCGGGGTCGGGACACATCACATGGTCAATATCGCAGGGGTCTGGAGTTGATGTGTAGAAACAAGCACCGAAAGGTCAGAGGAGCTCAGCAGCCTCGGGTGTCAGCCCCGCTAATGCTGACTCATCAAAACAAGGACTTAGTGGGATCTGCGACGTCTGGGATCAGAGAGGGCTGTACCTGTGGTGGAGCCAGAAAGGCCACGAGTTCAGGAGTCTATCACTAACTAACAATCTCTGGACTCAGAACACGTTGAGACGCTTTATAACTTTCCTGCCCAGTTGTGCTTGCCCTTGCCATAGCATGAAGCGGGTAACACAATATTAATGGCAGGCCCAATCCTTCTTTGGAACGATTAAGCTGCATGTCCACGGAGAAACACAATAAAAGTTGAGTCAGGTGAGTATGGCACATTTTGGTAAGGATAACCCCTGATATGGCACGGCAAGAGAAACAACAGTGCAGGATAATCATTTTTTAAGCAAACTTTGGACTGATGCAGAAAAGTAGCTTGGCCAGCCAGACAATTTTCTCATTGTATTACATACAGAGAAAGTCAGTCTGGGATTGTCCAATCTGCCCCCGATTTCTGCTCCGGCTCTTTCTTACCGACCAATCGTAGCGAGGGAGGCGGGATTTTGTTTCGCATGAGAATTTTTTCAATCATACAGTAGCAGGTTTAGGCCGCTTACTACGATCAAAATAAACACTGAACTCGATATTACACCCTGTGTCCTCAGATTTTTCTGACAAAGAACAACAGAAGTCATTCACCACTGAAGCATCTTCTTTCTCTAGCCATGCTAGTGTACGCTGTGGTTTATTGACAACTAGAATCGGTTTTGCTTTCCTTACCTCACATCCGTGGTTTCTCTGATTGGTTCACTCAGCGAGCGTTAATTTTGTCCATGGTCCTGCCTTGAAATCCTGTTTAAATTCTCGCAACCCCAGACTGACTTTTCTCTGTATGTAATACAAATGAGAAAGCCATCTGAAGCTGGCCAGGCTAGCAGAAAAGCTGGATCTATTTGTGTGTAAGATTGGGCCATTCCGACTCCGCTTATCAAATATGTTTTTTTATCGATTCTCTGTTCCGATTCCAATTTTTCTTTTTCTTTTGGAAATTCTTCAAGATAGAAGTTTTTATCTTTTATTCTTGCCACTTTTAGGCTATAACCAGTAGGCTGTAACTGTTACCTGCGACAATGTGCCAAATAATGAAATAGAGAACACTTCCATTAAGGAATAATCAGAGGCAATTACAAACCAGTATAGCAACACAAAAATACAACATGAAATATAGCCGCAAGCGGCGATGATCGGCCCTCGCCGTGGCGACCCGGTGCTGGTGCCGAGGTCGTGGGGTCGCGACCCGGTGCTGGTGCCGTGGTTGTTTCCTAAAAATTCTGACGGGGCCCTTTAAGAAAACGATCAAACTTTTTAAATTTGAGCCAAATCGGTAAAAGTATGTGTAAGTTATGTCAGAGTTTGTGGCCAAAACTCCAAAAATAGCCAAATTTGAAGGGTCGCCATGGCAACACCGTTTAATATTCTACAAAACCTTCAACAACTTTTGATCAGACACTTCTTGGGATCATTTTCACCAATTTTCAATTCGTTCGGTCAAACCCCCTCAGACGAGTTCGTTAAAGTACGAAGGGTGCAAATCGGTTGGTCACATGATCAATCCAAGATGGCGGACTTTCTGTTGGTCAGGGGGCATGACCACAATATATTTTTTTGTTAATCTCGGGATGTTGCATGTATATGCCGAATTTCGTTATTTTACGACAAAGTAAGTTTTTGGACGTCCCATTGGAAAACGGGAAGATTTTGTGGCGTTACCATGGCAACACGATTGGAGCTGGGGTATGCACATCATTGGCTTTTTTGATCAGGGTCACGTGAGGGACACATGTGCCAAATTTCATTTGTCTACGATAAAATAATTTTTTTTTGCCCCATACAAACATGTTTTTTAAGGTTTTTTTGCTCTGCAGGGGGCGCTATCGAACCCATCCTGAATTTTCCCATTTAAATCTGTTTAGGGTCCGGGACTGAGCAAACGATTCAAATTTGAGCCAAATCTGACAAAATTTGTGCGATTTATAACACTTTCTTTTTTGGTGGCGAGCAGCGAAAACATAACGAAAAGTCGCAGCGTTACCGCGGCAACACCGTTTAATATTCTACAAAACCTTCAACAACTTTTAATGGGCCACTTGTCTAGATGATGTGGAGCGAGTTTGGTGTCGTTGGGTTAAACGCCCTGGGACGAGTTCGTTCAAGTTCGAGGGGTGGGATTTTTACAAAAATCTTATTTTGAAAGTTTAATCCAAGATGGCCGACTTCCTGTTGGTCGCGTCGCTCCATCACAATATAATTTTTTGCCCGTACTGACATAACGAATAATCACTCCGAATTTCATTCGTCTACGACAAACTTCACTCTCAGGACATCCCATAGGGGTCTCAATCCAGGGGGCGCTGTCGCGCCACTTTTTATTTGTTTTTTCTGTTTTGCACAAAATATTCGATTTTTCGCCGGGACGGCGGTCCATGCCAATTTTCGTGAGTTTTCGTTCACGGGAAGCATCCTAAAAATGGGCAAATAGAGGATGAAAAAAAAGAATAAAAATAATAATGAAGAACTCTAACAGATCCAATAATGCGTTGCCGATAGCAACCTATCTATATATATATAGAGAGCACACGAGACGACGAACGTGCTCGTGAGGTCCATAGTGAATCACGAGCGCGTTGCGCTCGTCATTCACATGTCTAAGTGTGCTTCACGCATTTAGTCATGTGCGCTTCGCGCACGTTTACGATCTCAAATATGCGTTGCCGACGGCAACCGAGAGTTCGGAATGTTGCGAACACAGTGCTGGTGTGGGCCATGGTGAATGACGAGCTGCGCTCGTCATTCACTTAGTTCATTAGTGCGATTCGCGCATTTAGTTCATTAGTGCGCTTCGCGCACTTTTCAGTTCCAATAGGCTCCTCGCCACCGGTGTGGGGCTCGGGCCTAAATATATAATATGCAGTTGCTATCGGAGGCTGTAATGTAAGAGAGATAAAATGCAAGTCAGCAGTTCTTTTGAAGAAAGATCAGCATGTCTGCCTACTCTGGAAGGATGAGTGATCTCTCTGGGTTAATTGTATCCCCAGCAGTAGAAAAGAGCCTTCACTGGGTGTAGAGGAGGCCCTGTTCCACCACCACACTTATAGGTCTTGAGGAGTGCGTTTTGGACAGGAGTGTTATTTCTGAATGAACGCGGCTGGAGCTCATATTTCACAACTTTTTTTTCATTTTCATAACTCCTGAATGAATAAATAACTTTAACTATAAGACTTTTAGAGTAAGTCAGCAGGACATGGTGACTGGGAGACTTAAACAGTGCATTTTTTTTCATTAGATTTTTTGTAGAGGTTGATATTTGTGCGGACAAAACTGATGGTCAGTTTAAAAAGAATAATACGGCTCTAATTCTAAGATGACTGTCTTTTCATCTGTATCTGTATTTTGAACCTGAGTGTGAGATGCTGCTAATGCTGCTAATATTAGCATCTGGTGTGATGTAGCAGGATGTCTTGACTTAATGTCATGGTTAATCATATTAGAGGTACTTCCTTTCTCACACAAATATCTTTACCACAAGAATTGCATGTGTCAACGCTATCATCAGCAGGTCCTGGCAGAAAGATACAACCATAAAATTCCAAACCATAAAAGTCAGAATCGATAAACAGAACCGGAATGTGCGCATCCTATTGAATCCCTTGTTCTTTGAAGTTTGTAATCGTTCTAAAATGGAACCTGATCTCAATACCCAACCCTATATGTATGCCTAAGGCAGTAAACAGTAGAAGGAAATTATTGTTTCTGGTTTATTCCCAGCTTCCTAAACTTTAGACTTAGAGCACTGCACCAGTTTCAGACATTTGAGGACTTAGTCTTTCATGTCACCCATTCTGCCTCTGTGTAATGCAATGTAGACAGTATATACAATGCCTTTTATTCACTATAAATGGTCAGATGCCAGCTTTATCTGAAACTAAAAGCAGCTACTGATACTTGTGTGGATTAGGGTTAAGATTAGGGTCACATAGAGCCAGGTTAGGGTAGGGTTACTCTGTGGGAACATAGGGCTGTGAGAACATAGACACAGTCCAATCTCTTCCACCCAAGATATTCATTTAAATTTAGTCTCAGATGCAACATGGACGTTCTGTTAGTTAGTTAGTGTGCTCATCCACCACCCAACCCATTTCAACTCATATATTCTAATGTAGCAATTACCTGATCTCTTTTAGCGATAATAACAAAACTATAGTGACAACAAAGTTTCATGAATCGCTGAAGGCTTTATCATTTCAGATAAAACTTTTGTCTTCCATGTCTGAAGCCTGTCAGGGATTGATGGAAGCTGCATAATGGCAATAATAAGCATGCATGTTAATAAACCTCAAAACAATAGGTGCAAGCAGTGCTGTGACCCTTACTATTAATCATTCACTACTCACAAACTAGTCCTTTACGCTCCATTTTTTACACTTAAATCATCTAATTGCAACAGTAATTCGAAAGACAGTTACTGGAATAGCTACTCTTCCTCCATTGTCTTTTTCTGAATCTTATCAGTGCCAGCAAGGAAATCTTTAGCCACCAACAATCTGCAAAAACACCTTGCGCTCCCTGCCACTCACCTCTCCATTAAAGCAGGAAACATGGAAGAGTCCCAGGGGTGCTTTAGAGAAAGGCCGGAGAGTGAGAAGGATCAATTCTTCAGTGGTTACACTCACAATCACGGGCAGTGGACTGAATTATGAGCTTTGTTCTCTTTATTTACGCATTGATTCATTTGTGGCATCAAGCCAAACAAGAATAGGGCTTTAAAAAAATGTAAACTTTTAGATCATTTGGAATTGATCCAAATGCTTAAGAGTTTGCATTTCCAGTACTTCCATAAGGGACTAGCTTAATAATGTGTCATGGTTAATGGCCTGAATGCAATTTGACTCCCTAATTATAGTATATGTCATAAATCTGCTAATGTATTCACAAAGATGACCAATTACTTTGGAGCAAGGCGAGGCAAGGTTACGGAGGATCCCTGTGTTTTATCATAAATACATGTCCTCTGCAGCATAATTCGATGCCAAATGCCTTTTTTTTTCCCCACAAAAACACATTGTATTGACACCAGATTACCTTAATGCTAAAAATACAATGTGTGCCAAAATTAGGACTTTTTGATTTGAAGCCAAGCGCTCACAATGACCTTTCTAATGTGTTTCTGCTCATATTGCACCTCCTCTATGGGTTTCTTGTACAAAACAATTAGCCACTTTACCACAAAAATGGTGGCCATCATTTGTTATACTATACACTCATCATCATGCTCATGCTAAGGCAGTAAGTAAGAAATTAGGCAATTTCCCCTTAATATTGCAGCCATAAAAATTGAAAACGCAATGTTCTTATTAGTTTGACAAGATAAAATAAGTAACACAATGTACATTAAAAGACAAGAAAATAGGTTCTTGGCCACCTATTCAATTCACATCAAGCAACCTTGGTACTTTTACTATCTCTAATATACTACTACCTCCATTTATAAAACATGCAACACAAAGGGGATTTTTGTCTATGATTTCTATATTTCCAGTGACTTGATTGACACTTTTCTGATCTTTGTGGTTCTCATCTGCACTGATCAGCCGTACAGTCAATCAAGACCAGATATACCAATGGTCTCCTAATGGAATAAACGGTATAACATCATGGAGGTATGACCACTGGCCTTTCATGTAGTATGTTTTGTACCCTTCCAGTCTTTTTAGATAATAGTACTGAATTATGATGAAGGTGGCCCGTGACGGCTAAAGTATATCACTTTTCTCCATTTGATGTCGTCCAGTCTACAGAATTATATCTTCCAAAGCTTTTACCGTAAATGAAAGCAAAACATTCTGCTCTTGTTCTCCTCTTGCTCAAATGACTGCTCCGAGATCAGTGCGGTCCCAAAGCGGAAGACAAAAGGTCACAACAGGGGAATGAGAGAACAGCGCCAGCCAAAGAAGCTACATTTCTCTATTCGGCCGCCTGTTTACAGATCGAGTTACACAAGTACATTACCGTGTCCCGGAGCTCCCTCGTGTCCCGCTTTATGTCCCCACATCTGGTTTAAAATGGCTTTTTTTTCTGTTACAAAACACCAAGGCAATGGCTGAAAAGAACACAACACATCCCCTTGTGCGTAAATATGATTTAGCGGAGATGCGGTGTGCTTTATGAACTACAGCGCTATAAGGCATTTATGGGTACTTCTGTTGGTAATAGAGACAAATACCAAGAGGCCAGGGCAGGTAGGGAATGCACACAGGTATCTTTTTGGTTTAGATTTCAGCCAAAAAGCATAGAACAACCCCAGCACTTTCATTCAATTGACTTTAGTTGTTTTTTTTTGTTTTCAGCCATCAACAAACTGCTGTGAATGGGAAAATTTGTAATGTAAGGAGTGTAACATGTTTTACTGACACTAGAGTTGAAGTGCATGAACAGTGGTGAGACTATTCTCAAATCTTTAGAGAAAAAAAAAGCATTGTATAACTGGATTTTGGTCCTCATGTAGCCAGAGTGGAATAGCTAAATCTAAATAAAAACAACATATCCCAAAACCCTTTAAAATTTGATTTTTTTTTTTTTTGCCAAAAAAACATTTACACTTGTATTTACACATTTTGGTGCAGTAAAAATTCCAGTAAACTCTTACGGTTGCTCTGTAAGTGTGCTTTACAAGGATAAGTATGAATGCTGCCATGTACACACAAAACATGCATGCCTGTCACCTCAAAAAAGTAGGTCTGGATCTGCTTTCAGCTGAATCCTGGCTCAGTTTGATTGAAATGTGAACACAAGAGAGTGAAAAGAACAAAGTATCTAGGAACAAAACAAAGCAGAGCAGAGCAGTGAGCAAACGTTGAGCAATGAGGAGGTAAAACGTTGTATTTGGCCCTTGTTCACAGACTCTCATCTGTCAGCTCCATCTAGTGTGTTTCTTAAGAAAACCTCAGCCTGTTGTGTCATTTAGTCCAGTTCTGTAAACAGTTCTGTGAACGATAAGAACCAGGAGCTAAGTGAACTGAAAGAATTGAATTCTGTTTTGGCTGAACAAGAAGAACAGAACAAGTGTAAAAACACCCTTAGATGTCCAGTATTAGACACTCAAGTTACTAACTTCATCAGTGGAAAGTGTGTATCTAAGAAAAAACATCTTTTGGACGTCTGTGTAGGTTCTCAGTCTTTTGGACAGTCGGCTTTCTCAGTTCAAGGCACTAATCTATGGAACTCCCTGCCTCCTGAACTAGAACAGGATTTAGACTGGACTTGTTTTAAATATCAGCTTGCCTTTTGCAAATTGTGATTAATCTGCATTGTCTGTATTTGTCCGTGATGTGAGATAGCATTAGCTTTGCAAATTAGCCTCGGCATTTTGTTTTTAATGTACATTTGAGCCCTATATTTGGTTTTATAATTTATCCAAGAAACACTGCCTTATGCTCAGAAGAGGTGACAACCCGTCATAGTTAGGAACATTTGAAATGTATTTAGCTATGTTTTTAGGGCTCAAAGGTAAGACCAGTGATGGTTTTGGTCAATTCAATTTTTTTATTTATTCAATTTTTTTTAAAAATAAATGACGTCCTAAGACTGTGGTGTCAAAATCAAAGTAGTAAGGGGCCGCAGTAGTAAATAAGAATCCTTTCAGGGGCCGAAGATGACACTTGGGAAGCTTGTATTCAATTTTGAATATAATGTTTCATTTGAGTCTTCATTATTTGTTTTTAATTCCCTCCTTTTATGTCCCATTTTAATTTCATTCTCATCTATCATTTTGTGAATTCTCTTCAACTTCAGTTTGTGTGACTTTGCCCTCGTTTTGGCCCCTTTAAAATACCATATCAAGTGTCATTTTGTCTCTTTTTAGAGTGACATTGTTGAGTTTGGTGCCTTTTGTTTCTGAAGACCTAAAAATATCACCTACCAAATGTATTGGAGGGCCAAATAAAACATTTCACATGTGTGACCTAAGAGATTTGGTGGGAAACACAAAGGTATAGTATAGTGTTTATGAAAGCTTTAATGACCTTCTTTTAAATAACTACTGTCAGAAACTCTGGAGAGAGCCAGTCAACTATCAGTGCTACCTGGACCACAGTTGGAGAACCACTTCCCTGTTCTGCTATACATATGGACATACAGCTGTCTCATTCACTAAACATAATGTAACAGAGCGTTAATGGTAATTTACAGGTAACAGAAGCAGTATGGACAAGCGTATGCTCCTATTGTAGTCCTGCTGCACACCTGTCCTATTTACAAAGAAGCCAACAATGAAGAGGAAAAAAAAAAACAAAAAACACTCCTATTTAATTTCCTCCGTCGCCACAGTGGTATTATTCTCCTGCAAATGGTGTCGCCGGGTTAATGTTTATTTAATAAGCTATTAATTCTAAGCTCCTATCTCATCATACAACAGTGAAACCTAATAAAAGATTGAAATCATATTGCACTTAACGGAGATGAGACAGAGAAGTAGGCGGTTGGCTGGAAGGTGGTGGGAAGTGGAGTTTATTTGCTCGCCGAATTGCCACAAGTCAGGGAGCTGGTTAATTGGCTTGGCTTTCTGCAGAGCACTAAGCCCTAAGTGCACTAATGATGTCAGAAAGCTGCTCCACAAAGGCACACGTGAGCGCTGACAAATCAGAATAAATGTGTGGTTCAGGGGAGCGTCTTCATGGAAACAACAGAGGCATCTCAGAGAACGAACGGTGTTGAGGAGACAGAAGGAGGTGGTGTTGAGACTCAAACGCTGAGTACATGAGAATAGATAAGTATAATACATAAAGCATAAATAGTTGAAGATGTATGTAATATGTATGCAATCCAACCTTTTTTTGTTTTCTAGTGTTTCAGGTTCAGGTTTTCACCACAATTCCAGTCGCTAATAATTGTGATAATAGTCTAACACTTTCCAATTAACCACACACTATTAAACTGTAGTAAAACGTGAATGAATATGTAAGTAACATTGTTTACTAAATAATTTATAGATGTTAGGGTGAAAAAATAAGAAATGTTTGTAACTGAATGGTGATTATTAAGGAGTATTGCACAATTAAAAACATATGCCTCTATTATGTCTGTTACAATGTGTTGATAGGTTTGATAGGAAGCAGGTTGGGGCAATGGATAGGACATCAAACACAGGACCTTGCCATCAAAAACACACCGAAACCACACAACAAAAGAACTCAAACAAAGGAAATTGGTCTTGTCTTCTGGTTAAATTTATCATTTAAAAATTAAATATGTGTCAGAAAGCTACTCAAATAATGTCTATGAATTGCATTTAGCACAGCATTTACGCTACACAGCATTTGAGGAGTGTTAAGCAAAGATTTAGGAAACAGGAATCTGGTTTAGTTTGAAAAGCTTGTTTGCAACAATAACAAAAATAGACCTGGTTTTGCTCATGAAGAACCAGAGAACAAATAAAAATGGGAAGACTAAGAAATGTATTTGCCATATCTTGATCTGCTGGCAAACTGCATAGATGTAGGCCCATGTGAGTGATGCACAGCAAAACAAAGTCGGCGCAAGGTGCAACTTGTTTAAACTGAGGTTTAAAAGGGTTTTTTTTTCCACCTACTGCTCTTGGCCCTGGACTGTGTCAGTAAAGATCACTCCAGTCAAAGTCAGGACATGTTCATTTGGCTATTTTTGCAATAAATAGGATAAATAAGGCATGTATATGAGCATCTTTGGCAGTCATCAGCCCTACGTTTGCTGTGATTTGTGCACAAACATGTCATATCCCAGACATTTTCATAACCATGACGAGCCTCATAACCAGGATATTGGAGTGCAATTGGCGCTAAAATGTCAGAATTCATGTGTTGTCGACCTGAGAGATTTTTTATTCAATATTGTAATAAAATGTCAAAGATGGATAAAACATCTTTGCTCTCAGAAACTGAAACTGTAATCCAAATGGCAGAGAATTAGCTTTATTAGAACAACTCTCATCACTTCTGAAACACTTAAAATGGACAGAGAGTCGTGTGGAATGGTTTGTGGAGCATTTTCACTGAAACAGAGGAGCCATTTTGCATCTTACAGATCGAGCACCACAGAAGAGACATAGTGCAGTGCTCATACGCTTTGCTCCAACATAAACCAGTTATTTCCAACACATACATCCCAGGAAAGCCCCGCTCATGCATTATACATCGTGTGGCTGTTTGCTAATACTACAAGCCCACCAATTACACCACTGCACAGACAGCACAAGAACCTCATTTATTATCTATATCCAGCAATGTGCGTCAGAAACAGCCGCTGACCCGTTACCGCGTCCTGTGTGATTGTACACGTCTGGAGGAAACGGTTTGTCTCAGCCTGCATCATCATTATCTACCTGTTGATAGACACAACAGCAGACACGGAATCATTACCTGGATGCATTAGTCTGGACAGAGGCTGACTTCGACTGGTTCTTTGTGACCTTGTGACCTGTGATGTCGCTATGAAAGATAAATAAATGATCATTTGTGGAAAGCACTGTTATATGGAGCAATAATGATGCAAAATATAAATGAAAATGTCTGCAATGGGTTTTTTTTGTCTGCTGATTAATGAGCAGGGACAAGCTGAGTCAGTGGATGGGACATTCATTTCCACAAGTTCAACCTGAAGCCAAGTTGTTAAATGAGAATCATCTTAAGAGTCAAAGATGGGGTTTTTTTCTTCCTGAAAATAAAATATAGTTTTATTACTTTCTATCAACTGAAAATACTCCAAAATCCAGGGCAGTACTTCACCATGATGCAAATTAGAATTGAGGAGCAACAGAAAATATTACATTTTTACAAGTTGCCAGACTGATGTATTTTAAGATGCATTATTTAAGCAGCATTTTCAAATAGCTCTCACTCTTCTCTAAAGAATATGAAAATGAAGACTTTAGTTTGACAATGCTGTCACTACATCGCAGAGCGGTCAGAAAAACAAAGCAGACAGTGGTGTTCACTGCTTAATTATATTCTCTGATGGAGTGTCTGCAGTGAACAACGCGACAGCTGTGATGGTTATAAAGTAATTGTATAATAAGGTAAGGTACAATTTTATTTTCGTATCATTACGTCTTTTTTATTCCATGGTTTTTCTTTAGAGTGGCCTCCATATTAACATAAATAGTCCAATAGTACTATAGTAACTAAAATGCACTTAGTTGGATTAAGTTTGGTCAAAGAGACTATGACTAAGTTGCCAAACTTAGTGTTGTGTGTTCGAATGAGTTTTTTACTACTGTTCCAGGCAAACTATATATTCTCTGTTTGAAACTGAAGAGAAACTAACCTTCCCGCTTCTTCTGTGGGAAGACTGTGGTAAGCTAGTGCAGTTTTTTGCCCTCTATGACATTTGAAAAGCCACATATCTGTAAAACTATCAATACTCTACATATCCTCAAACTAATAGGGTGAAATGTAACTTTTTCTTACCTAATCATATCGTCTGGAAACCTTTTACGAAAATTATTAACGAAACATATTTGCAAACCAGAAAAAAAACCAAAACAAAACAGATTTCTCTATTACTATATACAAAGCCATAGAATTGTAAACCCGTGTTAGAACATCTGAAAGCTTGGTGTGGTGAACTGCCAACAGGACAAAAGCTCCAGACTCAACAATGTAAACATGCCACACTGTCATGCATTAGTGTCATCTGAATATATTACATGGCATGCTGTTCCTTGGAATTAGTAGAGTAAAAGTTTATACTATGTATTTAAAGATGCTGTTAGTGTGTGGGCTTGCTTGTCTTAATATATTTAAGATGGCTTTGACCAACCGTACAGACAGAGTTGATGAAATATATCAAAAGTATGCCCAGAACTCAAACTGTGTTGGCTTGTAGTTGAACTTAAAACAGCACACACCTTGAACTTGGGGCAAATGACCCAAATCTTTGTTTAACTCAAAACTAAAGATTGTTCTGACTCAGACTATGAATGGACTTAACCAAACTGAGTCACGTCAAAACTGCCGTGGTGCGTCTGGGTCAGTATGTCTCCAGACTATTCCGGCCGACGTGGGAGAGTGGCCGCTCAATTAGCTTCTCAAGAAAACCACAAAACAAGAGCCGAAGGTCCCGACTTTCTATCTCTCCTTTCAATGCACACAAACGCAGCGTAGATAAATCACACAAGATCAGATGACCTACCTGTCTCCCCCGTTTCGTTTGACCTTGCCTCGCCTCTTATTCGCCGTTTGCTAATGTCCGACCTTTAAGCCGCAGAGCATTAAGCCACTGGTGCACTATAAAGTATCCTTTTAGAAAAGAGAGTGCTACAACCAAACCGAACAAGGAACAAATTTGAACAAAAGCCCCGGCTAATCCAACATGCCGTGTATCCTATTACTCCCGAGGATCCTGAGAATTCTTTTTTTTTTTTTCCGCGGCGCATTAAGAGAGAATCAATTTGTCGGTAAGGAACAGAGAGAGGTGGGGGTGTCACCGAGCCAGGGCTGAGCCGGGGGGTGGAGAGTGTTGTGGGCTATCAGGTGTCGGCTGTACTTTTGGAAGGAGATGCCAGTGTGTGCGTGCATATTAAATGGAGAGACAGAAAAATGCATTATTGATCGGGGTGATGCCAAAGTGTCTCGCTCACAGCACGGCGTCGGGTTTAGGAGCGGGGTAATTAATCCACAGGCCCGAGGAAAGCCAGAGGAACTGACCCGCTCCTTTTCCTATCTCTGCCTCCACGCCTTTGTTCTACCGTCGACTTCATTCAGAGTGGAGAAAAATAGGTCGCTCGCTCGTAGGCAAAACCGGTGTGAGGAAGCACTGGGGTTGCACACACACATAATCATGCACAACGAGAAATAGGAGCGAAGAAAAAAGAGGAGCACCTGTTTTTTTTTTTGTTTTTGTTTTTTTTTTCTGTCAAGTTAAACCGAACCAAGCAGGTGTCTGATATCTCTGGTACATGATGCACTGTAATTATTATGATCTGTGGAAAATGTTGCACTGTACTGATAAATGTGTATAAAAGTATATCTTTAATAACATATAATTCAAACAAACACACAAAAATAGACATGCAAGGCCATTTATGCACTTACTATTGAACGTCAGCCATACATTTTCACAGAAATGACAGTCAGGAGCTGCTGGGACAATACTGTCACTCATCTACATCTTGTAAAGACGTGTGTGTGCTTTTATGTTGCTATATGTAGTGATACAACCCAGATACTAGCAGTGATATGCACATTACACCTCACGCATGTATTGTATTATCCTTCTGGCCTTGTACTACAGACATATCGAACATACTCAGGAGTTTATGGGTCTGCCCTTCCATCATAAAAAAGTGAGTAGCATGTGACTAGAAAGCTTTTTAAGAACCTTATAGTTGTGACAGTTATGACACACATTGCACACACATTTATACTATTCCCGTCTCTTCGCAATTCTGCAGAACGATTTTTTACAACACACAAAATCCTTCAGACCTAAATGTGAATTCTCTCTGGGGACTTAAACCTGGGTCTCCAGAGGAAAGTCTATTTATTTCTCTTTCACCAACCTGGTTCTTGCTTCAGTAGAAACCCTATAAATCATCACACAAATGAAAAAAACAAAATAAAATGTTATATGTCAGGCAATTGTGTATGTGTTTGTAAACAGCCATGTATTACAAACGAAAGCAATGGCCTTTTTTTTGCTATTTAGAGCTTTTTTGTCAGCCACAATGTCATGTTAGAAAAAGAAACCACGGATCAACATAATTTGATCCATCCATCTATTTTCAGGCATGGGTGTTTTTCTAATATTACCTTCAAAGGGCCAAGCAGGATATTACATATGTATTCAAAACCATCAACTGTAAGAAAAGCATAATGTTATAAGTAACCAAGGAGGATTGGCTTATCTAAGATGGACATATAATTATAAAGTAGAAAACACTGAACTGGATCATTTATTATCATCATAAAAACACAATGTGGAATACACACACAAAAAAAGGTTGTCTGGTGTATAATATGATGTTTAATGTCTTTTTTATAGATGCCTCGCAGTGCATATTGGGAAATGGTGAAAAAATAAGTATAAAAGGGTTCAGTGGAAATATCTCTGCATGGCTAATTTGCACAAATGCAAATTCCACACGTCAGTCATGACTTTCTAAAACAGAATGTTCCAAACCCAACAGTCACCTACCTCAGACGGCCTCCGATCAAAACAGTTTATTTCACAGCAGTGAAGTAAAAGTGAAATAAGCACTTTCATGGCTGATCTGCTGTCAGACTGGGTGCTTTTCTTTAGACTACAACTCCTCTCATTTTAAAATCCGACTCAAAGCCTGTCGCTGTCTAATATCCCGCTGTTTGGAGATGACTGCATTACTGCCTGAACTGGTGTGTGTTTTAGTCAAATTATGTGAGTAATTACGCGGCGTAACACTGGTAGGAATGCAATTTTATTTCATTTGTAACTGGCTTATAATATGTGATTTCAACAATGTTACGTTTTCATCATGCATTAGTGAGTATGTGTTGTACAAACGAGTCAAGTAGCATATGAACAATGTAAAGTGCAGATATAAAAATAAATTGTAGTCTTACAGTTAAATAGTGATAGCATAATACGAATACTAAAGACAAAGCAATTAAACTATCTTGTGTAATATCATGTTTTATTTTTTATTCACATGGTTCATGTTTGGGCTACATATTAAAATGTATCACACGCAGTTCCTCAGGGCTATATTCCTGCTCCTTTATTCTTTAAAGTATTTTTTTCCCCCAGTTATCTAGGTTTATTTATCTATTCGGACCCCCAAAAAAAAAAAAAAATACAAGGTGCCCCCCAGGGGTCTCTTTCAGCTACTAGTAGTACATATAATTTTTATAATTTCTTTCATTTTTTTAGGTAAAGAATTTCAGATTTAGTGTTGTTAGTTTATTAATTTATTTAAATGTTGTAATTCATTTATTTAAAGTGTATTGCTTTGTGGTCTTCAATATGTTTTTATGTTTTGCATTCATGTATATTTCATTCAAGTAAATAAATAAAAAAAACAAAAAAACTAAACTAAACCAACTATGAAAAAATCTCTCTATAACATTCACGTGTCAGGGCTAAGTACACTGCATTCCCAGAGAAGACCCTGAAGTCTATGTTGCATGAATGTTTTTCTGTGAATTTTCTTGTTCTGCAGCTGCTTAAGTCGCTGGAGTCTTGACATACAAAGAACGGCAAGCCCTTAGGGACAAACTTACCAAAGAAGTAATGAGATGAGTGACAATTTAATCCTTTCTACAAGTTTTCTCCTTCTGTTCAGCTCAGAGAGGACTGACTGTGGCTGTTGCGTATAGTCTCTCCTCCGAGTTTTCTTAAACAGCAGACCCAGTGTGCGTCCCACACAATAACTCAGAGCACAAAGCATTGTTTTGGGAGTCGTAAAGACCAACAGACTGTGTAACTTCTTTACACCCCATAAGCAAATTCCTACTAGTGTTGTAAAATATGTAGAAAGAACACAAGCGAGAGGGCTCTATGGAAAGGTAAAAATACAGTCAGATTTTTATTCTTATGTTTGCAGAAGTGGTGCACAGTGGCAGACTAAGCACAGAAAAATATTGTGGGTTTGTACGCCTCGCTGTTGGCATGTCCTCCTCGTCAATCAGAGATGGAAAAACAAAGGAACTATTACCTCCGGAGACACAGGGGACACTCGTGAAACAAGCACAACCTGGGCTTTAATTTGGTGATAATTGCTTCGATAGTTTATGAGATACTTAGGACCAGAATTATTAACAAACGCAATCTGACGGTGGCTAAGAAAGACAAGACAACAAACTGACTAATACCAGCACACAGAGAAAACCTCATGCAGAACACATGCAAAGAGAGTTCCAATGAAAACTGTGGTTGCTATCTTTAAAGATGTGGTTGTATGTATGAGCCACGGAGTTGTAGTAAGACAATGTTTAGTTCTATTTCTATCTATTTATGTAACCCTTTTATACATGCACTATTAGTGTGTTTTCAACAGAAGGGGGCACAAATATGACCGCAAACCACTCATTGTCTTTCAGACCTCCATGAGGGTGTCATGTATGAACCACATGTGCACATGGTCCAGAGCACCAGGAGTGGGCATGCTGCTGATGTTTAAATCTTGTGACTTGGAAAGTAAGCAATGTGCACAGAAGCCTCACACTCTCCGCAGCTTGGGCTAAACATCACTTTCCACTTCAGGGACATGTTCTTTATATGTGCGAATACACACGTTATATTACTGCAGTAACCGCTGTCACTGTTGCCAGTTTTCGGCTGCACTAATTATGAATGAATCAATGCTGAATGTACTGTAAATGCAGTGAACATTCTCCTAATGTGTTGCATGAAGTGTTACATGTGTGAACGCTACTGTCAGAAAAGATCAGGAAGTGCTGCTCCAGATGTCCTTTGGAAACATGGATGAGGCAAGGCAGTTTTAATTGTATGGAACAATTTGTACGCTGGTTATTCAAAGTGCTTAACAGAAATAAAAGACACATTTAAATAAAATAAATACAGAATAAAAATAATTAAAAGACGAAGAGTGCAGATAAAACACAAGTCAGTTGTCTTTACAGAAGCTGATTCTTGCTGCGTGAAACTGAAACACTGCTTCACCGTGTTTAGTTCTGGGCACGAGCACAAGGCCTGTCTCAGATTTTCTCCGAGTCCCAGAAGGTTCATAAGTAACTAGCATGTCAGAATTATATTCATATTCTGGTGCTAAACCATTTAGAGACGTGTAAACCAGCATTGATGTTTTTAAACTCTAGTCTCTGAGCAACAGAAACTCAGTGTAGAGATTTTAAAACTGGAGTGATCATTTTTCTCATTTATCATCAATCTGATTTTGGCAATGTTTTTAAGGTTATAAGAAGCTGGTGATGTAGTTAACTTAATGTGACGGGAGAAATTCAAGTCTGAGTCCATGATGACCCCTAGATTTCTAACCTGATTTCTAGATTTTAGAGAAAGAGACTGCTGACACTTTCTTTGTCTCTAAGGCCCAAATATATTTAAGGCGAGACACGGCAGGTGAAAACACAGTTTGCAGTGGTCAATTTTGAGATTTTGTGCCAGTTTGCTCCATTAACATGTAAGCTTTCATGTCAAAACAAAACAAAAATTAAGGTGGTTATTTCATTACATTTACATATACCTTTAGATTTCTAACTGAAATCACTTAAACTTTGCATTTTAACACAAGGTCCCATGCCGTCTTCATTCACAGAAACATGTCATGCCTGGTATCATTGTAAAGCTCTCAGTCTCATACACAGTGCTGTCTATTCCAAATATGAGCATATTTCCAACAAACCGCAAAAGTTTGCGGGGTAATCTACAGCCGAAAACCACATCTGATTGGTCGATGTGAATTTCTGTCCACGTGATTGGTTCTCACGCGTCACGTGATATGCGCTGCTGGTTCCTTGTCTATTCTCCGCCTGAAAGATGCTGAAATCAGCTCATAAACGTTCACAGAAAAGATGGCAACAGCTGTCACTAAGAACTAGGAAAAATAAAGTAAACAAGAACATATTAGATGATGAGACCAAGTCAGAGAGGGCCTCATCGCATGAGCTATCGTTAGGAAAGTGAAAGGGAGACTCTGTTGAGGGAATGACAGGAATGGCTCATAATTCACTCTGCACTATTGAATGAATTTATCAGGGGGTTGTTTTGTCCTAAATGTGCTGGATCAGGGCTGAAAAGTGAAAATCAGAGACACAACAGAAAAGGTATGAAAGGGCTAAGCCAGAAACCAAGCAGTGTAGTGTCTAAATGTTGAATGCTTTTGTCTGAGAGTGACATTACATTTACATTTCCCCCTACAATACACATTCTATGATAAAAAACATAAATATTTATAAATAAAATATTTACGAGCTTTATGATTTTCAGTATATTTTGTTGGACAGATTGACTTTCATTTTGACAGAATCCACTGTCTTTTATTAAATAAGTTAAGTTATATTTTTTTGATAGATTCAATTCATGTTCTGTTTTAGAATAATAGAATATATAGACATACAACAAACAGGCAGTTCCAGTTTTTGTGACGGTTATGTGTGTTCATTGAGGTAGTTCTCTTCAGCTGAAGGCTATTTCTACTAATAATTTATTCAATAATCAATTTCCATCTGTTTTAAATCTAATCTTTGTAGGTTGGGGGTTTCAATAGAAATGTATGAAATTGTACAATAGAAAACTTTAAAGGCCCTTTTCTTAAAATGAGTTTTTTCTCACACTCCTCTCAGTCAGAAATCTCCACTTCAGTAGCACCTACAAGCACCAAATTTTCAAGTCTTATACGTAACTATATTCTAAAGGCTTTTACAGAGGGATTTGTTGATATATCAATCCTGTCCTGAGTTATAGGTCATTTTACAACAAAAACCATGTCAAAAATAGATTTTTTTAAGGCTATTGTCAGTTTTTCCTAATTTACTAAAGTACAAAATAAGATATCCAGAATCCCCTCTGTAAAAGCCTTCTAATCTAATATGTCAACAAAATGAACCAAGAATTTTAAGCCTGGTCCTTTACTATTTCCAGATTGTGTTTGGAAATTTATGCACAGCGTCTATTTAAGTATATAAGGCCTCATTTGCATATTAAAAAAAAAAAAAAAATACACAAAATGTACACAAAACGTAATACATTTTTCTTATGTTTATGCCAGTAATAAACTGGATACGTTTTTAGTTTTTAAAAGTGATTAAGAGCTTAAAATTTTAAAAAATTTCCCTATTCACTTGTAGTGTCTTGCTTTAATTCAGTCAAAAATAAAGTCAGAAAAAATAAAAGTAGAAAAAGTTGTGGTTCAGGTACGTTGTTGCCCGTATTCACCTTGTCACATAAAAGAAGTGATTCACCAACAAAATTGTTTGCTATTTCTATGTCAGTAAACACTTAACAATTCAGTTTAATATCGCCATTTCAGAAATGATCTAATAAAGGAAAGTATGCCAGGTGCCAAAGATGGTCATTGAAATGCAGGCTTTAACCACATGAGCTGGTGAGAAAATCTAAAAATAAATCAAATGGTGTCACAAGGACCACATGTCACCATTAAAATAAGAGACGTGTGAATAGAAGGTTTAACACTTCTCCTCAACATCTGCTGCAATAATGGCCTCACTTATGGAAATGGGGAAAGGCATAATTATTCATTTCATTTCTCAAAAACAATTAACTGAAAGCAATTCAGAATATCACTGCAATCCTTCCATTTTATTATTCCTAAACTAAATGAGCTCCAATAAGTAAACAACAGACAATAAAAGCTCGGTAAATTTCCTCACAGATACTACACCTGCACTGGCACAGGATGTCTATCACGCAACTTCGAACACATAATACATAGATTTAATAACCTAGATGTGTGACAGACAGAAGTTACAGGTTTGATAGACCCAGGAGAGTTTCCATTATCTAGCTTACTTGTTATACATTCCTCATTACAATAAGCTGCTTTGTCTTTGTGACTTACATTGTCGTTTTCTTGGCAGTTTTCCACACTTGGCACTTGCATAAATGGCACATCAACATAATCCTCTAGCCTCAGACCCAGAGGGGCAAACAAATATCAACATAAAATTTTCCTAAAATTAGATTTTATACATTCATTTATTCATTCTTTTCTGCATTAAGTGGAACAGAAACTCATATTACGAAAACAAAAATGAAAACAGTCGTTATTTCAGTGCATTAATGAACTAAAATATAAATGAAATATGGGATGGTTAAGCTACCTTTAGCCTAGTGGCTACACTGAGAGTTAGAGTGAAGTATGGCTGTGACAAACACTGCGGGGCTGGAGCAAGTCTGCCTCTATTTCATAACTATAGAGCCACAGATACATCTATCTATCCGTTCGCCTCAGAGCAGAGGGGAATCACTTTTGCCCCTCCCAGCTGGGTGTCACTTTGGGCTTTGAGTTGATGGAGCAGTAAATAGGTGCGGAGTAGTCTTGACCATTAAAAAATGCAGTGTGAACATGCTGCAGCTAAGCTACAGGACTTCAGAAGTCACAATGCACAAAGAATCTGCTCAACAGCCTCCCTTCTTTTGCTTCTAGGTAAAGCAGTCCCTCCTGCCCCACTCTGAGCTGCCTCAGCACCAGACTCAGCTGTCCTTGTCTTGCTGGCCTGATGAGGATAAAAGGACCGGTGCACTAATGGTTCTAGAGGGTCTCCCTGTAAAGACCCAAAAAGTAGCGTGAGGAGCAGCCAGAGCCTGTGCTGCCTCCGAACCACAGTGCTATGGCCAGCTGCAGTTTACTCTTGCTCCTGCTGTAGCAACTAGGCTAACGGTAGCCACACATCCCAATAATAAACCAGTGAGCCACTCATGAGGGCATAATGTTGCAAATAAATGTCCAAAAACTCCTTTCGTCCAAACACAGTCCTGGTTTCAACATTGGCCTTTTGTGTGATTTTATTTATTTCTTCATTTTTAAAAAAATTTATTATTATTTGGGCTTTTTGGCCTTTATTCATAAAGTACAGTAGCTTGACAGGACATGGGCTGGGAGAGAATTGGGAATGACATTGGGAGATTACCTGACCAGTCTCCTATGTGCTGGGTGTATGCTTCTCCTGTGTGATTTTATTTTAAGCAGCTGTGCAAAAGCTATCTTAATAAACTTTTTCAGTAAACGTTCCAAATCACTACTCTCAAAACTAATACAATGCTAGTTTTGCCGAGGATGTATTAAACTGTACACGCTCCCTATGTCCTTTAAATCACATGACATCAATACTGTCATTTGATTTGTGTGATGATCTTTGGATGTACTGTACTGACCAGTCACAGAGGGCCAGTCCCAGGAGGAAGTATGTACCAGGCTCAAGACAGGGACAGGGAGACATCTTTTTTTTTTTGTGTGCAAAATGGATTTCTATCAGACTCTATATGAACATGAACTGTCTGGAGTGTCCATGCACTTGAACTCACACACACAAATCAATCTCAACCATCTGCCCTCAACACCACCTAATTTTTTTATTTTTTTTTCCCAAGACCACCTCTCCATCCATTTTTCTGTGTGTCATCCAATTAAAGCTTTTTGGCCATGATGAAACGAACCAATTAAGCGGTGCACTTCTGCTCGGCCGTCTCCTAATGGCTGCAGCTCACTCACAAGAATACCGCGCGCCCATCGCCTCTCCACCTCATTATCATGCCGCTATTAGCCATCGCTCTCACATCAACGAGCTCGCACACTTCAGCGCGGCAAACGGGCGTTGATCCGTGTGCTTCTGTGAATCACCGTGCACTGACACTTGGGGAAATGGATGCTCTGGCACACTGTCCAGGCTAGCAGTGGTTAAATTTAGATTGGGTGGGTTGAAGAGCATAAAAGCATACACTTGATCCCAGGAAGGAACAATATGATGGGAAATGCAAAGCAGTAATGTATTTTTGGCCCACTATATGTTTTAGGCGATCTGATCTGACACTTGCACTCAACCACTGTCTTTCATAAGTCATGGTTTGTTAGCATGTACATACAGCTCAAATGCATTTCATGTGACATATGAAGCAGTGAGAGACCCAAAGGACATCAGCATTATTTACAAAGAAGAGCTATTCTCTTTGACACTATTTGAAGCCATCACTAGCTTTGTTTTAAAAAAAAAAAGGTAAACATTTGGCCAATTTTGTTATTGGAAAAAAAGACGGTGAAAAAAATACCTTATTGATAAATTATCCAAATTTTTCTCACCAAAACCTGTCTCTGCGTAAATAAGTCCCTTAAATGAGACACACTGCCTGATTTTGTCATTACGAAAAGATTAGAAAAGCACTAAAATTCTATGCCAAAAATGACTTAAACATTATTTTTTCTTCTTATTGGGAAGATGGCTTAAACCCCAAATAGTATAGTGTAAAAGACAAAAAAAAAACAAAAAACAAAAAACAGGCTTTATGACGCCATCTACTGATTATTATAAGAAATTTTAATAGATGAGAACCTTTATTCAGGAAGTCACATGCTCAAAAAAAGAGCGCTCCCATTGGTGTACACTGGTTTGTCATGTGACCTTCCAGGAAGTCTATTTTCAGCACTAAATATGTCTTTTGACACAGCAAAACAGCTCAAAAAAGGAGAGCATCAAAAGAGAAAAGGCAGACAACATGAAGCGCCAATAAATGCTGTAAATTCAATCACATAGTGTTTCATGAGGCGGAGATAATTGCCGTTTTGATGCTGAAGTCACGGTTAAACTAACGCTAAGCTAAGGTTGAATTCTAAACTTCACTTTGGTGAAACTGAAGTTTGTGGAGAAAAATTGGCCTGGCTTTATTTTTTTGAATAAAAGAGAAGCAGGAGAAGTCTCTACGCTGCTTTGGGGGGTGGGTGGAGTCTGAAAAAGAGACGGCAATAAGAAAATCCCCTGTTCCCCTCATGTTTCAAAGCCACTTTCAGTTTTTGTGGTTCTGTACCTAAAGCAACAGTGCTGTTTTACGTTCAGTAACTCAGCAGAAATTAGCTTTATGAGTATTTATGCAATATGCTTTATACAAAATTAAACTTAAAAAGAAAAATGTGTCTTTTACAAGTTAACCCTTGTATTGACTTGGTATTTTTGCCTAAACCATAATTCATTGTATTACCACCTCATTTACTATGACGTTTAAACTTGGATTGTTCAAGTATATGAAATGAAAACATGACACACATTTCCTCTAAAATGTATATACTTTGTGTTACGTATGACATTTCTTTGCCTGGCTAAAAATACCTCTGCATCTTTTTCTCAATTCCTCCAGTCCTCCTCTGTGGCAGTCTACAGGCCACATGCCGCTCTGGGGACTCATGCTGACGGCTACTGCATATTTGCCTTACATAATAAATGGTCACATGGCTGCCGGCTCTCGTTTCATTTTCCCGCCAGATGGAGAGTCGGAGGCAGACACATTACGCCGAGCACACGCTGACGTGCTCATCAATCCATCAGGCTCATTTCAATGTTAATGGGCAAACGTATCACTTAATTTGTCTCTGATGAGAACACACTTAAAATGCTGACATTGGGAAAGTGTTCTCATTATATCAAACATGAGCCGCTGGCGTGTGCAATACGAGCGATCCTGACAATAATAATGGAAATGTGCTCTTCTTTTTTGGCAGCCTATTATATCCAAGATAAAGCATATTTTGTAGATTTGAGTTTATTTGCCTCAGCTTATATTAGTCATGGATGGGTTTTTTTTTTTTTTTTCTGTAAGTGCATATACAAGCTTCAGCAAATAAATAAACTGCTCGCTGCGTTCAGAATCGTGCCTATGTGGGAAGATGTAAGATCGAAAAGCAAAAGCTTATTGTTTTACGACACTGTGTGGAGCCTGCATATTCTTAGAGTGGAGCATGGTTTTATGTAATCTAATCTAATATTGCATTGGTTTGTATACTGTGAATGCAGCTCTCTACTAAAGCATATTTGTGTCCTATATTGATGCATTGAGTTGGTAAATCTTTAATTTCAAATGTAGTTTTGTTTTGAGTTTTCGCATAGGTTAAAATGGCTTGTCTATATACAATTTATTCATTTTCTATCGTTTATCTTGGATGGATAAGCATTCATTTACTATTGGCAACTTTGTTTCACCATTTACTACAAATACTTTTCAAATATACAAATTCAAATATATTTCTTTGTCCACAGTGCCTGGCAGAAGACCACAACATTCTTGTAAGACAGCGCTAACCACTGTGCACCTTAATATTTTGAACATTTATTTGTGGTTATACAACAATTCCTGTATTATATAACAATACTATACTGTATATAGTAGTTAAAATGGTCAAGTGATAAAACGGAGTGATAAAAACGTACCATTATACAAGAATGGACACTACTTTTTAATAAAAAAATCAAATTAAAAGCCAATAAATTGTCAATTGAAGATTTTGTGAGTCGTTAATTACTTACAAAAAACTGATGATGAATTGTAAAGACAAAAAAGTCTGATTGACCTTTTGAGATATGAAGTCGCACAGGTACGTTGATTGTAGTTGTACTGCAAAGTGTTACAAGACCAGCATAGAACTATAAGTTTCTAAAATAAATATGAAATAAAAAATATATGAAAGAAAGATTTATAACTTTAAACTTGTGCATACGTTTGTCACTACATCATCACTCTTATCTCTAACTCCATACTGGCACAATGCTAGCATCTACGCCACAGAACCCCATTCAACACAAACCAAACCATTCTATTCTAAGAGTTTTCCTTTGTTTGTTTTTGGTTACTCTGTTTGAAGATGAATGGGCCACGTCAATCTCGGTCTGACTTGTTGCTTCTTAAGCCTTCCCTGATAACCTTAGTGGAAAAGTAATCAAAGAATACATCAACGTGAGCCGTGCCTTGTCAAATATCTTATTACAGTTTCGAGCAGGTGAAGCATTTATCAAAAAAAAAAAAGCCATTTCTGAACCTCTAACCCCAATAACAGTAGTGTAGCGAAGAGCCGTGGGAAAAGCTGTTGCATAATGGTCTTTCCACATTCATGACACATGCATACATATATACATACATACCGCCACGGATGAATTGAACCTTTTGATATTCACATGTGGAGTACAGTGTGTGACCTTGACATGCTCGTCTTTAGTCGCCTGTTGTAAAATCTATATTGCGTTTCAGCTCAGACCTTGACATTTCACATTATAACTCCATGCACCTTTTACAGAAATACAACAACGTGAAGACCATATATAAGTGGTCAAAACATGACTTAGAGAATGCATGACACTGTATTGTCCTCCTTATCTGCTGTGTGCATCTCATTGTACGGAGATGAGAGGATACTTAAAACTGATACAATCCTGAAGACATTTTACCGGAATTTTATATCTTAGTGAAAAAGCTCCTATATGCCTAGATGTGAACAACTTCACAGTCAAATGTATCGCACAATGAAGATGTTACAAGTCTCTTTTTGCTGATGCCCAAAGTCATTATTTGACGGCCGATACCTGATTCAATGTCTTATCCACAAGTTCAACTCACTCACTAACCCTCAAGGAATGGTTTAATTTGGTTCTTGGTTTTACTTGACCAATAGTAAGTCGGTTAAGCATGGGGTTAATGAAAATCCTTGTGCAAAAACATTTAAAAAAATCTTAAATCTGTCGGTTGGCTCACCTGATGGGGTTCAAATCATATGCTCGGTGTCATTTCACTCTCTGTTACCCTGTTTCCTGTCTGTCTTCACTGTCTCTATCAAATAAAGGCAAATAATAATAATAAAATTAAATTTACACCAGCAAAGACCACTTCTGATTCATGTGGCATATCTTACTTGTGATTAGATAAAAAAACAAAACAAAACATAAAAGTTTACATTTTGCAGTTTCTCTGTATTTATTTGGGTCTCCGTACACTTTGTTGCACGATTAATGTGTTCGTTCTTTGTGTAGGCTTGACAACAAAAATACCTACACCTTCATGATAAATATGTAACTATATATTAGGCCTGTGCAATATACTGCAGATTTATCATTATTGCAATATCAACAATCATAATATCCATATTACAAAAACAGGTTGCTTAACCACATTCATGTTGTGACTTTCCAGATGACACACTCTGTCCAATCTGAAACTAAATCATCATTTTGTACAAGCACATAAAAGTTAGTTTTCAAGCAAAGAAAGTCAATATTGTCTGTATTTCTAGTATAATGCAGGCCTCCTATATAACACCATTTGTGTACAATTATCTGCATGTATCTACATATGTGTATCTATGTAAAAAATCATATGTATGACCAAAAATAAATTGAATCAATCATGTTTTCCATATTTGGTACCCTAAAGAAAAGCCATTTTTCAGAGGCCTCTTCAGCCTAGCACTCTTCAGTTACATGGCAATTTCTTCCAAGACACAAATGTATGCGTTGCCATCTCTCTGAAGTGATGCACCTGGAGCTGCTGGTGATTTAGTATTTCCCTCAAGGACGTTTTGAAAAGACGGCTATATTTCGGATCAAAGCAGTGACATTTCAATCAGAAAGCGGTTCTGCTAAGTGCCCACACCGTACCTACCTGCTGCCCCGGCGTGATTAATCAAAATTATCTGACACATACAACTTATTCAATTATCTGTCATGGCGATGCGTGCAGGAAGTTACCTGAGACCCCTTGGGGAGGGAAGTTCTTGCTTCAAGGTTTCAAAGGAAATGAGACACAGCGTTAAATAGGACAGCACAACAGCTGTCTTTTCTCTGTAGAGATATGAATAAATATTTGATGATGTATAGTAACTGGATTAGACTCCAAGGCTCACACATCTTGGCAGAAAGGCATTAGTTTTCCCATTACTATTGTGCAATCAAACAAAGATGGTAGATGTTGGAGCTCTACTCGCTTTCCCCATCTATTGTTGCAAATAAGATATTGTAAGATGCCACTGGGATTGATTAGTTGCTCAATCTTGGCTCTGTTTTTGTTAGCACTGATGTAAAACTTGAACTGTGGTTTTGTGGTTTGAATTCCTGAACATTACTTTGGCAGCCTATATATTACAATTTACAACGGTTAATCTTGTTTAAAGGGATATTCCTGATTTTTCAAGCTGTCACGGTTACTGAGGGTGTATAAATACATGATTATCTTTGTTTCTAGTCAGTGTGGCCACAATCAGAGGAACAGGAAGAAAGAAAGTCTGTGAAATCATACATTCTTTGGCTTCACAACTGATTGGAGCATGAATACCATTGTTGTGTTCCCCCCTGCTTCGGACATTTACAATGCAATGGGCGCTTATGATTTATGTTAATGTCTATTCCACTGCCAGATAATATGATTTACAAAAAGTGTCTGCATAGTGCCTGAAGCACTGGTCTGGCTTGATGTGTTCTCCAGAGTGTGGCTGCACTGACCAGAATCTAATTCAACATCTCCCTGGAATGATTTGCTTTTATCTGCATTATGGGCATTTAAAATTGATAAATTTAAGTTTAGGGTTTTAGAATTCTAAATAGCAACACTGTTAGATGACCCCTATGTGGTCAGGTTTTATAGTCCACTGTGCATATTATTGTTGTTACGGTTGGCTTTCTGTTGTGTCTTCCCTCCCACAGACAACAGTTGCTTGTTCATAAAGGCTTGTTGGTTCGTTCTGTAAAGAGTATGGTCTAGAGCTGCTCTAATTTTAAAGTGTGTGTGTGTGTGTTTTGTTTTTTTACATGGGCGGGCATTTTTGAATGGGGCTCTCATCACAACTCACAGTAGAAAATATGGTAACAACCACACACAGTGACGATTAAATATAAATCATAACATATAATTTGCTCCAATGCCCCAAAACAGATACAATCCCTTTAGTTCAGTTGCTCGGCAAAAAGGCTCAGTCAAAAATTGTGCAAGTTACCAAACTAATTGTACTGTATGACTTGTGGTGGTTGCTTTTGGAGCAAGATTGTCTGCCATCATCACACACTGGACGTCTGTGCATAAACATCTGGATCTGCTGAAAGCCAAACATAAATGGATCCATTTAGCGGCACAGAGACATGAGGCGCTAACAGAAGTGCGCAGGTCAACTGCAAAACTGCTTTAGTGCACTGCAACAAAAAAAACAACAAAAAAAACCCGACTTTGATGGATGCTTCCACTTAGAAAACCATAAAGCTTAACAAGAGGATTTTTGGGGGGGTTTTTTTGGAATATGGTAGATATATGTGTGTGTAAAAGCTTGACTTCCACCTCTCCCATTTCAGACGTGGACGGTTAGCGCAGCTCCCCGCCTCAGTGATTTACCGGAGCGGCTGGTTCTCTTTCAGTCGGCTGATGGCTCCTTTGTGAAGCAGGCTGCTGCAGATGGATGGGGTGCTGACACCTCTCTTATCTGCCTCTTTGTAGCGTATTGTGCAGAGCATGATACTGGTTCTGTGTGGGATTGTGCCTCTGATGAATGGCCCGTTCCTGTTATTATTACTATTATAAAGGAATTTGGGTAATAGTCATCATCAGTAATAGCCAACATTATGAATGGCCGTAGGTCATGAATGTATGGTACAACAGAGATATGGCCATTTATCAAACCAAATAAATGGCACCCGGTTCCTTTATGTATTATTACTGCTATATTATGGTGTCATAATGTTAAAGTAAAATATGGAAATATGAAAAATGACATATGATAGTTTAATCAAAAACACCAAATATAGGTAATGTACAACAATTAAAACTAGTTTCCTTCTATTTTATAAAAAAGAATAAACATATATACATCATATAATATACATTGATATATGAAACTATATCACATATATATACATATATATATATATATATATATATATATATTAATTTAAAAACATTGCCTTCATGGTGTCTCTAGAAAAACAGAAACATTAACGTTGCAGAACTTAAAGAGGTACACTATAAAATGTAGAAAACGGGTGTAGCTTTCTGAATTGAAACTTCACAAATCTGTGAATTTCAGCAAAAAATTTGTTTGAATGTTCCTTTTTTTTTAATCTCATATGTCTTTATGGAGCGCAGTGGGGTTCCATGAACTAAACCGTGTTGTACTGATCCAAGCTATACCTGCAACCAGCACTTTTATCTTGAGTTTATTCATTCATAAAACACACATTCTAAAGGCCTCACAAATACAAAATACATTCTTCAAAACATACTAATGATTGTTACCAATCTTAAAAGTAAAAGTGTCCCTACATAGATCTTAGGCATTTGTTGTGGTTGTGATTCTTGCACCAATATAATGATGGATATAATTCACTGCCAACAGCTTCCATTGCCTTTTAATGGATTGTAATCAAAGAGCTGCAGCTCTATCATCCGTGACGGTAAGAGCACTCACCTGTTGTATTCCCCTCTCATTACTCTCACAAATATACATAATGATTCCAAATGAATAGTGACAGAACATCTCCCAGTTAATTGGAAATCCAAATGGAAAACATTTACGGACATTTTTTTATGTTATGTATGTCTCCTGCTCCGATTTTCTAACAGAAAGATTTGGCATTGTAGAAAGAGAGGCCAATGCGCTCAGCAAAGCTATTGTTTCACATCCTTAAAGCCAGAAGAGTTGTTATGGATGTGCTGGAGGCTTGTTTTTCTTTGAGCTGGGGTCACAAGCCCTGATTGTTCCAGACCTCCTGCCTGGCACCACAGGAGGGCCCTTCCACACAGCTATGAGGAGAAAATATAGAAAAAAACAGGGCTCGGAGCATCCATCACAAACAGTTGAGTCCAGAGAGGTTTGGCTCAATGAAACAAGTGGGAAAAAAAATCATAGTGCAATTATTGGTTTGGTTAGTAATCGCAGTCAGCATGTCAGTGGTAAATCAAATCCATGATATTTCTTTTTAAACTTACTTTGACTGTACAGCACTGTGGGTAAACCCAATTCCACTCAACTTTAATCATATTATATTATATAATCAATACTATTTATTTTGAATCACAACCATTCTCTCAATTAACGCAACCACAATCACACTTTCATCTCATGATGGCAAGGCTTTGTACTGGTTCTTGAACCTTTCTGGAAAAAAAATACATTTTGTTGCAGTTGTCAGCCTTAACCAAAAATAGCTGGATCTTGAATGGCCACAGAAGAGGATGAAGGCATGGCTACATTGAGTTACTGCAGTCTTCTTCTTTTTCCTGTGTTATATAAAATATGTATAGTGTATTGTTTAAACCTAATCGTATCTTTAGAAACTTTGGGAGAGTTCTCTGCCCTCAATTACTTTCCAGTAGCTTGCCACAGAAGGCATTTTTATGTATTCTCATTAATTGAAAGTGGAGAGTAAATCCCCTTTTGTAATGTTGCAAGAGGCAAGTAGAAAGAGAAGAATTTTGTTTCTAGTTCTTTCTAGTTCCTTTATAGATTTTTGGAAAAAAAATAAAAATAAATCAGAGCCAATTTCTATCATTTCTGGGACTCACTCTTTATGTCACAGGTTCTGCTTTTGTTTAGTGCAGGTCAGTTCTGTGTTACAAAGTGGGGACCATATAACACCATCTCGATCTTAAACTGAAAACTGCTGATGTTAATAAACAATAGCTTTGTAAATGACAAAATGACAACAATTAGCAAGTTTTCTTCATGGAATATGACTCACCAAAAGAAGAAAGAACATTTTTGTGTTTTTGTTTTTCCTTTTTTTGCCAAGTGAGGATTCTCTAGAATAGGTCGTACAGTATTGTGCAACTGTATGGTACCCTTTTTGGACAATGGGAACTGACCCATCTATTTTCCCATTACCATAACAATGGTAACGGAAGTAACATTTCTGATCTCGCACACTTTTTAGAGCCATTTTTGGAATATTTTTATACATTAGTATTAGGTCTCCAACCAAGCTCTGGTCTGGTTTGATTGAAATATGAACACCACAGACATAAATAGAAATCATGCGACTTGATAACTTAATAATTCCCAGAGCAGAACCAAAATGAGCAGAAGCAAAATGTGAAGCAATCAAACATCTTACAAGTGTTGTGGTGCAAGCAATCGTCGGGTTTACAACATTAAAGTCATGATCAGTCAGAGTGAGCCTTTATCCAAACTGAGGCACTCTACAAGTGTAAACATACCCTAAAGTAACCCTGCTTCAAATCATGGTTCAGAGTGATCCTTTTGCCTCAAATCTCGCTGAGCCGTATTATAAATGTAAATGAATCAAGATGCTAGAGCCATGTGTTTGATTAACATTTCAGTTCATCTTCAAATTTGGAAAGAAAAATGAAATATACTGTCCACCATTTTGACTAGATTTGCACCTTTTGTCTTCAACACGGAAACATATTAGCCTAAACAACAGCCAGGCAGTGTTCGCCCCAAATGACCGCGCCATCTTTTCTTCCCCACTGACGCTGTATTTGGCTTTCAAATCAGACCTTGAGAACATGGACACACAGCTGCAAGACGGAGAAAAATCAAAGGGATCCATCAGTGACCCCAATTTTCCAGGGCTACTTCATAATTCAGTTTGATCTGAATATACTTCTCTCGCCTTTCACAGTGGACCCTGCTGATTTGCCGGCGAATCACAGGCAGCGCTAATGAGAAGTGGGAGACTCTTTCCACATTTTTACAATTTAGCCAATATTTCCCAGGCTGCATTTCATTCTCATTTGTCTTGCGGAAAGATTTTTGCCTCCAAATTGGATGAAGAAAACTTCGAAGGTAATGAATGTCTGCTCAAACGCATAAATCTTTAATAAGCAAGTATGGCATGCAGGTTAGCAACAGGGGTTTGGGCAATATTCGGCAAAGCCTTGGTTGTATGGGCCAACTGTATCACCTTTTGTTATTTACTGTATGAATTAACTCATAAATCATTCACAAAGCATCTATGAAGGAGCCCAAACGGGTGATAAATAAATCATCTTCTATGCACAGCCTTTGGGTCTGCTCTTCATATTCTTCATCACCAAATCCTCATTCTCGAGACAGTTACACAAATCAGAGAGCTCTAATTATGAATCATAATCATTGATTTTTCAGAGCTATTTAAACCCCAATCAGTGGTTGCTTGGTTTTGTTCTGGTTAATGAACCGTAAAATGGAAAAATGGTTTACAACCTGCAAATACCAAAAAATGATGGATATTCTTTTGGAAGAAGCACTGTGCATTTTTCCTTATGATTCTCAAAAACATTATTATTATATCAGCTTCTTACATATTCAGAACATGGTTTATAAAATTCGGCTAAACATCTTGTTAAGGAAAAAGTATTGGTATTTTGAGTGTAAAAGTGCAAAACAAATGTACTTGATTTAGTTTTAACTGGACCAAATCCATCAGGTGTGAAAACACCAAAAGACTTATCCACTGTTACCACCATTATAATAAAGGCACAAAGGGTGACTGAAAACTTGTGCACCTTAGAAATGTAAAACCTGCATCATTATGGATAAATCTCTTTTTTACCTATTTCAGTTGCAAATAAAGACATATGTATAAGTGGCAAATCAAAATCATCTATACTGAATAAGCGTAAATGCAAATGATATTCTGTGAGTAACTATTAGCCCTACGCCAGCCCTGACTGGTGACCAAAGCAGTCCTGACAGTCCTGAAGAAAATCTAACTGTGTCATTGTTACAGACAAATCAGCCACAACATGACTCTAAAGCTATGTTTAAGTTTTACTGGAATAAATGCATAACTTGTCCCTAATTGAAACGTGTTGGAAATTCTATGTGCTATTGAAGTGCGGGTTGGAACTGAGTCATGCAGCTCTTTGTTCACACCTGGAGACAGATGGGAGCCCAAATGGAAACCTTTCTCTCTCCAGCCTCAACGCCAAGAGTGAGCTGGATAGTAAAGGTGCGCAGAGACGATCATTACTATCTGGTGAGCTCTGCCTGCACTACCATGGCAACGGGCGGCAAATGGAACCATCAGATGCGTCCCAGTCACTGGTGAACTCAGCTCTTCAAGGACTCGGAGTAAACAGACACATTTGCCCAATGGACTAGAGCATTCTCACTTTGGTTTTAGGAAGCGTGTCATTTTATCATTGCTAGTTTACGCTGATGCATGATGTGTATTTGAACTAAAGCACTGCATATTCAACACAGACCATGTTAAATCAAAGGTGAGTGAATATTCCACTTCTCAAACCACTATTTTTGTAATGTTGAGCAGTTCCTGAATCTGAAAAAGGGTTTATAACTGAGCAAAATCAAGAAAGGGTTTCGACAAGGCATCTGGACGTAGGTTTGAAGGTGAAGATGTTTCATATGTAAATACACCAGTCAGTGTTGCAGATATGGCAAATGCACTGACATCCAAACTCTATGAAGCTGTAAGTTTGAGGCATTACTTTGAAAACGGCGATTGCTCAAAACAGGATGCAAATGTATTTTTTTCCATTTGCTATTTTGTTGTCCATTGGTATTTGCATGTGGAGCATCTGCTACAAATTTCATTTACATACTGCTAAGAGGAACTTTTGAACACTGGATGGTAGAATGGAATTTAGATTAAGATTGAAGGATTGTATATCCTCTTAGTGAGCTTCTTTTTAATGATGTGAAATACAAAAAATGCATACAATTTATTTTAATTTAGCAATGTTACAAGGAAATGTAACAAAGTATGTATTAAATAAGTATACATGCTCATATGTGAACTATATGACCATTGCTCAGAAAGTTCAAATACATCTCTAAATCTTGCAAATATGTATTACATTATAAAACGGCTTGAGCAAAGTCCAGACAATCCAACTGTCCTGTCTAACATCCTGAAAATCCAGCTGCTGTTTGAACTGAAGCTTGAAGAGTTTTACTTCCAGGCAGCCTTGAGGAAAAAGCTCTTTGGGGATTGATGATATGCTTAACAGAGAGAAAACAACTGGATAACAGATATTTTGGTTGATATTGCTGAAGTATTATGTACGTTTCAATGGGGGAAAAAAGAGCTTAGTGACTTGAATTTATTTTCCCACAGCCTATCCCTAAATGTGATTAATTCCACTTGATGACTTTTCACAAAGGTGAGTGAACTTGGACGTCCTCCCTCAGGTGGAGGTCTCTGCTGACTCCCCATTGCCTCCTAAATCTTCCCTTCTTTCGGCGAAGGGCAGCAAGGTTAAGTAGGTTCAGCCGAGCAAATAAATAATGAATCCAATAAGGGTAATTAGGAAAGCACATCAGACGAACGGCGCGCACCTCAAGACTCACAGACCCTGGCGCTAACTCCTGCAAAAGCTTCTGCTGCTTGAAATTTAGCCCCATTCAGAAGATAAAAATTCTACTGTCTTAATAATTACTGTTGTGTGACTGGGTAAAGTTATAATCCCTTGACTTTCTTGTCAAATGAGCAAATAGTTGTTGAAACTACATGCCATTAAAGTCATGCAACAAACAATAAGAGGTTTTAATAGCCCTTTAAGTTCAATGGATACAATGTGCTGAATTATATGTTGTAACAAAAAGACAAGATAATCCCCAAATAACAGAGAAAAACACTGATGCAAATCGGTATACTTTATCAAGCTGCTGTGGGTTTCCTATAATGCAATATTATGGTAGAACACATCTGATATTATAAAAATAAACTGACAGAAGATAAGGGGTAGAAGTAGCCAGTATATATATCTACTTAATTGCTCTGACATGACACGCGACATAACTAACAAGCTAATGTTAGAACTATAAAAAATAAAAGAGTGGGCTGATTAGACGATAGGTGGTGCAAAGGACAAATAAAAGACAAATGCAGGTTAACCAGATCTACATAGTGTTTCAAATGCTTCTTTAGTACTTCTATGGCACCTCTCCGCCTACTACTTGCATTTCTAGCCAGTAACAACATACAGTACTTTGCTGAGTAGAAAATACAATCTATACATAACAGAAACGTATCACTTGTAGGCGTTGCTGCTGTAGCCTTCATGCTTGTATAAACAGAGAAACGAAATATTCAGCTATTTGCTCATATTCTCTACCCACTCACTGACTGCACACATGTAGTCGTTCTGTTGCCATTTTCCACAACCATCTTCGATTTTTGGTGGTCTTTTGAAAAAGTTTTGTGCTTTAACAAAAAAGCTCAATTAATTCCCATCTAAAAAACTTTTATCACCCAATGAAAAAGATTAAATTTACACCAAAAAACTATGCTTTGCACCCAATTGTCAGAGAACAATTTAATTTAGTTTTAATTTACGTTTTGTAGCCCTACATACATTGACATGTGACTAAAGCCATGCTGAGTCCTGTCTCTTAACTGATAGATCTTGTTCTGTACGTGCAAATGCCTTTATTACTGAGTACAATTGTAATTTACCATGAGACAATTAGACGTGGTTTACTGGTTGTCATTAATCTCCAGTAAGCAGCAGATCAAGTCTATTTACAACTCTTGTACACATGTTGCCCTGTGAACACCGAGCAGCACCAGTTCATTACTGCGTATGATCCGACAACACACATGTAATTAACGCGCAGTATAAAGATCAAGAGGCCAGGCCAGACACAAATAGATCATGACTGATATTACTGATGGACTGAGTCAATATTGTCTATGGGATTATACACGCACAAGTGGTGGTCATGCATCAGCGCTGATGGATGCTAAAGTAAATAACCATTTCAAAGGGATTTTCGATGACATATACAACAAACTGCACATTAGCAAGAGGAAGAAAGTAATCACAATAAAGAGTATTTTATGAGAGAACTGGGGCCCTGGACTTAGACAAAACCTAACAATCCTGGCCTGGATCTGTGATATTATATGCCACTTAAGCTGGTAATCAAACTGATAGGCTGGTAATATGTTAACTAAACCCATCTGCAAAATAAACAGCACATAACCATCAAAAAAAGTCCAGCAACCAGACAGTTGACTTAAGATTGAAAAAAATCAGTATCACAGAAGCTATTTACATAAAGTTCTTGCTACTTAATCTGCTCTGAGGTTGTTCATTGTCAATTTCCATAGATTGTAGTATAGGGCCCAGTTGAAAGGCAAATAAATCTTATACAATAACCACTTCAACCAGTATATGTTTGGCACTGAACTTTAAAACACGGTTGATTCAGAGACAAAAGACATCTCAAATATTATACGGCTCAAAGACTGGAAGCTTTTTTGTATTATGTTACTTAAATTAGACCACTATCATAGAGGTTTAAATGGATTAACCTAATGACCACATAACTTTAAATGTCAAGAGACAAAAAATGATATAAAGAAAATGTCACTCCACTTACTTCATCAACAGATGAATGGTCTGGTCTCTCCGGATTTGAGATGGATTTCCACGATGCAGCACCAACGGACGCAGAATAAACTGGACACAAACAGAAAGACACAAAACCAATCAGAGAAACAGCACACAGCATACAGCCTGCACTATTTCACTTTGCAGGGTCAATGGTATGACTGGCCAGATTACCAATCAACCACAAAAGACTTCTCAGTTAAGAGCCCTTTTCTAAAACTACAGGTGTTACTACAAAGGTAAGTGTGAAAAAGCTCAGCAGGAAGCCAGACGCCTTCTACACTCACTGCTTCCATCCAATGAAATGCAATTATGCTACTTTAACCATATAAAAAATTGAATGGATTTTAAATATAGTGTTACGCTCACAATATTATTAGAGTAAAAATGCACTGTGGTAATTATTCTTGAAACAGCAGTGTAAAGTCATTTGAGCTGCAGAGAAAGCACTCATAATGGAAACTATAACAGAATTTATATTGCAATGTAAAATCAACATTTGCTGGAAGAGTAGTTTTTACATTTTTACATGTTTTTCAAAGCACTTATATTTTGGGTCCTGACAACAAAACTACATTTTGAAACTGAATAAACCTTTAACTAACATGGTAAAGAATATGGACTAACTATTGAACTGTTGTGACAAATGAACTTTTTGTTTAGTGAGAAAAACTGTAATAATTATAAATCTCAGACAAACACTTATAAAAGATGTTATATCCACTGGTCCTAACAACATATTTTATGACAAAAAAGGCACACTAACACCATGTGTCTTTGGCCAGAAAATACATAGCTAAAAAATACTCAAGAAGTGTTTTTTTTTTTTTTTTTTGAGGTATCTGAAATACAAATATATGTAGGCTTCAGAATTAAGTAACCGACAGAAGCCATTTTGCCTTTTTGCTCAGTGACATACTCAAGGGATTTTTGTCCAAATCTGTGGAGACTTTTACAGAGTTTTTAACAATGTCATGTCACAAAAAAGTACAATTTGTGTCAAACAATGAGTAACCGCTGTGAATGACATACGTTAACTGTCAAGAGATTGAAGCTTAATGTTTGGAGAAGCACTTTTATCATTCAAGAATTAAGCCAAAACAAGTAAAGACAAAAGAAAAATAAGTAGCATAATGATTCATAATTCATTATAGTTTTTTCAACATTTCATAATTTGACTTAAAATGTGAATTTGATGTAATCATAATCAAAATCAAATCATACACTACATTTGAAAACCCAGCAAGCCCATTCTCAAATCCTAATAGGTGTGATATCATTTGAAATATGATGTACATTGTTGTTGTTTGTTTTATACAACAATTCAACGTACATTAACATGAAACAGTGTTGTTCTTTCATCAGAATAGCCCCTTTCAACAGAGCAGTGCGCTGACACCTGTGTGGGCCCCGCTGTATGACACAGCTCCTGGGGAAGCGGTGCGTGGATGAACGGAGTGGGTCCCGTGAAGGTGAGACCTGTCTCCTGTATGACTCAATCCCTCTCGGGCTCCTGACAGTGGAACAGACACTTCAAAGTCAGACGGGACCCGCTCCAGAAATATTAAAAAGGGCCCAGACTAAAAACAGCTGCTGACGCTACAGCTTTTGTCACGTAAAGAAGTCCACTTTGCCGAATAAAAGAACAGCGTGAAAAGCCACACCTGAGGCGTGAAAAAAAAAATCAATCATTAATCATATACAGTATACTTTTTTACCTTCTTGTATTATTCAAAGGAGAAAAATAAAAATGTTTTTGGCTCCTACTTTTAGCTGCTTTTAGTTGGACTGACACCTGTTGAACTAATTGATCTTAAGGTGTGTTATGTATAATGTATTATGCTTGTTTATATATATATATATATCTTTAGCTCAGCAATGTAGAGCACTGTGGTAGTAAATATATGATGTATGTGCAATGAATAAACTGTTTTAAAGTTTTGTTCTTGCCTTGGTCTAACTCTGATCTCTTAGAATGGATGAGGTTTGTTTGGTCTTCATTTCCACACTATTGTTTAAAGTTTATAATCCAATTACATCACATAAATGTAACCCCCAATTTCCAGTGGACGAGATACGCAGCAGTTCTGTATTTCTCCGACGGCGGAGCCAGTTCGCATCAATCTACACAGATCAGATCGCACCAGAACGGAAACCAAACGAGCACAGCATCCAGATTTTCAAAGTAATACAAAAATATGCGGAAGACTCAGCATTAAGTGCAGTAAAATCTGCAAAAACAATGCTTTGAAGTGAGTGAGATTGCAAACTAAACTTGTTTTCTGGTCTTTCTTCTTCTTCTGAATGTAGCAAATTGTACCATCCTCCAGGACGGGTTGAAATTACCAGCGCTGGCCTTGTTTTGGCACAGTGACACAAATTAAGGGCAAATGTTGGCAAGTGTTAATGACTAGCCCTGCTAATAACTCCCAACCACCAACAAGTGTCACAAAGACGATATTAGAGTAATACTAGTCTGTGTAACAAAAAATAAAAATAAAAAAATGCAAGTCTAGATAAGAAAAAGAACATGATAGATAAGACCACTGACTTTTGCCCATAAGGAATACTCCAATGGGTAAAAGGAAATGGACCCACACAACAATTTGAAACCACAAAGAAAAAAACAGACTGGAACGATTAAGAAAAGTAAAATAAGAAACATTTTGAAAATTCATCCAAATGAACTCAATTTTGCATAATTATAAAATGAGTACAGATAAACTGGTTACAAAAGCAGCAGCACTATACTTAGCATATTCATGTGTGAATTGTGCATGAAGATGACAAAAGACTGTGCTACTCCTCAGACTCATCCTCTTGTTTTGTGCTGTCTGAGTGCCTTCGACAGAGCTGCATTGTGCCTGCATTTGCATCAGCCTGATAAAGACATCACAGCAGACACATCTCCCACTCCTCACAATACATTTCCAATCTCATCGCATCGACTCGGCTTGGCAGCAGTGATCAAATACTTTTTCAGTGGAGAGCCGAGCGTGTGGGCGATCCCACTTCAGCGCGAGATGGCCAGATGAAAGTGCGCGTACATGCTTTTGTGGCTGGAAGCGCGGCCCTTCGCCAAGAGGAGGAAGACAACTCATTTTACTGGGTGAATCATCGCAATCAGAATTCATTGTGATGGGCTTCTTCATGGAAAAACACAGCACTGGCTCCAGATTCAACATTCTAATAAGACGTTGTGTAACACGGACACATTCATATGAGCTGATGTGCAGAAGCTGCGGCTGAAAGGTAACGTGATCTGACCGTTTTAACCCAAAAACCAAATCTCTGGAATTCAAAATGATCCCCTCAAGCTTCACCATTAAAATGATATGAATGCATGGAGAGAAGTAAACAATATGACAGGATTCATTTATAATTACATTTCACATTTTTTTTGGAACGGACTGTAAATCTATTCAAATTGAAATAATACCTCCAGAAAGCAACAGCCAGACATGCAGCTAAGGGCGTCAAAAGATGTGCTTTGCGGTTGCCACGTTGTCAGAAAAAAGACAGCACAACATGAACAGTGCCGGTAATTCCCCAGAATTGAGCAATATTTTACGAAACTACATCTAGTCAGTATTGCTGCACCAGGTAAATGTTGATAATAGAGTTGAGAACATACCTCTACAGCACACAGGCCTTAACCATAAGTTCTCTCTCTAAGTTATCCTTTTAGCTTCTACACTCTTGAGTCACTAAAGCAGAAAGGCTTGTAAAGTTGTATTTGTTGTATGTTTTTTTGTTTTTTTTTTCCATCCTAGTTCCAACCCCATACCTAAAAACAGCATAGCCACCTTTCCTTTTTTTTTTTTTTTTTTAATAATAAATAAATAAATTAATTAATTAAACTGAACATATTCTCCACTGCAAAATACTCACCTTAAACTTAAACTCAGACCTGTGTTCACGCAATTCATTTCAGTCTCTTAAATGCATGGGCAATATTGATATTTTTTCATGTTTTTATTTTTATTTTTGTGTTGTCTCTTTGCGTAAGCAGACTTAGCCAATACTAAAATAGACTTGTCTGTATTGTCGAAAGCCACTGATGTAATTGGACAAAGCTTCATATGTGTGCCAAACATCATCATCTGTTTTAATCCTTAATAATACAGCCGTCTTATGGGCTTGTGTTTTCACAGATGATTCCTGTTACAATATGCTTTCCATGTAAGGGTTGTAGGTCTAAACTAAGCTTCTTTTTTCATCTAAAAACAGCTGATTTCTTCGGGACCATTGTTTTTTGTTTTTTTTTAAGTAGATTTTTAAACAAGGCAATGATATGAGAGATTGAATGTGTTTGGTAGAATTACCATAAGAAAATATGAACATGATTAGTGAGTGGGTTCCAATAGATAGACAAGACCACTGACTTTTGCACATAAGGAATACTCCAAAGGGTAAAAGGAAATGGACCCACACAAATTTGAAACCAATTTGAAAGAATTAAAGGACTGGAATGATTTAGAAAAGAAACATTTTGAAAATTCATCTAAAAACAGCTGATTTCTTTAGGACCATTGAAGTTTTTTTTTTTTTTTTTTTTTAAGTAGATTTTTAAACAAGGCAATTATATGAGAGATTGAATGTGTTTGGTAATATTACATACTATTTTGATACCAGGCCCAGCTAAAATACTGTTCTTCTCACTGTATTTGTGCATTTTTGGAAGTATGGTATGAGCATTTTCTTAAAATGTCACATTGGATTGCTAAACTTGTGCTGTTTTAGACCGAGCGCGGCTGACACTGTGATGAATGAGGCTTTTCCCAAAAGCTATCATTAGCATGAGCTGATATCGGGCCTCAGACGACAGATGTCAGGATTACATCACTTTTAATATAAAGCATGAAAACAGATGGTCATTTTCCACACTGGAAGATATAATTATAGAATCTATACAATACCTGCTCTATATGAGATTGTGAGGGACTGTACATTTGTCATTGTGGAATGAGTATGAGCTATTGTGAGGGAACAGAATAGCCCATTAACTTTCAAAGCCATTTACATCACATCTTTGAGGAACTGCGTCGTCTTTGAGCTTAGACACTCTCCTTTCTCATCAGCAGAAAGTATTGCAGACTTGCACATAAGCGCGGCTCGCACTTTAAGCGGGCACTTCCAGAGTAATTAACGTTTGGAAAAGCAGCCTGTGGTGTGTTTTTTTAACCAGACGTTCTGATGTACATTTTAATTACTGACAATTTGCTCTCCTATTAGTCCTGTTTCCGGGATTAGATTGGAATATGTAGGTCTGTGTGTCCTCCCGAGAAAACCAGCACTTTGGGTTGATTCACAGAGCTAATCTCTAAATTGAAGTTTTTTTTTGTTGTTGTTTTTTTCAGTCTGTTGTAGTTTTTTGTCCATTTTGCTGAATTTAATGTATAATGATTTGTCTGATGAAAGAGTTCTTGCCTCATCTGATTCTTATAGTTCTTACTATCATGGCAATACAACCTCAGATGAAAAAGAACATAGAATTCATTTCATGATGATATTCATTTCAGCCACAGGATTTCAGCTAAAATGTACAACAAAAAGTACTCCTCAGATGTAGTGGTTTGTACATTGACTGTTATCAGCAATGGTAACAGCAATACAATTTGATTAAGTCTAGACTTTGACAAGACCATTCCAAAACTTGATTTTATTTATTTATTTATTTATTTTTCTGATGTAGATTTGTTGGTGTGCTTTAAAAATTGTCTTGCTGCATGAGCCAATTTGGACCTAGCTTTAGCTGTGGGACAGATGGCCTCACATTTGTCTCTAAAATACTCCAGTTTACCCAGTCCTCAGTACTTCATGAGCCAACTGTGAGTTTTTTTCCTGTAAAATATTTGGCGCATAAAAATATCGGGCATTAAAACCAAACAAATCCAACTACAGTAGATCTGTCCAAGGAGCCATTGTTCAGATGCATTTTGGTGAATTTCAGTTGTTTCACTTTTAGGCCGAAGACATTTCTCCTGTTACTTGGAAAATAACTGATATCCATTTGATATAATGTAATATTTATTATAATATTTAACTAATGATATTAAAAATAGGCTTATTGTCTTTTGAAACACACTGTTAGAGAGGCTGAGCCAAAAAACAGTATTTATTTGAGCTTTAAAGGCTGCATATAAAGATTATATAAAAACTTGTACAATGTCCATTGGAGAAGTGACAAAAAATGGATATAATTATATATAATTTACTTCCTGGGTACATTTCTCTTTCATTCTGTTGCCTTAAAACGGTTGTTATACAAAAAAATAGAAAAAAAAAATTACCAGTACAGACAGTTTCTTTATGTGCACAATATCACCTTACAAACATTTGACTTGTGCCTTTGCCCTGCTTTGGAGTTCAAGTGGTGCATCTTTACAGCTTTAATTGTGTTGACAGTTGAATTGAACCCCTGGCTGCGCTGAGAACACACGGTACCTTCACTGTCGATCTGTAACGTCTCCGGCGGATGATAGCGGGCGGGCAGGATTACACACAATACAGCCAAATGCAACTTGAGTCAATAGCTATAGGCTACAGGGTGAGCCACTGAGACGCGGCGCAATCCTTCACTGCAAACAGCTCACAGCAGTCTCATACACCATGTTTCAATTGAGCGGTAAACACAGTCCGGCACTGTACAGATAACCCTACGGTACAGATAAGCCCAGAAGAGAAGGATGTTGATTTTGAAGTGAACTTTTACAATTAAGCCGTGTTGCCATTAACTACAATAAAGAAGCAAGGAAATCTTCATGTGTAGCAATGTGAGAGAATGTCTAAACGTTTAATTCAGAAACCAGCACAACGATGTTTATTTGAGGGAACACTCAGTATGTTTACATGCAGAGCTTGCTCTCTCAGCTGTATTTGGTCAGGCTATTTAACAGCGTTTCAGCATCAAAAGCTATAGTAGACTAACTTTTTCTTTTAAAAGTTTACAACATGATGCAATGACATATCACCAGTTGCAGTGTGACTGAAAATATGTTTTTGCAGGTCTAAAAATGAGTGAGTGTTGGAATAAACACTCTTCTTTATGTATTTGTCAGCTGTTTGTATGTGTCACTCTGTCACAGTCCGACTCTGGAGCATGCTCAGTTCGCCTTGTCAAAGCTTTACCTGCTTGTAAACATACTGACCGCCATTTTGTGTTTTTCCATTGCCTATGTAAGTATTGTCTATAATTCATTAAACAGAACATTTTACTATACCACACTGTTGGAACCAAAAGGCCAGAACTTTATCTTTATTTGTTTTCTGTTTTTTTGACAGTGTAAACGCCTCAGTAAGTGTGCCATACTGACCTGTACCATTCACAGGAAACTAACATTTTGACATTTGGTTTACACTGTCCCTGCTGTACCACTTTCATTCTCATATGAAGCCATTAGAAAGTACTCTCGCCATTTACCGGTGCTAGATGGAACAATAATGATTCAGCCTCTGAACCTATCTGACATTTTGTCCAATCTTGTAATGTACTACATAGAGAACATTTAGTACCGAGCAAGTTGTAGAGCTAGAAGTTTAAATCAGACTCCAGATATCTTTCAGAAATAATCAAAACCACCTACTATTCACTTACAAACGAGTTTTTACGTCAACTTCTGTCGTTGTCAGTAAATGTGCTATCCATCATCTCTATCCAGTTTCTTGTTCACTTTCAGCTCTGTTCATTGCTGCTGTGTTACAACAAGAGCTCCAAACAAATGGCTCCACGTTGGATTAATAGTTGTTTGCGTTGTATTGCATTGTGTATAAATCCAAAGTGACATCTAATTACTGAGAAAATTTTGTGCGTGCCCTTTTGTGGTGTAGCCATGCTTCACCGTCTGCGAATTAGCACATTCACAAATGGGAGCTTCACAAAGCAGCCACTGTCTTAGAGGCCGCCTCAGAGTGGAAAGGTTTGTGTACAGTAAGACTCAGAACACATGTATGTCAACACAGGAGTGGTGTCAAACTCAATTGATTGAAAGGTCAAACTAGTAAGTAATTCTTGCATAATGTGAAAGTAATAAACGACTATTATATGTAGGCTAATAATCCCAATTTGCACCAAATAGTATCTTGTTCGAACAAAATAAAGGCCAATTTACACTAGACGTGCCGCTGCAGTGAAGCATAAGTCGCACCTTATTAACAGAACGCTTTGGGGTTTTTTTGTTCTTTTTGTTTTTTTTCTTTTTCACCTATGTCTTGTGTGCCAAATATCTGACTAATATGTAATATCTATACATTTTTGTACATCAACAATGTAAAGTATAATAAAAAATATAATAATTTTTATTATTAAACACTAATACAGACCTTCACACAGTACAACAAAGATAACCTAAAAAGTTTTGCGATAAGCTAATAGATAAAATTGTGCATTTTTTGTTTTCTTTATATACATATAAACACATACCGTATTTTTCGGGCAATAAAGCGCACCAGATTATAAGGCGCACTGTCAATTATTATCAATGAACATGTCTATTTTCATACACAAGGCGCACCAGATTATAAGGCGCATTAAGCAAAGCAAAACGTGTGTCATATAAATCGAACTTTACTCAACTGATTCACAATAACTCCCAACAGTGACAGTTGTAACACATGAAATACAAAACAATACACTCACTTTTTCAGTTCATTCCTCTTCCACAGATCCCTTGAGTTTGAAATCCGCTTCGTAAACATGTCTCTTAACAGGTGCCATTTTGGGGTCCTTATACACACACCTTAATATTACCGGTATGTCGAAGTACAGTACGTATCACTCCGCGAATCTCCTGACCACGGTAGCCGCAATGCTCCGTTAATCCATCAAGCGGTGCGGCTCCGTAGCTTACCAAAGTCGTGCTAAAACATTTGGACAGATTTTTGAGCGCCGTGTACCACATGAAATCAGTTCGGGGTCAGTAAGCACAACCAGAATTAATACATACGGTGCACCGGATTATAAGGCGCACTGTCGATTTTTGAGAAAATTTAATGGTTTTAAGTGTGCCTTATAGCCCGAAAAATACGGTAATTCAAATTTTCAGTGTGTTTAATTGCTGAGTTTTGAGTTTTTCCAGACTCAAGTCAGTAAGGAGTTTTAGCCAGTGATTTATGGAGATATCTGCTTGGCCTTCCAGTTCAGCTGTATGTTATATAGGTATATAAACCCTGTGCAAAATCTAAAACCCAGCCTGAGTCCACTCCCAGGTTTTGGCTCCGGTTTAGCTGCCCCTTCTTTATATGTTTGTCTATGGCCCGTTACCTTCCATTCCCTTCTCTCTTAAGTGACTTGAGGGGGCAAGAGGCAATGGCAGGGATCATTACATCACCAAACACCCGGCGGCCATTGTCCTGAGCAACTGCCACACAGCATTAGAGCGGCACTGTCCACGACCGAACTGACGGGTCCTGTGTGCCCAGGCCCATACTCCAGCAAAAACGGAGAGACGAGGTGGTGACGGAGGCTGGCACGAAGTCAGCGCAAATACAAGAAGGGCAGCATGAGGAAGTGATGGATGAGGTAAAGGGCATGAAAAAATAACAATGTCAGAATAAGTCTAGTGTTGAAGAAGACTAAGGCGGTGTTCACATTGTCTTTAAAGTAAACTATTTCTGATTTACTTGTGTCAGTATGTTTGAGCGCCATCTCCACCATGGCACATTTTCGTTGTTTTTTGGGGGGGTTTTTTTGTTTGTTTTTTTGGCATCCTAAAGACAAAAATGATTCATTGTTAAAAGGGGTCCTAAATAAGATTACCCTTGAGCTGAGACTCCAAAAGTAACCTTGTTACAAAACCGTAGCAGTCAGCTGAAACATGGCTTACAAACGTACCCTACCAAAACAGTGGAAAAGTAGCCAAAATTCAAGCCAGACAAAATGCAGTTGCCTACGTGCAGCCAGATGCCATGACATTTATATTGATAGCTTTTTTTTTCTTTTATCGAAGTCACCAAGTTCTCTCAAGTCTTCAATTGAAACCAATGAGGAGCAGCAAATTTTTTTTGGATTCCACTTGTCTCATGTTGTCATGTTACTCATTCACTTTGACATTAAAAGGATTCATGCTAACAAAACTGTCATTTTCAAGTCAGTAAAACACAAATGTAATCATGCTCTGTGACTTACAATAGAATCAGTTTTTCAGAACAATATAGTCAATAGGCTACACATTGTCTGCATTTGTTAATATGATATGATGTGCATTGTATCCTGAGTAATATAAACATGTCTTTGTCAACAGCTAGATCTTGGAATCTGAAAAATTCTTCCAAAATATGTCAATATTTATTTCTTTTTTTTTTTTTTTTTTTTGGTGATGACTTGAAGAGTCATGAGTGCAACTGGAAGAGGCAAAGAAAAATGTAATTTCCCATTTTTGGTCCATTGTAAAAAATGGACCAAAAATGGGAAATTACATTTTTCTTTGTTGCTTCTTTCCAAACATTTCTATATAATTTTGTATCACACTGTTATGATATGGTCAGACAGTTATAATGGCTGAAGCTGCTCTCACTAAAGCCTTTCTTCTACTATGTGATGTATTATTTTTTGTTCTTATTAACACATATGTAGTCTATTTGTGACTACACTACCAATGAGGAAATGAAAGGAAGATGGTAGGAAGCGAGCCAGCCTCACTCCCTTTGTTTCCCCGGGGTCCGGATCAGCACTATTCTCATGCGGACGCAACATTTGTTTTTCTGTGACCCAGATAATGTTGGCTGGGACACAGAAGGATTGGATAAAGTCAAAGGTCATGGAGCTGTGTGCATGTCAGACTGGTCATCACCACCTCCGAGCTTTCTCTTATTACCACCGAGGCCTGGCATTTCTAAACTCAAGGGACCCAGAAGGAGTTTTTCTTTCTTTTTTTCCCAGGTTTTGCTTAATACACTCTCAACCTTTGAAGAACAGCAAGAGGTTGCATGTGACAAGTCAGTATGTTTCCTTGTGTATACTTTGACAGGCAAATAATACAACAAAGAAGTATCCTGTCCAGACAATTCTTTTTCTGTTCTATGTATAGAATTAGTCAGGGCTCTGTGGCATAGCATAGAGCCCACCCCAGTCTTAAGTGGAAGGGGCTCTGAAGGGATTCAAGACCTATTTCATGGAGAAGTGAGAAGGTATCACTGACCAAGCTAAAGAACAATGGCCCAATGGAGAAAAACATGTAGATAATGGAGCTGTTAGCTGGCGCTGAATGGGAACTAAGGTGATAGAGCGAGTAAGACAACATAAACTTACTGCGGTAAAGAGATGTCAGAGGATAGTATGTAAAGTTTGATGTAGGGGTGCAGTTTGGTGTTTAGGATGTGCATAACCTCTCTTAGCTACTATGGGTTCTCTCCAAACACTCTAGGGTCCTCCCACCAATCAAAGACATGCATATATGAGTGAATCTAAATTACTTGATAAAGAATAAACATATGAATGGTATGAATGGTTGCCAGTGTACGTAATCATGTGTCCAGTGTGTCCTCACTGGTTACTACATAGCTCACAAGGTAGTGATTCCACCATTAGGTTGTGGTGTCCAAATGTCTAACAGCTAAAATGTAGTGCACTCAAAGTTTACCTCAATTAACCATGAAAAGCAGATGATCTAAACAGGCAAAATAGACTACAAGGCTTTATGAGCAAGTTGCATCGGAGAATACACAACACGACTGAATGTTACGACTCAGAAAAAGAAGTTTGACCTTATGTGGCAGCTGCCTAGCTTACCTACGCTTGTACAGACATCTATATGACTAATGTGTACCTTTTAAGGCAAGAGAGAGCTACAACAATTTTTAATCATTTTGGGTCATTGATGTGAATTATTACAAGCACAGTATTCATAATATATGAATACGCACAAGTTCTAGTTGTAGTATATTTTGCTAAGATATAAAGGAACTCTCAGGATGTTTCAGAGCGGAACAACTTGTCAGAAAAAAACAAAAAAAACAAGAATTAAACTAAACACAACAATGCATCATAATATGAAAATCTTAAAGGGATAGATAAATAGATAAACTTATCTCAGGTAACTTTTTTTTGCAGTTTTTATTTTTTTTTTTGCTGTTATTTGGAGGTATGAGGTAATATGCTTCCTGTTCCGGGCAATATGTCCCTGTTACCCCCAGGTGATCACATTAGAGACTCCCTGATTGGCTGTCTGATTTAGTTTTTGCAAAAGCAACGGTGCAACCTCCTCCTTGCTAACAGCAAACAGCACACAGCAAATACCACTCTCTGTAAACATTAAACCAAACACAAAGGCGCACAGAGAGTTGAACAAACCGGGTATGACAACAAACAAGTTGGCCGAATAATGTCAAATAGGCACTGCAACACATAAAGGGCAGCAAATAAACAAGGCTGACCCGGACCAGCCACGAAATGGAGTTGCATTTTCATTCCCGGCAGCCCATAATGCAAATAATGTGTTTCATACAAAAGCTAGACACATATGAAACATAAAATAGATGAAATAAATAAAGAAATGGGAAAATAAATTGAGAGCGGGGTGCGGCAGACTAAAACTTCAAATGGAAAGAGAACTGAGGAAAATCGCAGCGTAAATATCTGCTGTCAGGACGGATTAGTGTAAACAAGCTCCTTTTCCCCAGAATACCTAATCACATCATTGTGTCCTGTCACCGCCATGGTGCTTTTGTTTCCTTGTGCAAGAAGAATGAGACGATAAGGGTATTTTTTAAAGTCTCTACACAAATAAAGAGCAATAATATTTCCTCACATGTGCAACGCTAAGAAAAGCACTTTACGTTTAATTATACGTACATACTGGTGTGCAAACATTAGCTAATCTTTAGTACTGGTACTTAATGATCAAAACAGTAGTGAAGAATATTTATTACAACTGCACTGCATATAGAGGTTTTGCTGGTTCACACACGGACATATTCTAATACAATGACCCAACAAATTTGACTGCTGCTAACTTTGATCTTCGATACAAGCTTTATATTTGTATATTATTTAATTATACCACAAAAATGTAAAGGCTTCAATGGAGCTTTAGGGGGAATTTGTAAAAAAAAATAAAAACGTACAATATATGTAGACCCTTACTATTCAACGTCATCAAATAGATACATGCCATACCAGCAAACGCACATTACCTATTCATTTATATGAGTGCTCAAGCCTTATATGTATGATACTAGTATGCATTACTTTTAAGGATTTGTAAAATTTTGATGCCCGACTATGGAAACATCGTTTTAGGGCTTCATCTATGTGCATGCTAATCTTGTGAGAAGAAGGCACATGCTGTTCGTTAAGTTGATGTTGCACAAACACTTGTTCAAACAGGGCAGCTGAATAAGTAGCTCTTGCTTATGTTCTTCATCCCTTCACTGACAGCACACACATGTAATCATTCGATTGACAATCATCTTGTTTGTACAGAATTGGACATTTTTGGTGCCTAATGCTCTTTTGGCTGTGGGACATTTGGATAACTTGATTGCATAATCAGCCAATGTAGCTTACAGTGTTGGACATTAAAGGTGGAATAGAAGATGTTTGCGAACATTCAGACAGACTTTGCGTTTTTGAAAAATCGCATCGCAAGACCAGCCGACTTCTTTCACAGTTCTTTCCGAGACCCCCCAAACAACCGCCCCGCTCTCTCCCCTTCTGTCATTGTTGTTAGAAAATTGAAATAGGTAGCCCTCCTGTAACGTTTACAATAATAGAATAACTCTACTTCTGCCCACCAAAAAGATAGGATCAAACTTACTTGTCTAACAATATACGTGAAAACCCGTAATCCCCAACTGCGTTTTTAATTGACACCAAACTTGAGCCTAAAACTTACCTGTGAGCGGTATTCTCTTGCCTTGGTGCTATCGCTCAAACGATGCACCAAGAACAACTCTGGTTTTGTTTCTTTCATCTGCCCTCTTTTTCCTTTTCGCAGCCACCTCAAACATAGTTTTCTTTACGTTAACTTCATCAGTTTCTTCACATTTGTAAAACCTGTAACGACAAAAATATTAACAGTATAAATGTAGCCTAGCTAACAGGAGTAGCTAGGAAAACAAGCAACGAGCTAACGCTAGTTAAACAGCTGTCCCCATCTACACAAATAAAAGAAAAAAAGAATAAATACTATTGTCTAGAGGACTTTCCGATAGCGTTTCTGAGGGAAACGAAACGACGCCCGGCCGTAGCAGGAGTATTGACAGGCGATTGACCAATAGAACACCGATAGAGCGTTTTTGATTGGTTAATGTTTTTAAGGCACCACCACTTCCACAATTGACATATAATACATTTTATTTTTCAAGACCTCTTATTTTCCGATGTCTTATTTGCAAGTAAAAACAAATTTATAAAATATAACAAAAAATGTTTACAAAAACATCTTCTATTCTACCTTTAACCCATAATGATGTATTTGTATAAATATTATATAAGATTGAAAAATTCTTAATGAAACTTCCACTGCTATGCCTCAACTTGCATTGTAATACTGCAGCTGTAATTTCAAGTGACCAGCAGGCTGATAGATTTGGATAGACAGGCCGCAAATATATTATCCCATGATGCAATTCTGGATATCGGGTGCATACAAATACTGAGCAGTGGATTAAGAAATGTTTAATCTCTACACTTTTTGTAATTCATAATACATTCAGCAATTGCACCTAATTAAAACCAAAACCAGACCAATGACCAAAGCAGCAACTCCTGGCTGGGCTATAGTAATTTAAAACCATACAATGAACAAGACACATAAGAGATTCCACTCTTAACTGAAGTTCATAGATAAGCGTGTTCATTTGCATATAGAGTGAAAAAAGAAAGATCTGATCACGAGTGGACACCAGAGATGTGGTGTAGAGCCAGGTGTGAGAAGACTTGGAGGTGTTCACTGACGATACGATCACATAAAGAAACGTGCTAACGCCAAATCAGAACAAGACTGGGCATTGACAGTAACACTGGTTTAGAATTCAGTAAAGACATCTGATATCAACCGGTCAATGTGGCAGGAGTCAAATCTGGGCAGCACTTTATATACACTTACATTTAGTCAAAAGAGAAGACAGCAGCTGTAAAGCAGGTTATACAGACTGTCATCACTATGTGTGCAGATGCCTTTACAACTCATTTAAAAATACATCTAACCTGACAAACTAATGTTGAAATGATTACTTTTAATTAAAGTTAAACAACATAAGGTTTAGCTCTGCACTGTAAATAGCACTACTGCTGTTTCTATTGCTACCTTACGTCTGTGGGAATGCTGACTAGTGCTAGTACCTGATGCATTTTGAATAACATGACCAAAGCTTGTGTGGCTCAAACTATTGTATATATCAGTGTCCCATTATGCTTAAAATTTGTAAGTCTATAGTATTAGATAATTAGCAAAGTTTTTTAACTTATGAAATATGTTTGTTAAGTAAGGTATTCCAAAATAAAATACAACACTTTTGTGACAGTTGGAGTACAACGATTATCTGAATCACTTCCTTTTTCCTTGACCAGAACCAGTATAAAGGCTAAACACATTTAACTTACATCTTCCTACACAAACCCTGTTCTCCATTGACACTCATGGCTTTACATCTCATCCACCACCTAAACTATTTCCGAATTTAAGTAATTATTGGGAGTTATTTGTTGCAGATACCAAATAAACCAAGTTACCTTAAATAATAATCAGAAAGATGAGGCCATTTTTACCCTTTGACACAACAAAGTTGATATTTGGCACCACAGCGTCTTTAAATCAAGTCAAAGTTTTCCACTGAATAAAATAAACAATATAGTACACCAATTTTTTCTCTTTATGGCCAGTGAGCTTAGTAAAGTAACTGTAGCTGGGGTATATGAACAGAAAGGATCACATAAAGGATCATTTTCCATTGAAACCTTTGCAGACATCTGATGTTTACTTGACAATACAGCAGGGAAAAAGTGGGTTTTACGTAAAAAGAACGAGCATCTGAAACCCTGGGCTGCCAGTCACAAGAGAAACAGTACCTGAACACAAACTTGACATTTGGCTGTGCTTGTACGTCCAGACCATTTGGAGATTTATAGCCTCATTCCAGCAAGCCCCACGGTGATGTACATCAGTGAAACATGAAGCGTCTGTTGCGTAAGTCAGAGCACCACCCACCTGAAGGCTGCATCAAAGTCAAAGATGCCCTGAAAACACCACAACATACAGTGACCACCTATACAACGCCTACCTCTTTCTCACAGCAGCCGTTAGCCCCACTAGACAAGGCCGGCACTGTGTTCATGTTGTTCACCCATAGACTGTGCATTATTGATAGTCACTCTGTCAGGTCTGGAATATCAGGTATTTTTGTTGCAAATGCTTTCAAATTTGTGGCTGAGACACTTGTCAAAAGGCCCAGTTGTTTTACTTCATGAAACAAGTTAAATTAAAAGTAAAAACTTATAAAATTGAATGATTGATGAGCACCCAAGGTTCCAAAATACTGCTGCAAAGTCAAATGTGACTGTTATAAGAGCATGCCCTGTTAGGGTAAGTTCACATTTGCCATGTTTGGTGAAGATAACAAAAAATCAGTTCTCCCCTGTTTGATGTTAAGGAACCATCATCAATCAAAATGGCTACATATTTGAATTATTTGGAGGGCTTTTGGGGGAAAATTATAGCATTAATAACAGTCTGAAATTTGGAAGGTAATGAAACATAGGATTGCACGAACCCAGGCAATAAAATCTGTGTTGTAAACTCACACCATTGATGTATTACTGGCCACGGATGGGAAAAGAAAAAAAAAATTATATATATAGATTATTTTTGCATAGAGCATATTTGCCCATTGGCCCTCATGCCTTGTGTTTTACCCATCACCACAATCCATGTTATCTTGTGAATATATGAAGACAGACAATAACTAATATATAATCTGATCATTTTTGAACTGTTGCCCAGTCTCTTTTTTTTTACAGTCTAAGGGAGAAAAAAAATCTATCTTTTTTTCTTACTATTTTTCCCCCGTTATTATTAATTTATTTAGCTTTTCTCATAATACATCCGTGTATCGGATTCTGGGGGATTTTCAGTGTATACACCAAGGAGTTACTTGTTGAATGTCAATGGATGCCATAATAATGTTCCATAATAGATCAATCATATCACATATGGAAAATAATAGTAATTGTAGGGGTCTTGGAATACTCTGTCAGTAATAACAGAGTTTTACCACTAGCATTACACTGCCAGTGTTTAAATCTATACTGGTTGTTCTACTTGACTTTGTCCAATATGATATTCAGTGACACATTCTTTCCACAAAGTACAAAAACATTTTTATTGGAACATCATATAGACACTACTATTTTCCTCTTTCCAGTAATTGCCGAAACAAGACCTGTCTTGTATTCATAGAAAAAGTATAAAGAAAATCAATGTGGCAAATAGAGCCATCTATTCCATTTATAAGCTCCCTGTGTAGTCCCATTTGTGCTACAATTTGTCCCTGCCACCTTGTGTTGCAAATGCCTCAGTAGAGCTATAAATAAACCGTCCGATGTCACAGCGAGCGCCACGTTATTAATGCCCATCTTCGGGGTAATCTCTCAAAGACATCATTGACGGGGGTCCCTCTATATTTCTTAACGGCGTGGCCTCTGGGATACATGCGACGAGAGAAAGTTCCTCCACCTCGCTCTAAATCTCTTTCTTGTAGCAGCGATAAGAGCAGAATAGAGCTATTGAGCAGACGGTTTAAGATATAAGCGCTTAGCAAAGGGTGCTCTGAAGAGTCACAGTATCAGTATTTTTTTCTTACAAGAGAAGCTATCACATTGTCACTGTTTTTCTCTATAATTGATCTGATTAACCCACCCCTCTAAGGTCGTAAAAGGCACGCACTTTACTCTTTAAAAATGCAATGATCTACCAGTGCATTAATGCAGAGGTTCATAAAAAGAAACGTCCAATGGAATTACATTCAGAATGACCTTAATCAAGATTCCAAACACTTCTGGAATATTTGGTGGAAAGCCAATTAGCGGCTCGTCAGTTCTGAAGGAGAGCGAGGTTCTCGAGGCTGTGTTACAGTCTATACTTGGCACCAGGCAAAGACACGGCGAGGACAACATCCTCCAACATTTGCCATCACATGTTGAGCCAACTCCTTAAGTTATAAAATTAGAAGAGAAATGCTGTTCCTCAACCAAGTCTTTACATTCAAATGCATTGAGCAAGATTCCAATGCAATCTTGGAAAATAACATTATTAAGCATTATCGGAGTGCAGTAAAAGGGAGCATTGTGTGAAATGTTGTATGTAGGCGAACAAAATAGAACACGTCAGTCAAAAATGCTTTTGCCATAGTGTATAATCTTGTTAAAATGAAACTCTTTGCATTCGAACAATAGACATTTAAAGCTAAATAAAACCAAGTGGGAGGAGGCATTACTTTCTGTCCCTACATGTAACCATAAAATATTGTTGGGAAAAATGTAGGAAGCACTTTTACAAGCAATTTACAGCCCTAAAGTAGGTGTCGTAAGAAGACGTAGAGAAAATATTGTAATACTGAATTTTTTAAAAGTGTTAAGACATTTTGCAATACATGATTTATTTAATCTGTAAGTGGGTCTGTGGGAAACTATGTAAGAGTCACCAGTGTAGATGTGGAAATAAGGCCACCCTACAAAATGTGCAACTTTCATTTCACATTTTCACCATGTACATACATCAAAGCAAAATTGAAAGCTTACTTCATCAAACCTGTAGCTACACTTCAAGAATAGACCAATACAATCCCACAGTTGTCTCAATCCAATGCATGTATTTCTTTCTTGTAGCTTCCCTTTTCTGTATTTCCATGTCGTTCCAAGTTGAGCTTATAGTGTGAAATTTTAGTGTGTTTCAAAAAAATGTACGCAATAAATAGGATACGAGGAAAGCCGGAGTTCACCAAAACTCAGCTCACTCATCAAAATTTCTGACATATCACAATTTCATCTGACCAAGCGATTGTTGGTTGGAAGCATGTTGGGAGAGGTTAAAATACTTGTTGTAAGACAGCACAACAAACCTGAAATTCAGCCTCACTCAAACATTTTCTCTCACAACTCACAATAAAATTTTGACCAGAGCCAATAGGAGTGATATTGATATTTAAATATTTTTCTTCAGTTAAAAAACGTGCTTTACAACTGCATAGCTTTTGGAAGGCAACCCCAATATCCTTCTTTAATATTTGAAAATTATTTTTATTGTAGATATTGTATTTCACTCTTGTGTTTTTATTTTCCTGACTGTTTGCAGAAACAATATCGTAATTCCCTGTCGTCTGGAGCGTCCACAGTCCCATTAGTAGTCTGTGTAATAAACATTGTGATTGCCTTGTCAGTGCATCTCCATCCAATGTGACACTATGAATAATTTTTCTCTGTTCATGCTTGGTTGTTGCCGTTCTCTCATTCAATGTGACCAACAATCCATGACAGCACTGTATATTAAACCAATCATGAAAAATGTGGCACTCCTGACATTTCCATCATACAGCATATTATGACTCTTGGCATGTTTATCTAATATCAGTTTGAATGCATATCTATCTCCAGGCATAACCGTGAGTGACACGTTAAAATAAAACATGAAAACCAGCTTTTATGCAATAATTTCTCTTATCGGTGCAGAGATAATGAGGCATAGTCGACCAGTTAAGGTACAATAGGACATGACACGTAAGAGGCAATGCAGCAAAAGAAGGTTAGATTTTAATATTCTGAAAGCAGCGTCTGAAAACTCACTCACAATATACTGCGTAATGTTGGCAATAGAGCACCAAATGCACTCCACAAGGCAGGGTTAACAGCATCTAAAATTTAGCGATCGATCCAACAATGGCGTCCAAACTGAAAGGAAAAGAAAAAAAAAGTGTGCATGAATCACATTTAATCCTCAAACAACCAAGGCAGGTGTGAGAGAGAGAGCCGTGTGCAGACTGCAGTCGGAGAGAACACAGCGATGCCTCAAGTGCAGGAGGCAGGCCTTGAAGTGCTCACAGTCAAAGCTAGAATATGCAGCATCCAAAAACGTGAATGTTCTGAAAAACATGGCGCAAACTGTCTGATATTTCATTCAGGCTATTTTGGTCCGCAAAACTTCTTTCGATCTTTCGTGCTTATTATAACCACCAATTGAAGGCATACTTTTTTCTTACACTGACTCCTTTGTGCACCTAAACACATTTATTTTAAAAATTGTCAATAGCCATTTTGCTGGCTAGTTTTTCTCCTGTAGAACTCCTAAGAATCTGACACAATGGCACATGTATGCTGCATATGGCAATGGTGTCAAAGTCAAAAGTGACCAACTGGCCATTGTCCAGGGTGTACCCCGCCTCAGGCTCAAGTGTCTGAGATAGGCTCCAGCCACTTGTGACCCCTAATGGGATCAAGCGGTAGAAAATGAATGAATGAATCTCCTCCTTTTATGCCAAATTTTAACTATTATTTTGTGACTTTCCTTACATTTTAATTTGTGCCCTTCTTTTAAGCCCCATTTTGGCCCCTTTAAAATTCTTACCCTGTTTAGTGTTATTTTGTCTCCTTTAACAGTGACATTATAACCTTTTACATATCTTTAGAATGTCTCTGATAAAGGTGCCAAGTGACAAGTGCCAAAAAAATATATTTAAAAGTATTGGAGGACCAAATAAACATGGCCAAACTGGGCCCCTGGGCCTTGAGTTTAATTGGCCTGTGCTGATGACTGCTGCGTACAACACAACTACTTATTGTTCCGGTGGCTCCGCTAGTCTCATTGACATTTTCACTATTACTACACCAAAGTCAACTTCATCTCCAAGTTTCTTGTCCACATATTTTTACTTTTTCTACACTGTGAAAGTGTCAGCTAACACCAGTCAGAGATAAGGAGACATGTTTAATGGGCTACATTTTTCAGTCTCTCTCCTGTCACTGGAAATGTGGTGAAAATGCCATGTCTGTATTGTAACTTTGCCTTTTAACAGTGCTAGAGTCACTGCAGTTTTTTAAGTCTGTTATAAAAATCATAAATAAAAGTACTATTTGCCATTTGTACTGTTTTACTAATGTAAACGCCATATCCTGATGGTCATCTGGTGTTTGGTGGTCATTAAAGGTCTAAGCCTTTGGAATTGTTTTAAAATTTTAACATTAAGATAATAAAGTAGCAATTTAAGTAATTGTTCACTAAAATGCATTTTTAACAGGACCATTTTGTTTCAACATAAAAGAGAAAATTTTTGCTTTTAACATCTTCAGAAGCAATAGTATAGCAAACCAAGTCAACGCAAATAGATTTCGCACAACTGAACATAATACAGAGCTAGAACAAGAATTATGCAACCTAAAGTATGAGATGTGTGCAACTGCTAACTGTCACTAACCCATACAGAAAATTAATCTTAAGCCTAAAATTTGCTATACCCAAAACTTCCAGCAGATGGCACTACCCTCAAACATCTCCATTCACATTAAATACAATAAAATATTTTACAAGTCAATAAGAAAAACAAATATCGACCTAAAAACATATTACCGTACAATAACAGTTAATCAAGTCTCTTTGCGTTCCCCAAATTGACTGGAACTGATCTGCAGCTACAAGAAATAAACTTTTAATCTCACACCTTTTATAATAATGGTGTAATTCTTACATTTTCTTAAAAAAGGAAACATCATTGCTCCAATTTAAACTAACAGATTATTAAGACTGGATCTAATGGCCAACACAAAACGGCCTCACGGCTTCAATATTTAAGAGCAAAAGAAAAGAACCACTGCTGTGCAAATAAAAAAGTGGTTTTCCCCTGTTGTATTCTTGGGTTTGAATACATGTATAGCGTCCTTGTTGAACTTTTGTCCTCAAGCCCCCTATTGTGAAAATGTTCATGTTAGGCAAGAAATCCCCATTACCTTTCAAACCACATGCAGCGTGACTCACTGAATCCACGGCTAGTTCTGGCTGTGTGGAAAAGGATAATCGTGTTCAAGTGCAAACACGGGAGCAAGGAAATACGCACAGGTTGAGCGCGTATACATATGAGGTGAGTAAGGGAAAAAATAAAATGTAATTTGGTTGGGCTTTCACTGGAAATCCTGTTAATACATTGACTGCAGTAAGATATTTAACATGGAATTAAAAGGTGTAGCATGAAGCAGTGAATAATAATTGGAACATAGGGCTTATACGGCATACATTTATAATGCGGCGTAAAGCTAGGTCTCACTGAGCTTGTTAGCTTCTCTTTCAACTCCATGAATGCACCAATCATGACGCATGTCACACGGACAACCCAGGATCAGTCGCTGCACGAGGCCCCATTCAAGACCGGCAAAGAGAGTCTTCAGGAATTTCTAAACCTTGTTATTGATATTATTTCTGACTCATACAGGGAAAGCTGCAAAGGGTTGTCCTGACAATTTTTTTACATTAAAACTTTTTTTTGGTAAATGGCACAATACACAACTGGCAAAAGGTTACAGAACAAGTACAACAGCAATTTAAAGAACCATGTGTCTGCTTTAAGTTTATACAATATAACTGTTTACTGGAAAATACACAGAAAAAATAGTAGCCTTAATGTTGTTTTGATGGTTGTCTTAAAAAAGAACTACCCATCTTTCAGACAAATAGTGCTCCCAACTGACCAGACATTCTATTAATAATACCGTGTCGTGAGAATAAAGCTCAACACATTTTCCACATATATATATGTATATTGCGAACGTGAGTCATCATAATGTCATGTGTTTGCAGCCGTGCAAATGCAGCCAGTCATGTACAATTTTAAAATCCTAAACACTCTAGTGTTGTGCAAAAAATATTATGCACATTTAACTTTTGCTATAATGTAAAGGTAAATGACTTATGTTACAGTGTAGTAGAGTAGTGTTGCAACAATATGACCTGATATCATTATGGACAAAAAGTAATGCTCATCATCATGTCACAAGATGCACATTAATATTTAGTAGTGTAGACAGACAGAAAATAGGGTGAGTGGGGGGAGAATGACATTGGGCAAACCAGAATCCAACTCAGGTTCCCTGAGTATATGAAACCAGGTGAGTGAGTTTATTTGACAAAAGTAAGTCAAAGTAGCCGTTTTCTTTATACTCTTCAATATTTATGAGTATGTATTTTCCTTAATAAAATACAGCAAAAGCCCAGATACACAGTCTCTATATTTAAGGCTAGACTTAACACTTTTCTTTCTGAAAGGGGTTGCTGTCAGGACATATAGATGAGCTAGTCTGCACTAGGCCTACGTTGATGGAGGAAGTATGACACACTGAGCTTCTATCCTCTGGGTCTGTCTGTCTTTCCTCTAATAGTTTACTTGTGTTCTTAGTTCAGTGCTATTCACAAGTTGCCCCTCTGTCCCACTCTCCTCTGGGGGAGACATTCCAGCGGTGATTGGACCCCATCTGTGACCCTGTCCTCTCTCTTAGATGATAGAACTGTCCTGTTATTATCATGGACTGTATTAATTTTCATTCATTTGTACATATGATATGGACCATTTGACACATCTGATCCTCCGGACTCTTCCTGTTGTTGTTGTTGTGGTACTGGCTTAAATAAATCAAATTGAATTGGATTTTACTGAATATTGTAGAATATATCTGGACACAAACCAGCAGCAAACAAGCTCTGTGTTTGTTACCTTGGTAACCTGGCCCGACTGAGACTCCATGAGTTAACACCTGGTAAACCATTTGCACACTGACCCCATCATCCCCAAACCATAAACCCGCATTATATTACTTGGATTTTGGTCCATCTGTGCAGCATTTGGACCCATTAACCATTTGTGGTCCTCAGAACAATAGACTGAGCTGAACTGGCCTCACCATCTCTGCAGCATTAGTCATTAGACAACACTGTCACCCATCAGCCTGTTGCAGCTATTATTTGTCTGCCACATCCCACTCTCTACCAGTCAAACTGTGTTCTGACAGCAGTGTGTGCACAAGGCTTTGCTTTATCCCACAATATCCCCATTTGATTGTAATTGATGCTACCATGTGCTCCATTTTTTCTTTGAAATTTTCAACATGGCACTGTGCTGATGTCACATGCTTTTTCCGCTCCATTTCTCATACTATTACAGTTCCATAGAAGCAATATCGTAACGTATTGTCGAGTCATACCAGAGTACTTTTACAGCATGTGTAAGAACTGTATAGAAATTTTAAAAATGGCTGCAAATATTCTTAAATAATAAATAAAAGTCACACATACATATATACTGCACAGAGCAGGGGAAATCAGCTCAGAAAAGGACACAGTGTCTTAGTACAACTGAAGACCAGTTTGGCAGCATCTTTGCATTACAGATATTTTTCTACTTTTACAGTCTGTACATAAATCAATCTAATATATCTAAATTTTAAAAGAACTGGTTTTAATGGCTTAAAATAGTAGAATTTCTAGTGTGTTAAATCCTCTGCACAAAAACTGCCAAAGTTTGGAGACTGGGCAGAGACTCCAGACGCCTTTGAGGGAAATGAATGTTTTTGAAAAGACTGTCATGAGATTCTTAGCTGCTATGATGTACCACTCACGTTTTATGTGTAAATGCAGGGTCACTTCCATATACCACAACCTTCCCAGCCTACATCCTGTAAATCAAGAAAAGTGCCAAAAATACCAGGTCTGATGAAGCACAGAAGAGCAGTTCTCTCCCAGATACCATCCTTATAAAGGTCACTTGAAGACAGAGAAAAAAAAAAAAGGGGGAAGGCATCTCCATATTTCGCTGAACCAAGGCTAACTTGGATAAGGTAATGTTCAGCATCTGGAAAGACTGCTAACCAACGAAAGCATGGGTTGGTTCACCCATATAGGACACATTATGGTGTGTCTTACCAACTTCTGTATTGGATTATTGATTTACCATAAAACAGAGTATTTACTGGACAGCTGTGTCTACCAAGCAGCCCAGAAATAGCTGTGCATTGCATCAGATTTCACACTGAATAAGAACTTGCAAATTTGACTGTACATAATGCAATAGAGAGTTAAGAGCCAATAGGAAGTATTAATGCATTTTAATTAGAAAGAGGCTGATTTAATAAACACTGTTTAATTATCCACATTCCACAGAGTATATCTTTTCTAAGCACATGAACTCCACTGAAGTGTCGTTGTCTGCGTTGCCCCAGAGTTTAATTGTAGTTTTACAATCCATTTGGCTTCATTCGGCTCCATTTTAGCTGCACAGTCTTGCCTCACACGTGTTTGAATTTATCACAATATGTAGAGGATAACTTTGTGTGTTCAAGCTAATACTTATGTTTTTTTATCTTTAGTGTCAGTACCATTTAAACAAACAAGTTGTTCCTGAACACGTTTATAATGTTGCATTAATTAGATGCTTTGGGGTAACACTGTAAAAGTCAAATAGAAACAGAAATACCAAAAGACAAGGTTGATTCCAACAGCTAGTCTCACAAGACGTACTGTGAACCCTTTTCCTCCATTCATTATATGTAAGCCTTTGGAGATTTGTGTACCACTGCCAAGTCCTCGTACTGTATATCCAATGTTTATGCTCATTAGGCTTTACTTTGATGTGCATTCAACAACATACACAAATAAATGGACTGGTATTAGGCTAATCATCCCAGCTCCAAAACCGTGAAGCACCAACTGGCTGGGGAACTAGAATATAATATACAGTGTTTACCTTCATCATTCATATATGTAGTCGGAGCCTCAGTTAGGCTGGCATCCATTCTGTGTCAAATTAAAGTGAGAGTCACCGAGTGCTATTCCTAGCACTGTGTTTATGCCAACGGCGGAATGAAACATAGAAAATCTCATGAGGCATTTAGTGTGGAGGAAATAGTTTGAAAACCATTGGTTATAAGTCGAGCTGTGAAGTCCAGGTGTTTTGCGTAACTTTAGTTCAGCTTCATTATGTAACAAGTTGTTGCAGCATTTTAAAAACCAGACAATTCTTCTTCAGTTATATGAAAATGTTATGTATATGTATGTATATGTATATGTTGAAAATGGATAGAATATCAATGCTAGTAAGAGGAAAATCTTTGTCCCTACAGTCGTCCCTCACAATAACGCGGTTCACCCTTTGCGGCCTCGCTGTTTCACAGATTTTTTTAGGGTAATTTTGCATGCTTTTTTTTTTTTTTTTTACAGCGTATGAACGCGCATTGTGTTCTGTGTCCTGATTGGCTAAGGGAGAACTCGCGCATTGTGTTCTGCGTCCTGATTGGCTAAGGGATAACTCACGCATTGTCTTCTGCGTCCTGATTGGCTAACGGACTGTAGACCATTGTCAATCAATCTCCTCCGTGTACAGTACAGAATTAGTTTGGCTTGCCAAATTTACATAAATGTTCGATCGCTAGCAGTGTGACTCTGAAGTGCTGTATGTTTGCAAGTTTTCTCCCGACAAAACCCACAATGTCGACGAAACGTTCTGCACCGACAAAGGCACCTGCGGTCGCACCCAAAAGACAGAGGAAGATGCTAAGGTTTGAACTTTGAGAGGGTTTAAACAAGAGAGAAATGTGAGAAAATGTTAATGCCTGTCTGAGAAAAGTGTATAAAGTGTGTGGTGAGGGGTTTTACAGCCTTAAAACATAGAATAATTGTAAAAAATAAAGCTGACTACTTTGCGGATTTCGTCTTTTGCGGGTTATTTTTGGAACGTAACCCCCGCGATAAACGAGGGACCACTGTATACATAGACCTGGCTAAGTGGCCATTATGTGTGCATACAGTATAATCTCCTACATACATTTAAATAAGATTTTGATAAGGTTTTTTGCTCCAGTGATTTCTCCAGTCTGGATAAATGCAAAAAAGCAAAATTAATGAACACAGAATGCAGAATTGAAGAATGCAGACGTACACATGACTACATTAGATTAACAAAACTACCCCTAGATCTTATTTAAAGAGGCACTGCATGTGTTTTAACCAGAAGAGGGCAAAGATTCCTCTACACTCCAAACCACACTGGATAAAGGGTAGAATAAAACAGAATGTATTAAGTGACCCAAACAGACCACTGTTGTTTGTCACTGGTATATACTGGTGGGTTGGTTGGTGACATATTCATTGGACAAAAAGCATTGTAGTGTCTTTCATAAAGTGTCTTTCATGAATATTTTGCAGATGTGATGAATCAAACATAAATGTGGGATCCTGACCACACACATCATAGTTTAATGCTGGAATCGTCAGTGTCATTTCTGGGCTGTGATTTCTTGGCAGCGGCACCATGTCGGGCTTGTCGTTACTGTTTGCCCCAGTGATAAGAGCAATAGCCTTATGGTAATAATTTTTTACTAGCCTGGCATAATTAAAATGTCACATCAACGGTAGCAATGTACAACTGAGTTCCCCCACAAATTAAAAAGGAATTAGGCTGGCAGATGTGGCTTTAATGGCTTAATCGTGCCTTTCACGTTTGTTTCACTGAAGTGCAGCCACAGATGAATATTTTGTTAGAGCTCACATATTCATAGCTAAAAACAGTTTTGAATTTAGAGACAACCGCTGTGGGCATGTTCATATCATAAGCACTTATTGTCATCTCCTGTGTTGTTATATTCTCTTTACCTGTGACTGCTCTGCGAGGAAACTGGCACACATAAACTAAAGGAAGGCACACTGGACTAAAGCCAGAGGTCGGCATGCACACCAAATAATTGTCTTGGCCCCCTAAATTGCTGGCCATGTGCAATTTTTGAATATTTGAATTCAATTCCACAAATATTCTTGCATTTCGGTAATGACTTACTGTTGAAAATGAAGCATGGTGCAAAGAATGCTAAGAAAAGGCTTGTGCTAGCTCAGAATTAGCACCAGCAACCACTCCAAAAAGCAGTGGTTGCTTTTTGTATCAGGACGTTTTTAAGCTAGGCATAACACATACACATCATTTTGTGGTTCACTGGATAGAGCAGGGTGTCCAGTAACCAAAAGGTTGGTGGTTCGATTCCCGCTCCCTCCTGTTCATACTGTGCTTGTGTCCTTGGGCAAGACACTTCACCCACCTCTCCTCCAGTGTCTGTGGCTCTGGTGTATGAAAGGGTGAGTATGTTTGATGGTGGTATAGCTGCCACGTCAGTCTGCCCCAGGACAGCTGTGGCTATACTATACGGGTAGTTTACCACCACCTGTGTGTGACTGTGGAGTGAATAAATAATGGACCCATTTGTGAAGCGCTTTGACTTGACAAAAAAGCGGCATATAAATCTAATCCATTATTATTAATTAAACCTTATATTGGTTCTGTGTATCTACAGCCTGCGTAGGCCTACACCACTGTGGGATTAAACAGGGTTTGCTCATGGACAACATACACAACTTGCAGAGCTGTAGTAGCTGTTTAAATTCTCCAAATCTGTCACTACATGATGCACCTATAAAATTCTATTCCTGAAGATGTTTGCAAAGCCTTACCTCCTTACCTCCAAATAAAGTAAAAGTCATGTGTGATGTTTTCCCATTTCATGAAATAACCAGACTAATCTAGTTTCACACAACACTAAACAAAGTGACTCTACAAAACTAGAACAAATCATAAAATCTCAGTAATGGTTCGGTACTTACCTGCCATCAACGGCTTCTGCTTATTTCCCCAACATTTCTGAGAACTAATCTTCGGAGCCATTTGAAAACACCGGCTACAAAATTTACCCCGGCAAACTCACTTTTTATACCCCCAGTCAGCGTGTAATTTCCATGTCCCGTTCTCAATATTTTCCACCTGGAGTATGTTTATCTTGCCTTTCCCTTTTCCGCCGCAGCCTTTTCCCTTTTAAAAGTGTAAGCCCAAGAATGAATGTAGAGAGACTAAATTAAGGGAGCCAATTTGAAGCGGCGCCACTTCACTGATAAGCTGCAGCAGTGATCTGTGAGAGCACTCAGGGTCCGCCACATTATGACAATACAGAGGAATAAAGCAGATGAAAGAGTATAGCCTGGCGCTAGCAGGAATCAGATGGGCTGGGAAGAAAAAAAAAAAAAAACACACACACAATCTAAAGTCTAATTGTGTTATGCCTCACGGCGATGCGGGAGACACATTCTCTTTCCACACGTGGTCCGTCTCTGATGCGATTACATTCATTTCCAGGCAGACACATCTTCCCAAGGTGCATTTATTTAAAAAAAAAGGAGATGTGGAAATGGTGGGAAAATTTAAGCAGAGCCATTAGGTTGGGGCAGGGAGTGTTGGCATTTAGCGCTGGTCATTTAAGCATGTGGGCTGGATGTGTCTGACACCCGGTCACTCACTCTGTGTCAGCCCTGGCCTTTGGGAAGAAAATGTCACTTTGATGCCTCTGAGCATTGGACGGGTGACGCTGGTGAGTCACTAGAGTCAACATTTTATCTTCTACAAATTTTATTTCACGTATTGCATCTGTATCTTGGTAATACAGATTAAATCATGTATTTTAGGGCTATATAGTTATTGCAATATTATTAAATGCAATATCCGTATTTTAAATAAAAACAGAATTCAAACAGAATTTAATGCTGGTTAAGACTTGGTTAATTTCTAGAGTTAGTCCTAGACTTGATTTTGTTCTGGTATCCTGTCCTGGCCTTGTATTTCTTCATGTTTTGTAAGTCAAGTTTAAAGAATTGAACATTTTTACTATGTCAAACATATTATTATCGTAATATTTAAAATAATTGCCTCCTGTTATGTTTTTTCTGACATTGTGCAGCCCCAATTTTTACTTGAGAGTGTATGGTTTTCAAGGTTGGCGGGGAAACCAGCGCACCAGGAGAAAACCCACCCAGGTACAAGGACGACATGCAAACTCCACACAGAGAGGCCCTGCCAGGATCAAACTCAAGACCCACGCACTGCAATGTAAAACAGATATGCTGTAGTTGTTGACTCCATTATTGTATTTTTATTCCATATGTTTTAACAATATTCCATGGGTTTGGTTTTTTTTTGCTTGTTTGTTTGTTGTTGTTCAAGGTCCTCTTCTTTTCATAATCTCTCTTCTATTATAACACGAGGAATGCAGCAGTCAAACATAATTTCTTCAAAAAGAGAACATATTTCTGAGGTATTGTAACTAAACATTCTAATGCGTTCTCATTGTGGGATATAGCTATGTAACATCAGTGGTACGGATGGTCTTCTGCTAACACCAGAAGCTGGACCGTCCAGTGTGAATGCAATTAGCCTCAGAACTCAGTGTTAATCCCTAGTGTCACTACTCGACGCATTGGATCGGACCCCAATTTATATTATGGCCAGAAGGTTAGTTGGGGTGGTGGATGGGTCACACAACGCAACTTTAAACAATGTTGAGCACATGACAAAAGTGGTTAAAATTCCATTGCTTTGGTTTCTAGAACACAATCCTTAAAAAACAGAAATACATAATTTTTTTTTTAATCCATGAGAAAAAGAATGCACTTAAACTCATCTTAGATTTGACTTTGAGGTCAGTATTACATTCACCATTAAATAAACCTTTATGGTAGTATCTAAATTATATTATTATGTGAATAATAACCATTACAACTATTTATAATAATGTCAATCAAGGTCAAAAACTCTACTGTCCTTCTTTGACTTCTTCTGAGTATTGAGCGGATTATTACTTGAATAGTTGTCATTGTCAGTAATACTGCAGTACACAACAACAAGGAGACAAGCTTGGGCTTTTTAAATGAATTGATACAGTAATTCAACCAATGTTTGTTAAGTGTAACACAGACACACACTTTTACAAGCTGAGCAGGATATTTGGACACTCTGAATGGGAGGAGCTGGATCTCACCCCTAAACTTTTGGCGACTGGACAACCTGCTCTTTCTCAAGACAGAAAGAAACCCCATGGATGACAGAGATAGTGGATTAAAGCCATTAAAGCTGCTTCTGTCCTGATCAAGGGCAAATATACAACTTCTGTTACATTGACAAGGAAAAAAAAAAGAAAATCGGATTAAACTGTAAATTGTAATGTAATTGTACTGTTGTTATAGTTTTATATTTATACTGACAGTAATGCGGAGTGACACTTTACTTCTTTATCAATAATATAAGGTGTTTTTAGCCATCATTACAGTCAGATTTCAGACAGTTGACTAATTGTTAAATAAAACGCAATTTTTTTTTTTTTTTTTTTTTTACTTCTTTAACTGCAGAAAGGAAGGTAAGTTCAAGTAAACACTAGCTAACTTACGTAAGGGGTTATAGCATTAAGCCTCAACCAGCCTCCCTTTTTGCCCCATATACTTTTATTAGGAATTCTGTTGAAATGAAAATTAAACTGAGTAGCTTTTGTGTGTATTTTTGTGTGTATTTAGTACTAACAGACTTTCACTTGACAAAATAAGATCCCAAATTAAATGTATGCAAATTAATTAAATTGATAAATTCATTTTCTTAATACAGTGTTTGTATTTTAATCATAAGCTGTTGTGTTATCACTTTGTCAGAGAGCTTTATAATGAATGCAGACGGAGAAGCATTCAAGACTGATCTTTTTTGGTCACCGAAGACGACATATTACTCCACTCAGACATGTGAACATAAATGTCATGTTCCAGACATGTCTATTCAGCCTTGAAGTAGAAAAGACTGAGGCAGCAGCATGCACAGCCACAAAAAATATGAATCAATGTGGACATACCTGCTGGGCGTCCGATGTCAGATGTCCATAGACTTTTATAGAGTGAAGAAAGTCCTTTAGAAATCTCCGGAGTAAGTCTGTTCACAGGTCACTTATTCCAGGGTCTGAAAGGAAACAAAAGAAACACGAATCAGCCAGGCCCAGACAGCAGACTTTCAGCCACTGCACCATCGCCAATGCCCAGCGATCCACGATAAACATCCTCCAAGAAAATGTCAATCCACGGAAGAACATTAGGTATGGCACAAAATGGCAGTGGACTAGAAGAGGCCGCTCTGACATATGCAGTATCTGTCTGTGCCTGCTCGACCTGATCATTTTTCTGCCTAAACAGCTGCCAGAGAATGGCTCATTACACTGTCATATCACAAGCACAAGACAAGTGAGCAACACTCAGTGGGAGCCTGCCATTCCGCTTCTCGGAGCAGCCTCGGACGGCAACTGTCCATCAGCCGCTAACTGACTGGCAGCGCTCAGCAGCTATTATTCACATCTACAAGTCCGCTATGGATATATACATTTACCATCCTGAACAGAGATTCATTTTTGGAGGAGGGACATATTTTTTTCCTAAACATTGTTTGATCTATTATAACTACATAAGCAACCTACTTGTTTCATATTCTTCTGGAGGAGCGTGCTAAAAGGGAAAGCAACTTGTGAAGTGAAATGTTGGCGTGTGTGAACTGAGTGACTCAGCTCTTCTGTCTCAAATAGACTGTGAGGCCTATTAATGTATCACTATTTGAGATGGCTCTTGCTTTTATGATTGGTCTCAAAAACATGTTTTAAAAGTGATTGATGAACGATGAACATCGGTTAAGGTCAAGATCAAACTACATTATTTTTGTGATTGGAGGAGAACTGTTAATACTGAGCCTATGAAATAGATAAGCATTGTCACTGTCAAAGAGAAATCAAGAAAACAATCTGGACATTCTTTTATTCTAATGCTTCTCTGGTATGTTTAAAAACTTTGAACCTCAGAGCACACAGCATTTCACAGAAACATACCCACTGTCTGCACACGGAGTGGTCATCTTTTGGTCATGATTTGTAGCGTACTCTAGAGGCAAATGTGAGGCCATCTGTCCCTCAGCTAACCCCTGATTTACACCAGACATGTCACTGTTGTCTTCTGTGAGCTGCATTCTGGACAAGGCCACTTTAATTAGACAGTTTACACGTGGCACTGCCATGGCACTTAGCAGTGTCCAAGAAAAAGCTCAGTGTGTTGCTGGTTTAATTTTTACAGACACAGCACAGAGCAGATAGGGGGGTACTTCAAAGTTGAATAATTCCTCAGTTGTTATGAGATGAGTATAAAGCCATGTTCATTCATTCAATCATACCTTCAATAAAGCATTTAAATCTTACACTAGCTCCATCATCTGACTGAGTGGTGGCTGTGCGTGCACTGTGGCAGAGTAGATAGCACTCCTTCAGTCCCTGGGCTGGTCAACTCAGTCTTTCTGTGAGGAGACTGCATGCCATCACAGTGTTACTGTGGGTTCACTCTTATACTCCAGCCTCATCCTACCACCACATCCTAGTGAGTGAATGGTTGTCTCTTTAGGGTCTGTCTCTGTCAGCCCTGCGACTGACTGGCCCATGTCCAGAGTGTACCCAGACTCAGGCCCAAAGCTGTACAATACAACATCAACATTTTCCATTTTTATAGTTTTTGTATTTTAATTTTTTTATTACATTTTATGATGTGGACCTCTGGAAGACTACTGACTGCTGATGCATTCGCTAATAGGGATCCAAATAAATGAACATATAAAGATGAGGCCCCCGCCATAAAACTCTTTCTATTCAATTACAATAGACATAACCGTGTCATTTTGAATGATTTCCACTGTTTAAGAAAAAGGCATTAATAGTGTATTTTCTAAAAGTGAAATGCACAATAACGGACAAAGTCAGGAGGTCCTCTTTTGGTGTAATCTAGTATAAAGATTAGGCCAAATGAAGTCAGCTAACATAAAGATCCAAAATACATCTGCAAATCTACAACAAAAAGACTGAAAATACAAGAATGAAGGTTTTGGAAGTAGGATAGATGTCTGTTCTGGTACTTGTCGTTCAGCCTGATGCTTGGGGGTTTGGTTTTTAGTGTTGACACTTGTTTTCATTGATTTGAAAGTTTATGAATATAATCTACTCCACTTCTTCTCTTGAGTTCTGCGAGACGAGTCAGTGTAATATCTGTGACTCAACAGAACATAGTGTTCCATAAAGTCGGCAGCCTATCTTTGATTACTCAAAGCACAAGGGCAGTCTTAAAATGATGAACACTTCTGTTACAAATCACCGGTCACACTCATACAGACTCACACCCGACTCAGACATTGCAAAACTCAGCCGGATGAGAGAAATTTAGCTGCCTGCTGGATTGGACTCCCAATATCAAAGCTGCTGATTGCACTGCAGTAGCTTAACCAAATTTGTCACATTAGAAGCTGAAAATGTAGTGTAATTTGCCATTTTATACGCGTTTCCCCGGAGACGAACACCACCCAATGTGACACTTCTTCCTTCCGTGCTACATCACCTAAAAAAAAAATCTGTTCAACTCTTGGACTAACAACTCTATTTCCATCCCACCCACTGATCGGTCTAATCCACTGTTGCAGGATTTGCGAACAGCACCATGGAGCAATTGTGCAGCGGTGAAAATGAGTGAGGCTTAATTGGAGCAAAGACTTAATGAGGACCCCTTGAGGATTATCTTGTGTGGCTAAGAAATGGCCCAGGTAGAGGAAGACACGGTCAAAGGGATCAGCGCAGGGCTTTGGAAATTGGAGTGACAGGGCTGAGCCGAGACGATAGAAGGAGGGGGGAAATTTTGGGCGGATTTTGTTTGCTTTCAGAGGAAGGGTCCTTGGAGAGACGTAAACTGGAGAGAAAATCCCCATGAAAAAATATGCAGGCATGATTTGGCTGCGGCTCAGGGGAAGCAGAAGAGCATCTATTCATTGAGCTAGTTCACTGCTCATCAACCTGTATTAGCCTCATTATTGTACTTCAAAAACTGCTGACACATGTGTTTAAATATTTATTGAACCAATGGGGAAAGTGTTTGCCACATACAAATTTACATACATAAATCCAAACATGCATAGAGTACATACATACATAAATAGATACATACATACATACAAGCACAAGGTTGCAAAAACAAAGTCTTCCTGTGTAGTCTTTGCCTAGATGTTAAATAGAAGAACATGGTCTGTAAGAATAATATTATATCTACTGTAAATATTTTGTTTGTGTAGACATTTTTGCTTCCTAAATATGCCTCTTCACCTGCCCATGGTTCCTCTGCCATTTACCTGGTTGTAAAAAAAAAAATCCAGGAATCAAAACTGGGCCTTCTTACAATTATAGTGCAGTTTTCTTCCCATTGGCTGCACTGGTCACTGATCCATCTAGTCATCTCATGTGTCCAGTAAGGTGTGGATGTTCTGAATGCATCTCTAAATGTATTACTTCAGCATGACAACAGGAAGTATAAGTGAACACCTGGAAAAACACTGTTTCAACCAGTCGATGGTGTCATTTTGCACAAGAAAGTGAGAACCGATCGAAAGTGGACACATGGAAATAACCGTTGTGAGTCGGACGAGTTGAACTTCTCTCATTTGTCCAGATAGGCAGGAGACAAACTGAAATGCAAGGTCCACACCAACCCCTACAGGAACTAACTCCAACCTTAACCTCCTCAAAACCAGACAATTCTGCAGGTCACAAATTTGCACTTCATGTTACATTTGATAAAAACTGATTTTTCTTTTATTACAACAGCTCTTTTCTTTGACTGAGTGACATTTCTGGTTTTCCCCCGATGCCCATCACCTATCATTAAATCTATGCTTCCCACTGCAGCACAATTGGAACCCAGCACGCCTTGTGTAGGGAAAGTAAAGTGGGGTCTTTTCAATGGCTTTACGAGCAGTTGGTATCTCAAAGAAGCCTGTCTGCCGTTGACAGCCACATTTGAGATATGACTGACCAAGATAAATGGTTAAGCTCCAAAGTCAGACCATTTCAATCTCGCGGATGTCCTCAGCGGGAACAAAAGGCCACACTGTCAACAAGCCTCAACTCACTTATAGTCTCTGCCTTTTCGTCCTTGTTACATGAAATACAGAAAACAGAATTTCAAAGCTGGGATAATCCATTTCCTACATTTACTGGCTAGAGTTTGTGCTTTGGATTTGATTAATGGCCCCAAACATACCAAACGAGGCTTTTAGACCCAGCTGCAGAGATACAAGGCTCAATTGAATTACATGCATAATGAGGCGCATTAACGTCACATTTCTGGACCGCTTTTTAGCTTCACATTTGCACCACATGTACGTTGCACTCACTGGTTAATCCTGGTAATTACTCTATAGTGGAAATGCCTTTTTAATATTCCACGTTCTGTAAAGTATAATAGGAACTGTATGTGTGCTTTTCATTGGCTGGTCTTCAAAGGGAAGGGAAGACAAAAGTATAATTAGTGCGTCTTTGTTGGGTTTACTGTTTATACAGGAGGGAGTGATAACAACTTGGAGGTGAGCGGTAAGGGAGGTCGTCAAAGGGTCAACAGCAAATCAAAGGAAGTTTAGAGTGAACCGTAATGGATGCTGATCTGTTTGTGCAATTTGAATGTGAGCATCAAGGAAACAGCGATGAACACAAACAGACAAATGCATAGAAGAGATATGTATGTATTCAAGTGAACTGCTATTTTAAAATAGGAAGGTAAATAATGTGCAACAGTGTGCAAGTGTAAAATGTAATGTTTGTCAAATGGATGGGAGATTTGTGTTTAATTTCAAAATAATGGTTCAAATTGAATGTTATTTTTGGACCATTTATTTGACAAATGTTTTAATGTAGTTATATAACAATAAACCACCCGCCCAATGCCATTCCCAGGATCCCATATTTTGAAAAGAGAAGATTCCATTATAATTTGGTTTAAATTGAGCTGTTAGGTATGTTGAATTATAAAAAGATTCTGTCCAATCAGAGGAGTAGGCAGAGTGAATTGAAGAAAACAAACAAACACAAAGTGGTACAGTTTAGGTTAAATCACTACAGCACAGTTTGGTATAAGTTAGAGAGAGGCTCACATTTCCACTGTAAAGTGTCGCCAACATTGACGTCACAAAAGTGAAACAAAATGAATTATTTGCAACTTCATCAAATGGGATGAAGTTGCAAATAATTAATTTAAGGAAAACAGTAAATCCTTGTGTGTTGCACAGCTAGAGTCTGCATTATTCATCATGCAAACATTACACTGTTTCCAGTTTATTCCCACCTTTCCGGACATTAAATGAATTAAGCTGCTCCAATTTCCTGTATTTCAGAGACTCACTGTTTAATGTGACAAGTTTGTCCTGTCTTTAATGCAATATGGACAATGCAAACAACACTGACAATGTAACAGGAAACCACTTTTGATAATATATGTTAACTTTCCGTTCTATGGTCCAAACAATAGATTGCAGTATTAAGCTCCGCTACTCCACCTTGATGGGACCAATGGCCAAATTGTTTCCTAAGTAGTACAGGGGTGTACCATACATCCATCTTTGGAGGACACTTTGTATCCATTTTTACAATGAAATCTGACTTGTATCTTAACACAAACGTGACAAGAGAGACAGACAACCATTCAACCCTCACATATATTCACTTTGGGCAGTTTACTTCTAAATCTGGAAATATCTCTTTAATGTTCACAGTGGAGCAATGGTCCAGAGCATTTATTTTTGAATGTGGTGTGAAGCAAAGCCAAAACAGCCCTAGTTGTACTTCTAATATGCTGTGTTAAAAGAATACACTAATGTTTTACCAGTACTTTTATAAATAAAATGGGGAACACCGTAGACATTTAGTTGACTGATTACACACTGATTCACTATAAGCAATTTATAAGTTGATCTGCTTTCGTATACATGTGTATACATACATGGGGAAGAACAATGAGGCATAAATGTTTTCCTGCTGCTCTATATGTAAGGTGTATGAACAGATTAAAACAGGTGCATCCATGTATCTTTGGCGTCCAGCTGTGATCTCAGTGACCACCAAAGTGTAATGCTGAGCAAGTACTTCCCTTACAAAGCTATATTGCCTCATCGCTTGAATCATGCCGTGCCTGAGTCAGAATCCTGCAGTGTCTAAACCTCGGGACCCTGTTTCATGAGACCAGTCTGAGACAATTTGTAGTGATAAGACTGAAAAAAGCAGGAGAGCACTCCCACACTCTCCTGCCTACAACAGGTTATGACATGGCTTGTCAAAGCTGTGCTGGAGTAGTGTGAGTGTGTGAGAGTGAACAACTCCCTCTAAGACTTCAGGTATTATAACCTAAGTGTAAGGTTAACTTATATCTAATTTGGAAGTGTTTGTCACGCTATTGGGAATAAAACACTGCTGCCCATTATGTGGATGACTAACACAAAGATATTATATATGTCATCTACTAATTTAGGCCAACTGCAAGATGATATCCGATGGATTATAGGTACAGATACAATATTCTGCACTTACCCACATCAAATTACTGAAAAATGAATGTTTTTGTTTGTTTTTTGTTTTTTACTCAATGACTTTATCCCCTGTTTTGTCAAAATAGGAGTCCATGGCAGTTATGTGTATTCCATATATGCTATCGCTAAAAGTAAGTTGAATAAGATAATAACTTGAATGATGTGTATTTGATATCTGTATGTGGTGCTGTAGTACTTAATGTATTTAATATGCAAGCTTCTGACTTTTTGGACATGTTAAATGTAAGTGAATAAAAGCTGGGTGCTTCATGTACTGACTGTAGAAGTGGTAAAAGGAAAGACTCTCGTATGATTATTGTTTTATTCTAAGTCCTTAAATAAAAGAAACAACACAAGATATTGGACTGTGTGCTGTTTTGTCTTTATATTGAGTTTCTCGACTGTAACTGTGTGCTTACTTTTCAACTCATATATGAATTACTGATAGTGTGGGCTCATGCATCTGCTGTAAATTCACAATTTGTGTTGAGTCCATTAGAACTGCACAGTTCATTGCAAATGCATGTCCAGAGCATTGTGCAATTTCAAATTCATTATACTACCTTTCACTCTGAGTGAAATACCACAAGTCATCAATAGTATATGATTACAATATTCAATACTTTTATTACATGTAGCTTGTTTTATTGCCATCACACCAGTGTCCAATAATGTGAGCCTGATTAGACATGACTAGAAAACACCACAGCATCAGACTGATGCATGTAAAGCAGACATGCCCAAGTGTGGCCCTGGGGCAAGGCCACATTTCATATACCCTCATCCTTCATTATAAAATAAAACATACTGTTTATGTCTTTATGGAGATACTACACTTCATATCATTACTCATATTTAAAATTAAAATGAAGCTAATATAAAGACATCAGCTTAACGGCAGCTATTATTAGTATTACCTAGAGCTTGTTTGTGATGTTTTTCAACTCATCAAATGTAAAAAAGAGATGTTTGTGCCACTGTAAGAAATTCTGATTGTTTGAAAATTGCACACAAAACTTTCTAAACCTGCCTTTATACGTTTGTATGTCATACATCAATTTTCAAAAACTGACTGCTGCTGTAAAGTTCCCCAATTTATGCTTTGTATTAACACACTTGAAATCCCTTTTTGTTACATACTATACTGTACATTTTACAGCATGACCTGTAGTTTTTTTCATGACACTTAAAGCGTAGACAGAATGACTGATAATAAAAATGTGACCTTTATAAAACTGTATGCAGGGCACTAAACCAAAGGCTGTGAGTTAAAGCTGTTGGCATCAGGCCCTCACACCCCTCTGCACACACCAGCGACGGGACACCGTGGGAATTGTAGCGTGATCGCACCTCAGCAAATCCACAGTTAATTGGACACTTCCATTACAACAAGCATTGGGGTAAACAGCAGCGAGCAAATAACAAGGCTAAGTCCAGCTTTTCCTCGACGCAGATAACAAAAGCTCTGCAGATGTGCTTCCCAGTGCAGTATATTGTGTTCCCGACAACAACTCTTCTTTGACTGCATAATCCTCGGCATTCTGCTAAACTGATTAGCCTCCCCGCGCTTAACAGCTGGTATCTTAGCCCAATTTGTCCGGCTTGGAAATGTTAAGCAGAATCATGTCTGCTGCTGCAGTTCTTCTTGCCAAACGGACATTTGCGTAGAAGATGGTCAGCAGCCAGGTACTGAGGAGGGATTGCACATGATCAGAAAGGATTTTATGAAACAGACTGAGGCAAAGAGGATGCTTATGGAAATATAGTGCTGCATTGTGCTGCGCGGCTCAGTTTTAATGAGCCAGTCCACATGAGCTGGTTTAACTCCTGGCTCCTGGATGATGGAAGACTTCAGAGAGCTGTCCATCTTTGCACAAACAGCTAATTCTTAGTGAGACAGACACTTGTGAAAACTGTTAAAAGCCTAACTGACAAACGTTTTTCTAAATAAATACTTCCCCCCCCCCTTTTTTTAATTTACTTTTTTTTCAGTAAATGAATAGCTATAATTTAAAAACTGAAACTTAAAACATGGGCAGTGTGCAGATTTTGGCAACAGAAGCTAAGTAGACACCAAAAGTACAAATTCTGCATAAGCAAGACAAGATGATTTTGGCCAGTGGCAACTGCCTGATTACATGTGTATGCGGTCAGAGAACATAAGCAAGTGTTAAATTAAAAGAATACATTGCAGCCCCTCTAATATTAGTCAATAAAATTCTCTGAAATTCTTAAAAGCACATACAAACAATACTTTAAGACCCCATTTCCCAAAACTTTATGAGTGACCACTGTGGAGACAAATGCAATGCTGTGTCTTTGTCCCCTCCACCTGCAGCGCTCTGTATCATCGCAGAGCTAGTCTTGTGAAAATCTAATTTCATGGCTGACATTGTTGCTGGTGTGATACTGGTCACCAAATGATTAGAAATATGTTATTCCTCAAATGAGTCTCAATATGACACCAGGACTTGGCCTTTAGCAGCTGAATGCTAAATGTTACTCCTTAAATAAATATTTTTTTCTTTTTTTTATATATATATATATATTTTTTAAGTTTGATAAAATGTTGATATACCATAGGGACATTAGTAATGCACACCAAGTCATGACTCAGACCAGGATGGATCGAGAACAAGACAATAACAATACTTAGAAATCAGGAACTGGTAAAGACCAAGACCATGGAGGACCAAATCAAGACAGAGACCATGGTATGATACACAAAAAATGCTAAAAACTGCCAGGGACGTACAGTATAAACCACTTGTCTTGATATAAAAGATGACACCTCTATATCCGGGACCGAGACAAGACATACTAAAAAGGTAGGGGTCCCAAAATACCTCCAAAGTCCCTGGAGTCCACTGAATAGACTGACAAAATGAAATTGCAATACTTGGTGTTAAATTCTCTGCACACCTGAAATGGCAACAGATGCGTAGGAGGAACTTGATGATGTTTTTGGAAGTGTCTAAAAGTGTGTTCACACGTGTCGTGTTTAGAAGAGTTGCTCCGTGACTGTGGTTCACTTGGATAAGTGTGAATGCTGCCATAGAAACCTCTGAGACAAATTTCCTACAGGAACCTGGTATGGTTTGATAAAAATGTGAACACAAAGTAGACATCTAAATGAGCCCAAATAGAAAGAGTGTCATAAATTATCATGTCATACTATGTTTTTTGGAAGACTAAATGAGAAAACCTGAGATTTCGGATTAAACCACAAATAAAACAGTACCAAACGATGAAAACATCACTTAACTTTTAGCTTACCCAAGAGCATGAAAAGCAAATTAAAACAATATTGTCCATCCACACAAAAAAAAAGGAGCAGATGGTAAACACAGGGCTCTGAGGGGGTAATATGCCTTTTTATCATTTGGGCTGACATCACCATCTAGTGTGTTTCTTGTTTTGTTCTGCAACACTCGGTCAACTGAGGCTTTTTGCGGCAGACGAAACTGCAAAGTAAATGGATTGTTTTCTGTTTTGGTGCGAACAAAATGAAGTGCACTGCAAACGTAAACACGCCCTAAAAAGGTGACGGAACTGAAAATTGTTAGTTTCATTTAATAAAAACTGCACCATGGGAAAAAGTTCCACCTTTTCAGTAGCATCCATAATCCCAGCCCTAACCCAACAATGTGTGTCCATATTTCACCAGTTTTACAAAACAGCCTGTCCTTATCTTATCTCATCTTCGGTTATTCAAATTAACAGTCACAAAACAAATGCATTACATTTAGAGACCGATCTTATCTACTGAGAGACAAAGAGAATAAAAATAGCCCAGTAAGACCAATAAGGCAGACGCTGCATAATCTGCCTGGCACGTGTGCAATCCCAGCTGTTCAAGAGGAAGGCCCAATCAAAGCAAAGCATTCATCTCAAAGATAGCATCTTTTTGCTGTTAGCACAAATGTCAAGTCTTATCTGCATTCTTTTTAATTGATTTCCCCACGTCCTCTATCTCGACAGGTATTTCTTGGCTTTCCACTCCGAGTCCAGTCGTCTTGTCACAACTCAAAGTGGTGCATGTGGGATGAAATTAGCTTAAGTCTGGGAACTGGACGAGATGTCACCGGCTACAGCTTTATCAACACTTCACAGACGTGGCGTTTTTTCTTTCTTTTTTTTTTCAATTTCTTCCAGCCTGGCCACAAAAATCGATGGGCTTATCTCCACAAGGAACATGTTTGCTCTGGGCTCACACACTTCACTCTGAGTCACGGATTTTCATTTTAGTTTTATGCATTTGTTCAGTACAACTATAACTGTTTCTGTCAGTCTTACAAAATCCTATGTCACATTCTGCAAAAGGTGGGAATACATTTCAAGCTGCTGATTAAACGTCTACTTGCAAATCATTTGATTCACTGCTGAAAGTTTTTTTTCTTTCTTCATAACATGATGCTAAATAAGGAGTGTAAATATGTTTTGTGTAAAATGTTGTAACAGTTGAGCAAAATTAAAAAAGAGAGCCCCATAGAACCTGTTGAAAGTTCATTTACTTTGTGTTAATGTTCCTACAGGTGCCCAGAGAGGACAAACTGAGCACAGGTGGAGGAGAACACACTTCTGTTTCTTTCAGAGCACACAATCTTGCTGAATGTTTTGGGTTCGTCTAAACTAAATTGCCTCCACTTGGTTTGTTCACAGACAACAGTATGTCACTGCAGAACTACCATAGGTGTTAACATGCTCTTAAAAGGAGAAGTGTGAGGTGTGGAAAGGCAATCTGCACTTCCATCAACTGAATGTCACAAAAAAAGCCCAAAGACAGGCTAAACCATTTGCTCCACTCTGCATAAAGACTATGAATCATTTGTACATTTATTCATACTGGTTGGTTGTCATCATTTACTAATTTATCATCAAAATAATAAATACAATATAATCAAGTCACAACATTTCCAAAAAGCTAAAATCATGTGATAAAAATGTGCATTATAGTAAATGAGTTGCCACAGATTTAAGAGTTATTGCAGCTTGAATTCTATTGCATACCTGTTTTCATTGTTATGATAAACAATCTCATTAAGCTGTGATTGTCATAAAGTTCCTAGAAAAAAAGAACATGCAGTCACACGGACTGGTCACAAATTACTATACCTTTGTGCTGGCCCCAAGTCCATATAAATGGGGTTGGTTTCATCAGGAAGGGCATCCTGGGGTAACAACCTATGCCAAACTAAATATAGGAACCACTAGGTGATTTACTGTTGCAATCCCTGAAGGGAGCAGCCAAAAGAAATTGTTTCGGGACCAAAGACTAAAACAGGGATAAACTGATACTAAGCTACAAATAAACATAAAATAAAGAGTGTAAATTTCCATAGATCTACTTTAAAACTATTATTGTAATAAAAATAAAAAATAAATTAAAAAAAAGCTTTGTAGTCCAGGGCCATGGGCAATGAAAACTAGGGCTAAACTCATTTTAAAACAAACAAACAAAACTATCACTAAACTAAAGTTAACCCACAAACATACAAGTTACAGCAGTACTAAACCCTATCTAAGATCAAGTCAGTATCAAAGGCTGAACAAGGCCAAAACCACCATTAAACCTAGAAGTAATTTTACGACAAAACCACTTGTAAGGATCAGAATTAAATTTCAAACCAAACCACTACAGAATCAGGGTTAAACCAGTGTAAACCAAAACTAAAGACCTAACCAATTCTAAACCAGGAACTCAGACCATGACAGAGCATGGTTTACTTCTTGACCATGGCTCTTTACAGGTTCCTCTATGCACATGTACAGTTTGCAGCTTTTCAAAGGACAGTATTTATATCACAGTCGTTGCCATGGAAACACATTGCTCAATCCAGCTGTTATCTCCATTGTAACCCTATTAAGAGTTTCACAAGTCAGAATAATGCACGTCACTATATTTCCAAAATGTTTCTGTGAGCCTAGTACTCAACTGTAGATCTGAAATGATATTTTAAAAGCAAAAAAGAGTGACGCACATGGACTTCAGCCTCAGTTACCAGGTCATTGGTTACTTTTGGAAAATCAATTGAAAGCTTTTCATGCCGCCAGGTCACATGACGCGGTGGGAATTTACTGGCACCAGAGCGCCAACACTGACCTTCAGAGGCTCCATTTATTATGTGACACAAAGTAGCACCGGCACCAGCTACTGTCCTGCGAGTTGACCTTCACACAAATCCCAATATCATATCTAACACTCCACTATGTCTTCTTCATAAAAGGTGAGATCTTGGTGATACAGTTGCAGTGAACTCGTTATTTAATGATAGTGAAATGAAGTAATCCCCAAAAAGGGCAAGTGAGGATAGGATAAGAATGGCCCATGAGCACATTCTGTTCATGTTATCTCATCCTCCCTTCATTTCCATTCCATTTACTGTGTAATCATTAGGCAGCGATTCCATTAATACTGTTTCTCTTGAGAAAATACATTTCTTGTAGACACAGTGATTCTTTACTGTATATAGTGTCTGGTATCAGTGTTTTTCAATTGATTTAAATGACAACTGAGTGAATGACATCTAGGGGAAGTCCACAGACAAATGAACTGCAAGCAGAGTGTACTGCTTCAGCAACAAGACACAAAGGGACGTTAAAAAAAGTTTTTCTAGCTATCCCTTAGAATCAATAGTCGTGGTTAAATTGCGACACATTGACTGGGACAGAAATCTTGAGATTATACGCATTACTAAAGCAACTAACCCTACATTAAGGTCAAATGCATGTCAGACTTTATAAAATAATAAATTGCAGAAGTGTCTGGGTCTCCGCTTAGAATGCTGCCCCCTCGACCTGGCCCCAGATAAGTACAAGATGATGGATGGACATGCAGAAATTCACACAACTAAAGATAAAATGGCTTTAGCTCTTAGCATTCGTCATGGATCTGTCATGTTAATGCGCTGGCCTCTTAGGAAGACAATTCCCATCTCTTGCCAGTTTCTTGATTTTGAATATCCACCATCTAACAATAACATCTGATGAAACATTTTGCAATTGTTTCAATCCATTCATTCCGCATCCATCATGTGCTGAAATTTACAATAGAAACATTTTTTTCAACGGAAGCCAATAAAATATTTCAATCTAAGCTTTGCGATCCATATCGTTGCAGCTACAAAGAGCAGAGTTGTATAAAGTGCTTTCTACCTACAGTATCTGCCTGGCTCCCTCGCTACTTCCCATGTTGTTTTTTAAAGAAACATGGCCGAAGGGAAGCGCTGCCATCACTAAGCCATCAATAGCTGTGGCATGAGCCTCCACAGTGTGAGAGGGGCGGATAAAAGTGAACTAATGTTCTCGCTGTGGTAAGACACGGCGACCCAGCAAGTATCGTGAACTCAAGGCCATTGATTGTATTATAAAAAGCAAAGGGATGTTCAAACACGGGCCTCGCCGTGTCAGAAAATTGGGTTATGTTTCTGTTGCCTTCCACCCACACACAACTAGAGCAGCTTCAATGCACCGTCTCTCTGTCTCCCATCTCTGTTCGGCTCAGACTTCCAAAGCGTTGCATCAGGAAGCAGTCTTGGCCTCCTTGACAAGAACCTGACACTTTAGCGATCAATAGGAGATTGGATCTTCACTGCACCAAAAGTCGGGTAAAATCAATGACTGGCATCTGCAAACTGGAGACTTTGTTTTTTCACCTTTTAATTTGTGCATTTCTAAAGTCTCTTTCAGATAAGAATACATTAACACCTCCCCTGGTAATGTCCCGTTTCATGTGCAATTTCTCTTTTTGTTTTGTCTTAGTTTGTTAAATTGAAATGTTTTCCTTTTATCTTGAAACAACAAAAGAGGACAATTTAGCCTTAAGATCCATAGCTCTAAGTTTGGTGCAAAAATGTGATTAGGGGAGTCTCATTAATGTAAACTCATTTTCATGCATCAGCAGCAAAAAAACAAAACAAAACTAAACAAAAAACAGACAATTAACCAACTTTGTAGTGGTGCAATGTTACATTTTCAATGCAAGTAATCCTAGTGGACACTAGCTGTTAATCAAAGCCAAGCCAAGGTGTATGTAAGTATCAGAAGGAAATGGTCATATTAGAAATACAGACTTAGTAACTGAACAGGAGCCAATGAATGAATATCACCTGCTGTTTCAATTTTCCACTAATTTCCTCTCCTTTTAGCTATGAGTGTTAGAAAGATGGAATATCACAGTAGAAGTGTGGTTAGCACTCCTGCCTCAAAGCAAGAAGTTCCCGGATTCATGTTCACCACATGTCTGTGTAGGGTCTCTCTTTTCCCTTCCACAAATAACATGTAACATAATGGGACTGTCCTTGTTAAATAATGTAAAAACAAATAAATGTATGAATGAATGAATAACTAAATAAATACAAAGAAATGAAACTGAAAAATGCACATTTGAAAAAGAAAAATAAGGTAAGATGAGATATATAGTATCACGTGAAAGGTGTGAAGACATGCATTCAAGTAAGAATAATGTCAATATACAATTAACAAAATGGAAAAGTGAGTGAAGAGATAAAACCCTTCCTTTTTTAGTGTGCTCCCAGAACAAAGAGTCCTTACGTGATGGTGCACCTCTGAGCTCAACATCATGGAGTCTGGCCTGGTCCTGGTAAACCAGACCTCAATATGAACATCAACATGCACAAAGGATCTGCTGACATTGTTCATACATGATGCCGTCCAAGGATATACTTCTGATGAAATATCCTGGATCTTTATCTGTATTTGTAACCAGTACCTCTATTCTGTTAATTCCACTGTCCCACTTTTACTGTTGCCTTATTTAAATAATCCTGATGAACAGACACTCGATTTTACCCATTGTAATGTACTCTACAAGTAGCATAATATTAAGTGGGCAGTTATTTTTATTACTGTTACATTGAAATGAACATGTGTGTGTGCTGTAATGTTGTTAGTCATTGGGAGTCACATGTCAGCGTGTTGTTTTTCCGGTCGTATGTTTGCACACCCATTTTCATTTTAGATCATCAAATGAAGAAGAAGAAGTCCTGGATTTTCTTGTAACTACTAAACAATACAAACTGTATTTTTATTTTTTATCTACCTATCCTTTATGGACCCACTTTATAATCTTTTACAAAACCCCTATTTTTACAGTATTTGATGAATGCATTCTCTTTTTGACATTACAACATAAACTAAATGACAGAGTCTATTGCCTGAACACTTCATATATCTGTCCTTTTGTGTTTCCCGGGGCATGTCCCTCTCACTGTGCATTGACAAGAGAATGCACTTATCTAAAACAGGATTTGGCTGTGAAGAATGGTAATCTCTGAAGCTTGACCTTTTCCTCCCGGATCTTCTCTGGCCCCGGCCGGTGTTATCCCGCTGCTGAACGAGACCTGGACTCTATCTGGATGATGACCCTAATTTATTACCCAGCTATCTGTGATCTGCAAGCTATAGGCTGACATTTTGGCTCAAGCACTTTAAAGACAGGAATTTATTGACTAAGAACACAGACATTTGTGAGGCCTGTCTACAAGTGTATCCAGCAAATGTGTGAAGAGGGAATGTGGTCATGATATACTTTTAATAATCTTGATTTTATTTTATCGTTGACACAACAGAGAATCACTTACTGTAGACTACAACTGATAGGCCAGGAGTATATAAAGGTAATAACTACATGTGCACCAGTGGCCAAAACAGTCTTAATGACAGACAGGTGACACTGGCTAAAACTCATCTATTTTCTATGAATTTGGTTCCAGATGCATATCCAGATGGTCAGCTCAGTTTATTCTCTTAAATGGGATGTTACTACTTGTGTGTTCTCATAGGAAGTAGGCTGGGGGTGTACTTTGTGTTTTGTACTGAGCAATTAAATAATAATTCCACAAGTCAGGTATATATGACATTTCACCAAAAGACACTCTAACTATTTAGGTCAGTTCTTATTTAAACATAACCATTATTTTCATTGGGTATTTTTCATAAAATCTCACAAACCTGTTATGTATATATTTATAATAAATATGAGTTTGATTTACGTTTCCTCCTGGCAGACAAATATATATGTTCATGCCATATGGTGATATTGTATGACTGGTGGAAGTAACTTACCTTGAACAGCAGCAGCATTCTCCTGAGAGTTCATAAACTCACGAAAATGCATCTTGTACTGCTCCAAACAAAGTGTTCATGTCCCGATCTGACCTTTGACCCGGCCAATAATGTGGAAGTACTGACAGTTATTGTGTTTTAGGTTTGAATATGTAGTGACCGGTTTGCCATTACTAACATAAACAACATGGCGTTACTCTTATTGGATCAAAGGTTTCTCATTTAAAGTAGCATGTGCATTAAAAATGGGCAAGTGAAAGATTATGTAAATTGATAAATGAATGTGTGCATTATAAATACATAAAACCACATGTGAATGGATAAGACTGGATTTGATTTGGTAAACTGAAAGGTCAAAGTTTATGTAAGCTTTTTCGTGGTGATTTTTTTATTTCCAGCTCCATTTGTTTAACCCACTGCTAATAGTTGTATTGCTCTTTAAAGAACAGATCCTCCTGCATTGATAGCAGCTCCAGGTGCACATCATCAGTTATTTAGTTTCATAATCAATTAAATCAATCTAAGTAGCTGTGGTATTTTGTCGTCTTTCCCCAAAACGATTACAGTTAAATGTCAGTTAACAAAAACTTGATAAACTTTACTAAATCACATGCACTTTTATCACATTCACATGTATCAATCATGCAGTTTTATAGCAACTACTTTTAATCCACATGCTAATTCACGCATACGTTTTCAAACCACATCCACTTTCATCAAATAATTTTTCTTAGTTGCACCCCTCATAACATTGAAACATGCCGTTATTGTGATGACCAGCCTTGTAGAGTAACAGATTACATTTAACCAGACTATGTGATCATGATACGAAAATATCTAAATAAAATCATCATGCGAGAATCCAACTGCTGCACGAGGAAACAAGATAAGATAAGGTTTCAAGATCAAAGTGATTATTTTTTGGCCCAGAATGAGTTTAGGTTAATATTAATGTAGCTGTTCTAATTGTTAATGTTGGTGCTGTTTTTATTAATAATGCAGAATTACAATTTATATAAACATCCATCCACAGGTTTTTTGTTGGCAAATCTAAACATAAACCAGGATATTGAACCAAACAATTATTTGTATATACAACTCTAAAATCAATCAAACATAAATAAAAGTATGCTTTCATTAGTTTTACATTGTTAGTGTGGATTTTTTTAGTGATAAAACAAATAAACAAGCCTAGAATCTAAGCCCTCTTAATGTTCCTAGCGTTCAACAATCTTTTTATAGTGTTATTTCCACCTGTGATCCAGAAGAGGACCATATTTATTACTTCTGCAGGACTGCGCTACATAATCACCTCAAGGCTCATTGACCACTGAGGCCTCAAATATCGAAGGTCAAAGGTTAAGACATGAGACAGTCTGACACGCTGACACTTGTTTTCATGCTCCGCCTCATCCCGGATTGGCCTTTTGCCACAGAAATCATTAGACCTTTACGCAAATCATTAGCAGCAATGATGCGACTCAGACAAATAAATGCAACACTGTATAATAATAAATACAATCTAGTATGTTTTTAAAATTCAGGCCATTGCAATTTAGATTTTCAGTTTAATTGTTAGAACTGAACCAAAAGCATATGACATTTATCTTAAGTGCATTTAAATCTTTTTAAGTGATTTGGAATTATGTAACGCTAATACTTTTTAAAGACGTATTTTATTTGTAAACCAGTTTTTATGAGTGTTTTTAAATAGTGAAGGTTAATTTGTTGTAACTGTGATGTATGGAAAATGCAAAGTGCTACACGAACCAGCAGTTGTTGTCAAATCTAACTATACATTTTTTTTAATTTTTTTGTACATTGACAGATGCTGTATGTCTTTCATTTTGAAGGCCAGTATTGACAGTGTGAGGCTCTATGGCAGATTCTTCAGACGTACAACCCTCTGTAGTCTCTTCTAGTCCGTCAATCCCTGCCTCGCTGTCAATCCACATGACACACACATATTGTGAACTTTGAGCCAATTCTATGAATCATGACAAAGCTAAATTTACTTTCAGTTTGAGGGCCTAGTTGATTAAAGAAATGTCTCAACCAAAAAAAAAAAGTAACAACTTAAAGATAAACATCATATGCAAAGAAGAAACTGGGTCAGTCCAAAGATACATCCATAGAAACAGCAACATACTATACCACAGATTTTAGGTCTATTTGTGTCCATCCACAACCGAAAATGTTCAGTCCTAAAGATTATTATTAAATATGATACTCTTCAGAATCACTTGTTGATATCCTAAACCATGTCTACATATATATTTCTTTACTGTGCTATGACTTGTGAGGATGAGAGCATCTTAATAATATATAATAATATTAAAAATATTCTAGTAATTAATGAATACGTTTAGCTAACATTTATAATAGAAAATCTTGTAAATTAGTTCAAAAATTATGTTGTAGGTTGATTGATTGCATTTCCAGTGATGTTTTGCAGTTATTACATTTTGCAAAATCGATACACCTTGCAACAATATATACATGCCCATCCATTTACATTACTGCACAAATGAATCACTCTAAATCAGGAAGTAGAAACAATGTGTACGTCAAGAGAGGTATCTGTGCCCTCTGCTGGCTAAAAGCTACATAGTGCCGCTTTAATTTACTTGTGTTAAGGCTCATTCGTGCTCTGTGTTAGATACGCATTTGGATACAGATAGACTCTTTGGTCCAAATTACATTTTGTCTGTATTTTGGTCCGTTTTCCCAAAGGTTGCAGGTATGACCCTTAGTGGGCAGTGATGAGCTCTACTCCAAAGTTCAATTTTGTATATATTAGACCCATAATTAAGTGTTTTGTATGTTTTCTTATATGTATTGTCTGATGCATGGACAAAACAAGGCCCCCATTCCTGATGTAAAACCAATGAGAAAAATCCCTAAGCTAAATGAGATGTACTACAGGATGCAATCATATGAATTTTTAATCTTTACTCATCTTTAATTGGATAAACACAATTTATTTCCACAAGTTTGCTGCTTTAATTTCGGCTGCCCTCATAATCAGTGATAAAATACTTGGTAGTCCTATAAAAACAAACAAATCCTCATTAGAAATTCTACTCCCAGACTAGAAACGCTGATAAAAGTCTTTGAAACTTAAAAAAAAAAAATAAATAAAAAACATGTTTTTTTTCTGACACTTGCAGAAGTTTCAGAGGAGCGGTATGGTAATTCATCTAACAGGAGCACTCAAATGGCAAAAAAAAAAGTTGTTTCTACTGACACCGTCGCCAAATGAGGCCCCATTGTAATTAACCGCTGTCCGAGTGACGCGCTCATTAATGCGCATATTTCAGTGCTGTGCTCCATTTCTGATCATTTGAGAAGGTAAACATCAACAAATTCTCAAGGTGTCTAGGGGTTAGCTCATTAGTTTTAGTGTAAGTGACAGAGCGCACAAATCAAAGGATCAGAAGACTCATTTTGGAGACATTTTGTGAAGCTGTCAATGTACTTACTAACCTGCAAATGCACATTTTAAAAAAAAAAGACACGTTTTATATTTCATCATAAAATAAGAGTTAAATAGGTATACCGTTTATTCAAACAGACATAACTGATATACAGAGTTGAGTCAGTAACGTGGCTGTCCCAAGCCATCGTCTGTGCAACAAACAGATAATACATTTTCTTGTACCCATCCACTATAGTCCAATCAAAAGCAAGAACCCAGCAAATAGACTGTGTTTGAGGGGTTTGCAACAAAACAATGGTAAATTGTTAAGCAGTGCTGAGACTCAATTCTTTGGAAACAGGAGTGGCCCAAAGTTGTTGTATGGAAGGATAAGACCAATTTCAAAAACTCACACCAACCAAGTGCAAAATGTTTTTCATCTTTAAAACAAATATTACAAATGTATACATTTGCAACATTTCCAAATAACATCAAGACTACATGGCACATAAATTTGGAAACATACTGCGTGCGGTGTTTTTGCCTGAATGGACTAAAAGTTTGAAGCCGCTTCATCTTCTGATTGATTGTCAGTAGAAAACAATACATTAACCTTGACAACCAGGTATGTTCATCCTTCTCATATTAAGTTATTGATTCAGTATTGAAAACTCATTAACATCACAGTATGGACTTTCTCATTGACCTGTGTAAACTCTGGAATAGTACATTGTGGTTGAAGCAGCCACAGGCTGTTCATATCTCTTTGTCTAAGGGAAGAAAGCAGCTGCCATTTCTGCAGGTAATTGCTGATGTTAATCACAGTCATATTCGAGAGCGGGAATAACCTCTGCCATTCTTCTGAGCGAGAGAGGCCGGTGGTCAGACGGCCCTTTAACCACCGAGAAACTCCACTCACTAATTACTGCAGTGGGCCGTGTGCCTACGCTGTGCCCCACTCTCCCCAGCGTCCGGTGGGCTCTGTAATCAGTCCTCATCGCAGCGAGATCACAATGAAACTCACACCGGCCGCGCTGAAATGACTGACTGGGCACGGTTATTAATCTAATAATAGAGCCGTGTGATATGAAAAGGATATGGATGTCATCAAATATGTCAGGATATCCAAGTGTGGACACATGCCAATATAAGCTGCATTACCTCATCTATTCTGAGGCTTTTATCTCATAACTATTGCGTGATATCATTTTTAAGCCCAATTCAGAAAGTGAAGGTGCCATTATAGGGCTGCACAGATTTATGACAGAGAAGAGATGCTCCATGATAGCTCCACCTTAAAAGGGACAACTTGACTTTATTCCAATTTGATGTGCTCTAGCAGTACATGCATGTGTGTATTTAATACAGCATGCTTATTTAAGCCTATTCATTGTGCTTTTTTGGTTACAGAGATTGTGTGGTGTCTTTTTTTTTTTTTACAGAATGTGAATAGAACACACCTAAATACTCCATACCAGCCAACTGCCCAAATATGTTCATCCAGGAATGTCTGGACACCTTCTGATGATTAATTATATAGAAAACCTGGTGATTAGTAGCACATATCCCTATATCCTATTGCTTAATTTCTGTTGAATAAATAATGTGACAGTAAAATAAGATTTATGAAATATATGCAAGGAAACAATGCGTCTGCAGATGCTAAAGACAACTAATAATAAACAGAGAAGGGCAGTCTTTTTATTGCTTTCCTGTCAGGAAATTAATATAAACTGTGTACTACAGTGTACTGCAGTGATGCTTTATTTATGCAGATTAGTCATGTGCTTTGATTTCAGACTCTCACCACGGGTAATGCATACTCTAAACTAAATACAGGTATATAAATAGCTTTTTTCCAAGATGAGCTGCGAAAAAAAAAGTAAATCTTTCTATTTTCAATATATCTAGTGCATAACCTTTTGGTAAAAATTCACCATTCTCACCAACTTAATCTACCAATAGCCTATGCAAAATCTGAATTAAGATAATGCTTAAGAAAACAGATGGTGTTGATATGTGTGGTATATCATATTGGAGCTTAAATTGAACCCACATAATACATAACACAAATTTAGCAATCCCCAAACTGTGTATGTACTTTATTGAAATGATTTCGTACTATAACCATAGAAACATTTTTTGACTTGAATTTGTGTGACTCATAGTGACAATATAACAAACTAAATATTTATATTTGTTTACTTCTGATCTGAGACATTGCTGGTTTTTACACAGAATTGTAGAATTGGTTGACATTTGAGTTTGTTTGTTTGGAGAATGAACATGTTTTTATCCAATTCCCTGGCAGGATATCAGATATTAACATAATGCATGTGGAAAAAATCAATAATGTTAACACACAATGACTGGATGGTGAGTAATTTCTGTACTTCTTCTGCACTGGAATGCATATCACCATTGAACTTCAGCTCTTAACAGATCTAAATGCTACACGGCAACAGGATTGTATTGATTGTGCTTTTGTTTCCATTTTTGCATCTGCTTTATACAAACCCATCACATCACGTTCCATTTCCATTTACCTCTTTACAAATCAGAAATATTAGCCTATTGTTTTAGAGAGTACCACGGAGCCGATTCTTCCTGTAAACCAGTGGCTTTCAAAGTTTGCAGTGGTTCTCAAAATGTTGGAATAGAGACTGTGACTATCTTCATTAATACTTTTCTTAACTGAAAATAAAGTTCATGCACTTAAAGCAAACACAAACAAACATATGGTTTATTTACCTTTGCAAGATCTACCCCTTGATGATACAGGACTGGTGTGGCAAACTACAAGGACCAGGACAGTTGTTGGGCTGATTAGACTGGTTTAATTAAAAGCCCTGACAAGGAATTAAACCAGTCCCTTGTTAGTTCTGTGCAGCCTTGTGTTTTTTTTTGTTTGTTTTTTTATGGCCACTTTGTTATGATTGTGGTGATCCAAACAGCAGCAATAATTACACTTTTTCAAATGCATTCAGTCAATCAGTCCTTTCCTCGCGTACTCCATTACCGCAAGCGACGGTTAAAAGAGTGAACTGAACCGTGCAAACTCTGAAAGTGCAGTATCTGCAGCCGGTGTTCTGTAAACATTTACTGTAGATGTTCCATTAGCTTTTCTCATTTTTAACTCAAGTCCCAGTGAACTTCAGAGAGGGGCCACTGTTTCAGACTGTCAATATGTCATACAGTCTTTCATGTTGGTAAAGCTGATCCTGTTGAGGGGGGTTTATCACTGAATATAGATGTGTCTACTACTTAAACATGCTCCTTTAGTTAAAATACAGCACTTTATTTATTAATATTTTGGATATTTTTCAATAAATAGCTCATAAATCTTTTTTATTATCATTATTGCTTTCATTTTTCTTTAATCCTTTTGTGCAAATTTTGTCTTGTGTAATTTGTTAGCTTTTTTTTTTCTGGGACAGGGGAGCTTGAAAGTCCACCCTCTTTTTAAGTGGGGAATGGCAAAAAAAATAAAAAATAAAAAAATTAAGTTGCTTCTCAAGCCCCCAATGTCAAAAAACTGCACTTATTGCTAACATGATTGCAACTATGCAATATGGTATATGTTGCAATATGGTAAGGTCTTGTCTTGATGTACAGTTAAACATACCAACCTCCTCTTCTACAAACCATATACTGGTAGCCCAAGGGCAGCCATTGAGGAGAGATAGCTCACATTCCCTGTCCTTGTCTCATCTTCCTTAGCCCTTGAAAATGTCATGTGAATTACTGAAACTGATCTGCTGTCCACAGTGAACCCATGGTCCAGGTCTGTGCATCTAAATAAATTGTTCTAAAATGCCAAACCATAAACTAAATGGACTGGTCAACTCTTTCTCAATAGCGTACACACATAATGAATAAAATACTACTTAGAGGTAAACTATGAGCTATAAATACAAATGACAAACAATACCTCCTAAACACCCCAGTTTATAAAAATGGCTGCCGTGACTTAATATTGAACTGTGTACTCAAAAATCCTTGACATCAGTTTGACTCGAGCAGTATTTGAAAGAGCGGCCGCGGGCACATGCCACTCGACTGTGTCCCAACGCCCTGAAAGCAATCTATACAACATCCACTCCCTCCAGGCACTGGGGACGCTCACTTAAAGACATCAATACTCGGGGAAATGAGACACAGAGCGATGGCTTCACAGTCTCCGGAGTTAGAGACTGACGGCCGACTCAAATGCCCTTACGTCTTATTTAAGGTGCTGGGCTCCAGTTCGCTCTTCTCTCCAGTTAAAACGTCAAACCATATGGAACGTCTGTCCAGAGTGAAGCGATGGGGCGCGACAGGCAAAGTGCTCTTACCGAATGAGAGAATGTGTTACTTTCACTTGCAATCAATGTCCTAACAAGGGACTGCATTTGTAAACGTCCACATTTGGGAGACAGACATTTTACTTCAGCATTCTGTGACAGTGTGCATATTTTTTCCACCCATTTTCTTGAGAACACCGAACACAACAAAAATCTCGCTTTTTAAATTATAATTCAGGATGATGTCACCATAGACACTTTTCTAGTTAATATATTGTTCATGTATGAGGTCAGTACATCTTTTTTGGGATATTAATACATGAAGTAATGCATTAAACTTGTGCAGCAGTTAGATTCTCATGAGATGTCCAGCTTTAACACTAGAACTCCCAGAGCCGTCATTTTGACGGTTTTCAAATTTTGACGTCTAATTCCTCAGGTTACATAGATCTTTGATGTTCCCAGCATCTTGACTTTTCCTGTATATGTATGTGCTATATTTCTATGGTGATATTTCAATTTAATAAAATAAATAAATAGAGAAGTGAATGATTCTACCTTTATCTCAATTACAATGTATTTTTTTCCCGCGGAGCGCTAGTGGCGCCACCATTGCCTAGCAACCAACATCAACAACTAGAGGTTACGCTATCCCAAAAAAGCTACATTGTTAAAAAAATGTACCTGTGAAAGAAGCCCTAATAATAATAATATATATGTGAAAGTAAGCTTTTAGTCCCTTTTATAATAAGCCTATTAAAGAGTCCTTTGTGTGTTGTGGGTGAGTGGTTAAGGTGATGGACTTGAAATCCTGTCAATTAAGTAAGTCTGTGTTCAGACTTTGATTCCTGGCCACTACGTTGCTTTATCATGTGAGGCTCATACTTTGATTATGTGACTCATGAATTTCTATGAAATATTTACAGAACTTGTGTAATGGAGCCACCAAACCATTGTACAGAGTGCATACCCACTGAGGGCCACCGTAGCTGATATAGGCTCCAGCCCCACACAACTGCTGAATGTCATTGCTGCAGGATATAGCTATACTTCCAGCCTCTCACGTGACGACAAACAAGGATTTACTTGCTTTTATTGTCATTAACAGCAATTATCAAAATGTCAAAAATCTGCAGGATATGGCTTGCCATTTTATTCAAAAGGATTTCAATATTTCATTATTCTTTGGACCATCGACCTGTTTAACTCATAGCGTATTCCATATCAGTTATTCTAATGTCCACTTCCCCTTAACATTCTTAGTCAGTATTTTCGATATATTCTCAACAATATCCATCCAAAATTCCAGGGTCACACAACATCCCTATAGTTTACTTTCAGCAGTATTAATGGAAGGACACGGAAAGACGGATTAGCCCCATGTTGAATATTCACATTATTCGCCCTGCCTCTCTTAGGGAACATACTGCTGTCAGTCAAACACCACACATCCAGGCTTCGGCTGTCACCACCGCTCCCTTTGCCGCTCTTTATTGCCTCTGCACCGAAAATGACAGTCGTACAGGGAATACACATCAGCCGGCATTAGAAAGACAGAGAGGGGACTAGTAGATCGCTGCACAAGTCAGTCACAGATGACTCACGACAAAGGCCTATAACCATCAATCCTTATTATACAACAAAAAATGTATAAATAGCTGCAGGTTAAGCTAGTTTGATGGACGACCAGGAGTGAGTGGAGGTAAAATGCAACCATCATAAAAGTAAAGTGTGACGGTGGGCGATTTGAAAAGTTTAAAGAAGAGATCTTTGTCCGACAACTTCAGCACAGTGGTGAATATGTGGTCTCAACGCTGTCAGGGTTTTGGTTTCCCACAGCAGCTCTATCTGAGGCATCGCTACATTATTTTTACACAAAAGGCTCAGACTGCACGCACTGATATATCACAAAGCACCAAGTTACATCTAGAGCAGCAAATAGATTTAGGTTTTGGTGGATTTTATTCAGGTCACCTCAAAATTTCAAAAGCCTCTGGGAAGGTCTGGACATCAGTATTTATCAATGTAGTATTTATTAATAAAATTCAACTTGTTTACTCTACCAACTTTTTCTGGTTGCAATAAAAAATAACAATAAAAATAATATTTTAATTAATAACATTTCCAAGTTTATCAGCAAGGGCTCTATAAAAGGTGCACAGAAGAGTTAAAAACAGTTACAAGAAATGTATATATAAAGAAGAACAGGGATTAAAAGTGATAATCCTGTATTTGTAAATGTAGTTCAATGAGCTACTTGATAAATTATTACTAATGTTAATAACCTAGCCAGTAGACAAGGGCAATACATATACAGGACATGTATTATCTGCTGGAGGCCATTAGCGGGGCATGAAGAAAGATAAGATGGTGTTATACTTAAGATAATCTCTCATAAAGTTGTGTAAAATTTTGTAAATATACATGGTTTAGTCCTGGTGGCATTGCTCCTGTCTGCTTTTCCAAACTGGCAGCAGACTGATAACTGTCTACAGTGGGGAATATAGTCACTGTAGTGGCTGGTGATTAATGCTTTTTTGTTCATTGTCTGATGACTCTTCAAAACTTTGCATTTATTGTCTAATTTGACTTAAACACAGCCCAAACTGCTACGAAGCAGTGAGTCTTTGAACTTAACAAAACCCATGCAGCACTCCTGTTTTCTTTTCTTTCATTTTTTTCTGAGTTTCAAAGGCTCACAAGCAGACGTAAGGCTTCTTTTCCACTTTGCTACAGTTAAAATTGATTTAAAAGAGTGTGTTGAAAAAACAGAAGTAGCTCAGTTGAATTTTCTGTCTGGAGTTTAGAAAGCTGTCCAGAAACACCGCTTGTACTGATACAAAAATAACTATTTACTGTATTTCTGTACCTCCATTCTTTGATATCACTACAGTTTATAAACTCATCAGTTCACTCACAAACATCTGACTGGCTTTTTTTTTTCTTTTTCAACATTTTGATCACATATCATATGGAAACATAACTTCTGATCTATAAAGCTGTGTGACCTGTTTATGTACATTTTGTTTTTCACATCCACCAGCATCAGCGGCCGTCTCTTCCTGCGACTGACATCTTTCATGGTGCATCTGCATTTTGCCGCGTCTTACATCTTCGCCGCGCTGTAAAGCCTTAACCCATCGCACGCTGCTGGCTCCAGTTGATCTATATGCATCCTTTCATGCCATGCCTCCTCCTCTGCCTTCTGACTGTCAGTTCTCCAAAGCGTCTCTGATGTCGCAACTGCTTCTTCTGGGCTCCTGGTAGGGCTGTTTAAAAAGGCAGTGTTCAAAGACCTTCTTGCAAGACACAGGAGCAAAATGCTGCCACTGCAGATAGATTCCATGTCAGCAAACTCCAAGGTATTGAAAGAGAAAAGTATGTTTATTGGAACAAATCAGCGCATTCATTTAACATTGCAGTGTTTACATGCACATCAATATTGAGACATTACTTATTTAAACATTGCAGTTAACATCTTAGCCTGACTGGTGTCAATTTAAGACACATGGAGCTGTGAATACCGCACTATTCAAACTGTTTGCATTGTGTCTTCTTGCAGTTTCTTATGGCAGTTGCAAATAGTGACTCATTTCTCAAGTGGGGTCAAGAAGTCAATGGCAGATCATTTTAAATGAAAGGAAAGAAAAAAAGACTAAAGTAGGCACTGTTCAAGTACACTGCATACAAGAAAAGCCGAAGATCACGAATAATGTGCGCACATTGTATGACCCAATGGTTTGCCGCAACAAAAACTTCTGACATGTCAGAATTTCATCCGATTGCCGGTCAGGAGCATGTCTGGAGGGGTTAATCGCCTCTCGTAACCCACTGTACACAGACAAGGACGCACGACAAAACTAAATGAAGAAAACGTGCAACCAGAAATCATGTCAAATTCAGGCAATAAATCGCACACTTTATGCCAGGCTTGCTATTGGTATGAAAGTATGAAAATGGAAGGAAAGTTGAAGGATAAATATACAATATTTCCTCCTGTTGGAAAATGCTAACATACGTAAGTGGAAAATGAATTCAAACACAAACAAAAGGGTGGGAATGTCATAGAGAAATAACGCAACTCAATCCAGGACACCACTACCATAGCTAGTACAACAAGTACATGGCTGAAATATTTAGTAGAAATATTCCTGTACTGGCTGTGCATTAAACATTAATCTAAGGCTCTGGCTATACGTAACAGATTTCATTCTTCCCTCCATTTCAATATTAACTGCATCTACGCGATATCAGTACAAATACTCCAGATAACTCTCTCCAGACCACAAGATGGAGGTAAACGCTGTGTCAGAAACCTCAGAGGAAGCTTGCTCGTTTTGGCAACTCAAAAGTCATCTGTAAGTATCAGCACTGAACAGTCAGAAAGTGCAAAGAGATTGAATGGTGTGGACTGATCGGCGGTACACAGCTGCTCTAGTTGTTGTTACTGTTACTGTTGCTCTACACTTGCTTTACAGCTTTGACGTCAGCGTGAATATTTAAACTCCAGGCTGCCCTCCTGTACATCTCCACTGCATCTAGAGTTTTTATAACTCTTCACTGAGAAAGACTGATTATAGCAGTCTGAACACTAATTGTACAAGCAGAAGAGAGACCGGAACACGCAGAAATATCTGTGCTTATAAAAATATCCATTTAAGTGTAGACAGGGCCTGAGTGTGGCGTGCATGTAAATGATGCCACTTTTAGCACTGATTGAACCATATTCCTGACACAAACTGTGATATATTATTATGTGTCTGGTAGAATCTAAGTTAATGCCTGACATTTTGTGTATACAGCACTCTCCATGATGTCTGAAGCTATACACTTAGATTGCACTTTATTCATTCTGTATGTATGTATTCTGTATGTTCCTGATATAGTTAGGTGATAAATTCACTTGAACAATCGCAGACGAAGAGTAACCACTTTAGCATAAAGTAAATTAAGATGAGAAGAAGAAGAAGAAGAAGAAGAAGATATACTTGGTTTGATCAGTCCATCTCACTCTAAAGCCCCTCCTACAGCTCCTTATATCCTTGGCAGTTTCAGATTTGCCTTGCAGGCTTGTGCTCTGGAGAGCTAGTCGTTGTTCCATTGTATAAACTTGGCACTAACCACATCGACACATTCTTCCTGAAGCATATAATTACTGTGTTATTGTATATTTATTTATTGTACAATGTACATTGTAATGAGCTTGTACAACAATACTCCACTGAGGATGTTACCATTGTGCTATATATACTTTGACATGACTATTTCTAAGCACAATTTGTATATTGTTAAGTGTGTATTATTCAGTGATTAATCAAAATGAAGCACCATGGTTTTTTCTACACCACTACTGCCTTTTTGTTTGGGCCCAACTTTTCATTTAAACTATCTGGAAGGAAATATGCAGTCTGTGTGTCAGTCCTGAGAGCGGAAAATGTTGCACTGTTACTCCATGAATCATAACAATCAAAAATCAAAGAAAACATCAACATGCAATGCAGAAAATGTACAATTATTAGGACAAGAAATAATTTGATGGATTCAAATGTATTTAACTACTTTCTTACATATTAACATAATGTCAAATGCAGTTGGTCAATTCAGAGTTTGTACATTCGACCACGACGTTCAAAAGTAATGTATGTAGCCCAAGGTGACATACTAAGTGTTCACTGGGGTGGTGGATGAGAAGTCAATTGTAGTACTCTACCTATGTAATTTGCCTTTATGTGAGAGAAAGTTTGCCTCACATAAATGACAGAAAGCAAATGACCCAAGCTGAGAAATTAAACTGTTGTTTGGCATGTCCTACCTGCTCTACCAGAAAAGCCACTAAGGGCATTTTTACACCTGAAAGTCTACAGCAAGGTCCAAGCAGTAGACCTCACACAAGAACTCACACAATATTCATTTGGTTCAGTAACTTTACTTTCACAACAGTTTTTAAAAGTAGATGATGTGTTGAGTCATTTTACAGTTAAACTGGAGAATAATCAGACTGGAGTAGGGCCTATAGAGATATGGACAAATGAGCAGCTGCTAGTGCTTTCACACCAGCAGAGGGTTCAAACCAAATCAAGTGAAAGTTTGAAAGTCCAGACCAAACAGTGCAAGTGTGCAAAGGCCCTAAGACTCCCAAGCTTTAGCATATTTTGATACTGAATATACAAATGTTAATAATACAAATGTAACAGAGATAAAAATGTCTTGTGTTAATATGGCATATTTTGTCTATTTCACAGCCATCTTTGTGCAATGTGTGTCTCACGTAATAAGGTTCTGCTTCCAAGAATTGGTCTTGGTCTGAAACCAAACTTAACAGGGGCTTATATGTGAATGCATCTTCTTCTGTATTAATCTGGATTTTTTGTTTGTTTGGGTTTTTTTTTTTAAGTACTCGACTGTGGGGTGCACTGTTGCAGAGTCGCTCCTCTTTCACAGCAAGAAGGTCATGAGTTCAATTCCCAGCCAGCCAACATGTCCATCCTCTGGGCCAAGTCATGGGTTCTCTCCGGGTACTCCCACTGCCCAAAGACATGCATGTATAGGTGAACAGTGGACTCTATGAAGTATTCCTAGTGGATGAATGTGAAAGTGAATGGTTGTCTGTCAGTGTATGTCTCTAACTGGCAGGGTGTACCTCGCCTAAGGCCCAAATGGTCTGCTGGGATAGGCTCCAGTCACCCACGATCGCTAATGAGAGTTACAAAGTGGAAGAAAATGAATGCACTTAACTGTTAAGCCAGAAAAATGTTTGGAAGGTTTCTTTTTAATATGATCTACCTGAGAACCCTCTCTGATCATTTTGTGCAGGCTTTGTAACTTCTATATAATTTCTATATAAGCATTTACAGCTATGGGTATGCTTTGAAAATAAAATACAAGGTATAGAATATTAAGTCTCTCTCTGCCTCGCAACACAATTTCCTTGTAACAAGTTCATTGAGTGATTGCTGAGGATTGTCAGCCACCTCATGAGTCAAGTAGTCATTTAACAGATCTAATAATCACCAACCATGCCTATTCATTTTCTCACTTCCAACACAGCTAACACAGAAATAACACATTTCCCAGACAATTGCCTGAGATGCACCAATCACACGGTAGACACTATTCACATAATGTATGAAACTGGGTTGTAGAGAAAAGAGGGAAGCCTTGTGGTGTTTGGAAAATCTGCTGTGTCAATCTCAAAAAAGAAGTGCACAAAATACAAAATACACAACCCATCATTCTGACTTTAAGGTGTAAAAACACTCCGAGACTGTAACATTAGGAAAACTTCAAATTAGATTTACTTTTAAAGTTCGGGGCTAAATTGCACTTCACACTTCCATTTGCTGCTCCGAACTCAGCATTTGATATGTCTTTGAAGGCTTACAAGCTGTGCAGAAAGCTATAGTGGGCATAGATCATTTTTAGTGCCATTACAATAGCATTAACGCCAGCCCTATAGCACCAACGTCTGCTTCCATTTTGTCACTTTTCCCAGAGCTATCAACTCTTTTTTCTTTACCATGTCGCCGTAAGCACTTCCATCCTTCCTTTGATTAGTTGTAGTAAGAATTAGAGAAACATAGTGTTGGTGTCATCAGTAAAATTAACAAGAGATTTTTTTTAATAATTGGCTGCTTCATGCTTCATTGTGTTTGCTGACCTTGCCTTAAACCACACCGGTACAGTGTGTTGCTGCGGAACCTGGCTCTGTGCTTATCATGTTAAAGCACAATGGCTGCACTGTTAAAACTGAGAGGCTTAATCATACCGGATTTGTGCTCTTGGGCAGAAACCACTGGAACCAGCTCGTCCAGGGCAGTGTGAGTTGAGCTGGGACTTCCATTTTGAGAGTGCTCAGGCAGTACAATACAGCAAGGTCAAAGAGTGGTATAGTTATAGGATAGAGTCATTTTGAAGTGTTTCCTGGAGACTTACCATAGGTCTGGACTCATGATTAATGTTTGAGATAACTACATGAAGAGATTTCTGCAAATTAGCGTAGAACCTGACTCTTGCAAGTATCGCTCACTGACGACACCACACCAACCCTGTGTACTGAGCAAAGATTCTATATTGTAAATCAACACAAGACATCCCTTGGCTTTGCCCTTAGAGTGGCACCAGTGTGACCTAGTGACAATATACAGGGAGTGAAGCAAACATTAAGCACTCTTTGCAAAATTAGTGGCTGTGTTGGAGTTGGAGCTCCTCCGTCACTGTGCTATAAATATGACTGAATAACTGATTAACATACGGTAAAACAAACCTTATCAGCAAAGGGTACAGAATATGTTTTCAGCATAAACAGTTGCTTACTTTACACTAAACCTTTCCGTGAGTGTGTCTGAGTAAATAGGACTACACTGGAGTGTGAGCAAAAGTAAAGGCCTCTGAATTTCTTGTCACAAAACTAAAATCCCAATCAACGATCGAACAAGTATTCGGATTTGTAAATAGGTTTTATGATGTAACTCGGACTTGCACTTCAACTGCAGATGACTCGCGAATGGCCTCTTCACTGGTCGCATCCAGTCTGCACTTTCACTTCCAGGTGTTTTTATTACAATTCCACTGGTCTTTCCTCTCAAACCAATACTCCAGACTTGCACGTTTAGCTTGATTTGTATTTACACCTGATATTTTTATGTATCCTCCTGAGTCCAAATTAGATTTATTCTCATTTCCTCACTTCTTCTGCAAAACACCAGCTTTTGAAAAAAAAAAAAGCTTTTCTCAATGCTTACTTCCTTGTTGTCCTTAGATCTGATCCCACGGGGCACATTAGCAGCAGATTCCACACGTTCACTCCTTTCATTGAGACTATCCACATTAAATCCGCTCGCTCTATCTGGATTTTAACACCAGGTCTGAAGGGGTAATTAGTCTCAGTAGTAGCAGGTGTAAATACATCCTCTCATCCTTTATAATGACTATGTAATGTCAAAGGCAGTGTTATTTCTGAATACTCTCTGATGAGTGCAAAAGCTGCACATGCAAAGAACACTGAATTGTGCCTGGCCTATTTTAAAAAGCCACCCACAGATTCTCCCATTCTCAGTACACCTGCGGGTGCATTTCCATTTAACTGCCATCTTATAGACCGAACCTACACTGCCGGAATCTTTCTCAATCAGTTCCAACAGTGTCCCAATCACCTTTTTTTTTTTTTACCTTCAAAAAGATCACCAAAAAGGAAAGGATTTTTATTTTTTTTTTCTTTCTCCCTGATTTTTTGCAAGAAGGATCTTTATGGCACCACTTGACCGCTATCTATTTATAGCAATGTTCCAATCCAACCGCATGGGCACTGAAATCGAGTACAAGTCACGCATGAACACCCGCTGCCGTGCCCCGTGGAAACGTTTATTCATGCAAAATAGACGCACGAACGATTAACTCACCATTCGGGAACAGCCGCCAGGAGCATGTCTGTTCGGTGCCAGGAGAGAGGATAGGTGCCCACACTGATGTAGTCTGAAACACAAACAGGGAAGAAGTCTCTAGTGAGGGCAGAGTGGTGAATAGAGAGATCTGGGTTGTCAAAAACGCTCGCAGTATTCGGCGTTCCATGTTACATCTGATAAGAACATCAGCCTAATGCCTCAAAAATACACAAAGTAATATCTCTGTATGTTGAGTCACAAAAGCAATAATTGCAGGGTTCAATAAGGCACCCATTTGACGTCAAGAACATATCAGACAAAGGCAGAGAGTGTCTTAAAGGAAAGCACATAAGAATGGATGTTATGGACAGGCCAAAGGTTTGTATACATGATGGCTTAATGGTGTAAAAGGAATTCTTTCAGAAGAATCCATCAACCCATCAACATCCATCTGCAGAAAATTCCATATATGACCTCGACGTATAAGAGGATTTTAGATTTCAACACTGACGAAGCGGAAACTGCAAGATACAGGGCCACTTAGGACTTCAAAAAGCTTCTCAAAAACCACACTTCTTTGTGGGAATGCCTCTATACTTTGATTAAAGTCAGTGAACAAAGGCCAAGATACAACATATTTTAACAATTCACAAGGCAGAACCAAAAGTAGTTTGGGTCAGGAAACCAATTTTTTTCAGGTTTTTTATTTGGCTGTTTTAAATTGGATTTGGAAACTAGAACCAACACAGTGCCTGGCCTATGGGAAGGAGGTTCTTAAACTTATGTCCAGGCATCATAAAAAAAAAAGTTTCTAAACGGTGACGAACCTTTTGGTGGTCATAATATTATGGCTGGTAGCTGCATCATTAATAATCTTCGGTAATCATTCTTCATAAACCATACAACGACCCTTAAAGTAAACAACTCATAAGCACTTATTTAAATAGCGCTCTGCTGCCAAAAGTAATAGAGACATTTCCCTGAAGGTAGTCGAACAGCAGTGTTTGGTGTCTTCTCTTGCTGCCAGCTCTTGATTTATGCACCTGGCACATAAACAGCTGCAGGATATTTTGTCTCAAACAATATAAAATGTTTAGATTGTGTTATATATGTTTTTTTTTCCAAGAATAAAACAATGATCCAGCTGTGGGTGTTGGTTACTCTTTGTGTTCCACTGCTTCCCTTTGCACTACAAGACATCTGTTCCATTCAACGAGACACAGTTTGAAGAGAAGAGGAAAATACACAGAAAAAAAAACAAAAAAAAAAAACTCATTCTGCCATTCAGTGCATCTTCAGCATTTCTGACAGCAGTGTTTTTGAAATAATGAGATCTCTGGCATGGTTTAGCCCAGAAGGCATGAGCCAGCAGAAATGATAGAGAAAGTCAAACAGCCAGGAGAGTTTCTATACACACGAGTCGTCTTAATGACTGCGTACAGACTAGTCCCTCTCCCACTCTCGAAGTCTGAGCGGGTCCTCTCTCGGTTTTAATCACAGGGCTGTAGTGAATTATGCAGGTGCACCAGAGTGGGTCAGACTTATTTTGGAAGCTTCACTGCCTATTTTCATACTGACTTTTATTACACTGTTTCCTTTTCTGTGTAAAACTTTCTAGAGTAGGCAGGTTAGTTTTGTTCTGGATGTGAAGCAGTGGAATCCCTGCTCAAGTATGAGATTTTATGAGTGTGTGACAGTATTGAGATGAAGACATGAATAGATCAGTACAGCATGATTTAGCAGACATAACCAGATAGATCACTCCTGAAACCGCTTGCGCTTTTATTCCACTGAGGGCAGGTAATTTAACATTGATGTTATCAAAAGTGCCCTGCAGGTTGAGAAATAAATTTAACTGGAAGTGAAAACAAAGATGAGTTGGCCATTAGTAGAAGATATTCAGCATTAGAAGTTTGAGAGGCAGGACACTTTGACACAACTGCAACAATTTGCAAAATAAAAAAAAAAAAAGAAGAAGTCATTTGTGCTTCCACGAATAACTGACAATATATAGTTTTATTATTGCTAGATCTAGTAACACTGAAGGATACTGTGACTGTGTTTGCATTGAAAAGACATTTGTTTTTTTTTTGCTACTTCCAAATGGAATAGGCCTGAAATATGACTTACATACATTTAGACAGTTTGCACTTTCAGTTACAATTCAATAAAACTGAGTGGACTACTTCGCAATGATGATGGTTGGTGCACTAATATTGACGCCATTTTTTTTTCTGAACATGTAAGCAACATAGTACAAAGTAAACTACAAACATCTGCAGAAAGTACAAGGCTTCGGGGCTCCATGCACTCTGTTTACACCACCAGCCGCACTGTATATGATCAGCTCGCCTTAATTGCCCACTTGGGAGATCCTCTGGAGGCTCTCCTGAGATCAGTCCCACATCACAGCCCTCTAGAGACTGTACTGTGGCCCCCATAGAATATGTCCAGGTGAGAAATTGAAGTGGATTTTGTTCAGTGGCCCACCTACTAAAATGGGCAGGAAAACATACGTATGAAAGTGGCTTTAGTGATGTTAATATCTATGATGACCAATCTCAATCAATAGCCATGGCTCTTTGGGTCTACTCCATTGTAGTGTCATTGTAAATGCTTTGTTGTTGATTGATTTTCTTGGACTGAAGTAAAAGATGTGGACACATTCAGGTAGCTCTGTAAAAGCTTCTGCTGGATGACCTTTAGAATTCTGTGAAAATTGGACACAGTCCATAGTACGACCTATTGGTAGTCCAATTGACAGGAAATTAAGCCAGTATTTCTGTGTACTGTGTCTAATAAGAAGAAAGGCAACATCCCGGGAAAGGATTTGGGAGACGGATAGAGGAGAGAAAAGCAGAGGAGAGGGATGAGACAGCGCTGCAATGAAATCCTGAGTCTGCCGAGGTCAGCACAACTCTCAGTGAGAAATGAAACGCTGCCGAAGGTGCACTCACAAACACACACACACACCGGAGACAGTATTAGCTGCTCCCCGAAGACGGCCTGCTGAGAAGAGCTAAATGACCACTGTGCTCACACTGGCCGGGACTATATGTAACTCCACACAGTCAGTGCAGTCCATTACTCGTCATGGTATTGCTCTCATGTCATTTTGCAGACATTCACCTTTGGCCCTCGTGTTTAGAGACGAGAGTGAACACCAGTTTATTTTGTTACCAGTGACAAGCTGGTTATATGATCACTCATGTCCGTCTGCTGCTCCGTCTATTTCTCCACTTTTCATCAAACAGTGGGTTTGGGCCAAGGCTATATTTCCACCAAGGCCTTAGCTATTGTTAGTTCACGTCAGACCTCTGCACACATTTGAGCAACCCGACGCGTTTTTTGAGTCTGTATTGGATTTTCCAATTTATTTGCAAAACAAGGGAGCAATTATGTTCTTGTTTACTTTACTTTTCAAGGTTGGTGCAGTGGACAGAACATAAATCTTGGACTTGACACTGAAACAAAGTTTGTATTTTAAAAAATTGTAGAACATCAGGAAGTACAGATTTAAATCTTTTTTTTTTTTTTCCATGATCAAAAATATCTTTCTGTTTAGTCATGCTTCAAATATACCAAAGGCACATTACAATTTTCATCAACCTTGAAGTTCACAAAGAGAAATAATTGTTAATTACAGAACAACACTTTGAACAAAGGCTTGATTAAACTTAATCAACATGCTCTTTTATGTCAAACAAAGGCTCACTCATTTGAACAAAGCACTTCCATTTCTAAACCCAACACCAGCCACACATATTTACATCCTTCTGGCACTAAATACTGCTGTAACTTGGCACAAGCCGCTACATACGCATCGTGTCAAACAGTATTAACTTCAATGACTCCCATCTGCATTATTTATGTTTGTAGATATTGTTTATATATATATTTCATTCAAATTTGATCTGTAAATTATGTGAGACTGATTGCTGGATGAATGCAGGAAAATGCCAGTGAACAGTTTATATTCACAGATTAGCACTACACTTAAAGCTCAATTAGTTATGGCATTATTAAGTGTGTTGTGACAAACTGGTTAAGTGATCACTCACACCTGTCTATAGTGGTCTACTGCACCAGCTGTCATGACAGTTAGTATGACCCAGGACTACAGATATAGCCACTAAGGTCTGACAGTGGGGCCTCTTCCCAGTGGGACATGCCGGGGACACCTACCCAGGGAGTCGTCCGTCTGGCTCAGATGCCCCTCAGCAGGGTCCTCTCCTCTGAGCTCCTCCCTGGTGACTGAGACCTCGCCATCTCTAAGGGAGCACCCAGTCTCTCTAAGGAGAAAGCTCATTTCGGACACTTCTAGGATCTTTCTTTTAGTCCTGACTCACAGTTTATGACCATTATTGGGTGGAATCTTAGCTCTTTCTTAGCTCTTTCTTTACCAGAGCAGAAGTGATAAAGTTCATTTTTGGCGGGCACCACCTCAAATATAAAATAAAATTAAAGCCTAATTTGAATTTGAACGTGTGTTCGTAGACAGACAGTGATCTGTATGAATGTATTCACATAAACAGTTACATAACAATAAAACTTTAATAGGTTTATCGTTTAAAACATAAAAAGTATTTATTCATGAATGAGAAACTTCTTCAAAGTGTTTTTTAAGTTGAGCCTTCTCAAAGGTCAAAGGTCATACACTACAAGCCTAAACTGATGATTATATTAGTATCCAGTGTTACTCATCTGTAATAATAAAAATTACTGTCATTATCCCGTTACAACACCTCTTTTACATTTAACTGTTTTTTTTTGTTTTGTTTTTTTTCCTGATTGAAAGATTTGTGTGCTTGATGATCTGAGTTGGGGCACTGGATGGTACATAAACCTAGGACCTATATATATATAGACATTCAAACCAATAAAAAGACATTCAAACCAATCTCCATTCTTTATCAAACATTTCATTGTATCCAGAGACCAAACACTTCAACTAGAGACACGGCAGCAAAAACTCTTCTTCAACAACATTTTTTGTCAGAATGCTGGTGTTTGTGTTTTTATCAAACTCTTACTTGTGTGTTATGTTGAGCCAGTGTTTCCGGCTGGGTGCATGCACTTGAAGTCCCACCTGAGCTCGGCAAACCTGTATTCATGCAGTATTGATTGCATTGTCTTAACTTCAGCTAGCTTCAAGAGAAAATTGAAGGGTGACCCCTAAAATTGGACGGAGACCTTTCCACAATGAACCTCTAGGGTTTCCGAATTTTTAAGACCTTTCAAATGCCGCTAATGATTTAATTTAATGCCAACTTGATGTACACTTTAGCAACCCTAAACTGCTACTACAACCACTCCTATGTGTTTCTGCTGTTGACTGAGATACTGTGACGTAGAACCGGTGTAGCCAACAGCATCAGTGTTCTGTTGATGCTGAGCTCACATTGCCTTTAAACCTTTTCTTGTAAAAGATGGAGCCAGCCATTGTTTTAGTAGTGCAATTTCAGGTTATCCCCTTTATTGTGCTGTAAGCAAGGTTCCTCAATCCGGACCCCAGAGGCTTGCCCTAAACTGTGCTGTAAAAGGTTATTTAGTGTTTCAATATAATCCATACAGTCCATTAAAGGCTCATCTTTTAGTCGTCTTATAAAATTTCAATGAGAGACAAAAACATTGTTCTTGTTTGGCCGCATGTCGGACTAGTTATCGGTCTTAAATATTCATGCTTATTCATAATAAAGGAGTCGGGGCAGACGGGGAGAACAGAGGAGACACTCACATGGGTATTTAGCCACTGTAAACAGAGTGGCTTTTGTAATCCTTCCAAAGGCCGTGGCTAACGACCAAAGTGCTTTCTGTGATTGTGATTGTGCTGTGTGCATGATGATATGGATAGGGACTGCTCTAACACAAGGTCACCGGCCCCCTAGTCCCCCATTTGCAGAAACATACATACATTCATATAAATCAATGCTATCTCACAAATCAGATGAATGTAACAAAAACAGAAACATTGCATGATGTAAATATTCCATTCCCAGCATTTCAAATCCTTGTCAAAAATGTAAAATATGTATACCCGGGGCAAAAAGTGCAAATGGAAGACATTCCTGCCATTACCAAAGGAAGAAAAAAGGACATACATGCGTCCATTTTCTTTCTTTTTATCTGGGGCAGGGTCATGAGGGCAGCAGCCTAAACAAACACTTCCCCTCCCCAGACACTTGCAAACTTTTTCCAATGAAATCCTGAGTATATCCTGGGATACCTCCTCACAGGTTACTGAGCTCCTTACTCTATCTCTTAAGTAAGTGCCAAGTCACTCAGTGGCCACTTGTATCCAGGATCGTGTCCTTCCATTCATGAACCACACCTAATGACTTAAGGTGTTGGTGGAAATGTAGACTGAGCAGCAAAGCAAGAGCCTTGCCTTGCAACGTAGGTCTTTCTTTAAAACAAAGAAACACCACCAATCTGCCATCAAATATATGCTACATATCCAGAAATGTGCACATGCATAATGCAAATATTCCAAATTACACCAATATTCCTGCATTCCAAAGGCTTGTTAAAAGATGCTATGAATAAACACACCATAATTTTAATAGGACTAAACTATACATGGGAGAAGTTTCCACCAGAGCTATCTAGTAAACTGCTCTAAAAGGAAGTTACATTTATTTAATTGGTCTTAGCAATTAAAAAATTGGTGACTTGGCGAATTGTGGAACCAAGACCGAATTAAACAGAATCAAAAGAATATTTCCTGTAAGTATGCAGTTTTGGATATCTTCCTTGAAAAGTGAATAAAATATTTAAATATATATGGGGTCCTTTTAGGCATAGTAACATACCAAATATCAAGATGGTGTCAACTTATGGTGTGGCATGTTATTAGTGTTTAATGGACCAATGACACAATTTATCAGTTATCCTGAACACACAAAGCAATGGATTTATTGAAATGGACACGTAACTAAACTACTTTTGCTTTAATCCTTTCTGTAAACATAACGTTTTAGATCCTGATAACTGCTGGAAAATAAGTAGCAAAATTCTCAAAGACTTGTTTGGTATAAATATATTGATTCCAACATTGCTGATTGCATTCATCATCATAATTTCTCCGAAGTGCCCTAAAGGCACCACAGACTAAATAATTGATGAGCCTGAGAGCTGTTTGGCTGCGTGTGAAGAAGTGCCGGCAAACTCTCCCGGGAAACAAAAAGTATAGCATCGGCTTTGAAACCAGCGGAAGCAGGCAAGCCACACTTAGAATTAGTGTTGCGTTCCTCCTTTGCCAAGCACTGGGTTGGCTCAGACAATGCAATAGGGTTTCATTACAATGCCAGAGCCTCGCAGGCAGAGACTTCAAAGACCCACTTTGTCTCGGCCTCGGTTCGCTAAGAAAACCAAGAGATGAGATAGAGTTAAGGCTGGTTTCAAAGAGAACTACAGACGCGTTCATTATCATCAGCTAAAATAATGAAAGGGTGCATTGTGCACCTCGAGGTGGGATTATGTGCGGATGTCCACGTTGGCTGGTTTAATTATTAGCAAACAATTCTTTTATGTGATGGTGCAAACAAGAGGAGTCCATCTGAGGTGAAAAGCAAAAGAAATGAAAGAGAATCTGTCTTTTGGTTGGTCTTTCATTAAATATCAATCAAGTGTCTGCAAGCTATGTTTTTCTATCATATCTTTTGTGTTGCAAAGAATAGCAACAACATCTCCATGCACAGAACTCATGTCTCTAGATATAGACCTCTTTACTCTTTGTAAAAAATATAACATGGGCTTTTTGTCAACAAAAGTTAGGCAGACCACAGTATATCTTCCTTGGACAAAAGAGTATTAGCCAACAAAAGCACAAATTCTGTATAAATGAGATGATTTTGGAAATAATTTAAAACGTACAGTGTAGAGTAGAGTGTACGGTATATGTCAGAACAGGATCAAAGATTTTCAAGGTGACAATATTTTGTTTTTTATTGGACAATATATTTCAACTAAAATGAATTTACCCGCTGGATAGAAGTTTACAATCAGGGAAAAGTGAAAAAAACCCATCAATGTGAATCATGCCTAAACTAAAATTGTATTTTCACAAACTAAAAAATGTAACAGTGTAACATGAATGATAAACAATAACCTGGTTTTGTTGCTATTTCTGCCATTTATTGTTTATTGCATTACAATTTAAAAATGTTATCACATTTTGCAATTTCCCATTTTGCATACTATTTAATGCCTTAACAGGTACATTTCAGGAATCAATCAGTGCTAAATGAACGCAAGTGCATATGGGCAATGGGCAACCACCATCTGACCTATTTTCACTGGCTTTGATCAAAGATAACATGTCCTTCCAAGGCCACACCTCCACAACGGAAGTGTAGAGAAATGTGGAAAAGCGTCAGAAATACACTCTGCCAACAACTACACTCCCCACACTGAAGGTATAACAAGTTGTAACTGAGTAAACTTGACTGAAGATGACACTTTGACTGTCAGGGCTGGCCAATTATCTCCCCCAGTGAAAAACACATCTTCAATTTGTCTCAAAAGGTGTCCTTTCCGATACAGACTAGATTTACTTGATGGAATATCTTGAGCCTCTTTGTAAACAGTGTCACATTTCCCACTGGGAGCTCTGCGGCATACTTTAAATCCGGAGAATGTGTAAGTAGGCCACAGTACGAAGGCTTTAGAACTCACGGCAAAAAAAGTCAATGAAATTCACTCAATGCCTCTGCAGAGATGGAGTCAGACTGATTTACCGAACTGAAAAAGTGTGTGTTCTACAACTCGGGACAAAAGTGTGTCATTGGCTATTGTCTGCCATTCAAATCAGACTTGAATCGCTTTCTTGTGCTTGTAAATGCAAAGAACATCTAAAGCACTGACTTCGTTTGTAAAATAATGATATAAGATTCATGTACAACACCTTTAGAGGACTTTTGTCACAAATGACATGCATTCAAACAGACAAACTGAAATGGAATTGTACTGAACTTTCCAATAGAAGTCAAAGTTTTATTCAACTTTGTATTTATTCTGGACTACATTCTGACTGTATTATCAGAAAAGTTGCAGCAAAAGTTTCTATTCCACTCAGAAAAGTAGGAATCAATGGAAAAAATCTTGTTTTGCTTTGCCTTAAGTAGTTCTATCAGTGGGTTTTCCAAGTCAATGCCTGGCTCCACATACTCCACAGTTTAATCAGACTTGTACACACTGGATTAAAGCTAGACTGTAGATATCAGCAGTGTAAGATCAAAATGGTGAATGGACACACTTGGAAATAAGACTAATATCAGTAACATGTGATATTTGTAGCTGACCAGCCCTCATTAAATTGTGCAGTGTGTTTATATTAATGTGTGGTCCTCTTGAGTCAGTTCAAGTAACATTTAAGCCTCATGGACCTTCTCCTGACATATTTGTTCATAAATGTCTGCAATATACTCATTCATACATGTTCAGAGAGAGTTTGGGTGATTTTTAATTCCCCACTCCGCTTACAGCACCAGCAACCACCAACAGCATGTCAACAACAGGACAACTTTTGGTGGATCTGGTTCATGTGTTGACACTCCCCCACTGGCTGTTTAAGGTCATTAACAACACATTCTCCAGGTAAAAAAACGAGTGGATACCATTTATTAGGGGTGTGACATTTCTTATTTCCACTAGAAAACCAAAATGTTGCCACCCAGATGATTTAAATGTGGTGGGGACATCTTGGAAACTGATTTTACCCTTACATTTTCACCTCAAGATGACATGCCACACCTCATATTGTGACATGAGATCTTGTAAGGTGTAAAAAAAAGTCTTATATGTATGTCTATAATGTATGCAATATTATCTGATCATATTTACAGAGTCATATTCATAGATACATTAAGGATTGTTCCAATTTAGATGTAGTTAGATTACATTTTTTATCATTTTTAGAACCAGAGGCACCAAGCTGGAAACCAAAACAATGAAAAGGTTGATGTCTAACCAAATTTTAAATGAATGATGATGAAATGGTTTTTGAATGTTGTGACCTGTGTACCTTAAAGGCTGGGTTAACATGAGGCAGATTAGTCACTTCAGATTGACCTGCACACTGAATGTTTTTTTTTCTTACAATAGTGCTGTACTAATTCAATGAAACAGTCACAGCAGGTAAAAAAAAAGAAGAAGTGTGAAGCAAGCACCAAACAGATACAATACACAAGAAAAGCATCTTAATTAAAATATTTCAATTTAGTGGAGTGAAACTTTGGCCTGTAGTCTAAGTCATGTTAACCTAGGAGCCTTATTAAAATTGCTCTTTCCATAAATTACTTAGTAAAAGCATGTCAGTGTACTCTTTAATTTTGACAAACCAGACACTCATATTTAGCTTGGGCAGGTTTTGCAGCATTTCCACAGTACAGAAGATTTAAAAACTCTCTGTTTGTTTTCTTTGTGCACCAGCCTTATCTCAAAGCACTTATCAATATTTCCCCTACACATTTCAGCTATGCACAGACCAGAAGAAATGTTTCTTTTTATCTTCAATGTGAGTGAAGTAATGTTTTTTTTCCCCATTGTTTGGTTCCTTTAAGCTTTGTTTGTTCTTTTGAAAGCAATGTTTTTGATCTCTTAAATAAAGTTTGCCCCATGTAGCAACATGTTAATCCTTTGTAGCTATATTATGTTTCCTTACAGCAACATGTTGGTCACTAATGAATTGTTTTGGAATGTTTAGCATTGCTTGTGTAACATTTTATTTACCTTTTTCAACAGTGTTTCCCTTTGTAGCAAGTTGTTTTAGTGTAATGTTACTTTTTATCAGTATCCACTTGTTTGTTATTATTCTGTTTAGATTTAGCTGTGTTTTTCATACTTTTTTGAGATACAGCAATCCAAGCTCCTGACAGTTTGTTCCAAATTGTTGCTACTTTGTTCTATGCAATACCTTTATTAATATTACATGTAGGCGCACACCAAATGTACATGTGGGATGCATACAATTTCATTCTGTCTGGAAACACTGTTGAAAATGTCACCACTGCCGGTGCAATATTAATACACAGAGATCTGCATATAGCCGTCAGAGCGTGACGTCTAATCACAAGCATCAAACACACTGTAAATGATTACTTTCTCCATTTGCCTTTGTGAAAATTGCTCGTTTAATGAGATCGGGTTGATATAAATGAAAATTATAATCATGTCTTCAGAAACACATTACGGAAGTATTAGGATTTTATGGCAAACGTGACAATATCATAAAAGAAAAACAAACCAAATTGCCTATTGACATTTGAATTGCAGGATAAATCACGTTTAACTGGTTGGGTATGAAATTACAGAATTGTTCTTCCACTGAATGCAATTTGTACCTTAACTCTATAAATCCAGTTGGATAATATTAAATTCAACTTTTTATCGTTATTTTTTTGCCTATATATTACTGGACTTTTTTTGGAACAATTCCTAGAAAACATTCAAGCATTTTATTGGAAAGTGTGTATGTTCAAATAAAGGCAGTAGAAGCACTTGATGTTTGTCAGTGTTATGTCTAATTTATCTACTGTGTGAACAACTGATTTTATTTAAAATTGTTGCAGCTCACTTTGATAACAACTCTTTCAAAGGCCTAGTTTAGTAAAAGTAGTGCTATTAGAACACATACCTAAAAGCTTCTACAATGGATACATTAAAGAAAAAAGTGAGGTATCAAACCTTTTTAGTTACCCCACCTAGATACTTTTTAGGCTCTCATCCAGGATTTGAACCTCACCTGTGTTTTTTAAATGTTGTAACTTGTTATCAAATGGCAAAAAATCACTGATAGAAGTATAAATAAAATGAATTGATGATAAAAAAACATGAGGCTATTAGACCTGTATCAAACAACTGCATTTTTGGGGTGCATCAGTGGTTCACCTGATAGAGCACATACCACATGTGAGTGACCTGGGATTGATTCCAACTCTGGTAAAAATACAGGCATCATCAGTTAGTGTAATCTTGAGAGGTGTTCTAAAGAGCAATAGAGTTATAGGAGGAAAAAACTGAACTGGACAGCTGCTTTTCAGTGCTAGGGGTGTATGTGTGCATAGCTAATTAGTAAATGCTATACTATACTACAGTTGAAGTTGGATTAACTGCAATATAATATATTTCTGACTCTGTAAGATATGTGACAGGACCTTTATTATAGGGCGTGACTATAACTGTCCCCTCTATGCCACGCTGCAAAGGTGGATGAGTGCAACAAATGCTTTGAAATGATGCCTATGTAAACTTATAATTTCTTCACATTGCATGATTACACACAGTCATTATGACTAGGCGCACAGTTCCTTCCTGGAAATATGCTCTGGATTTCCTTCCCTTGCAATGCAATAATATAAATAGTGTGATGAAGAATGATGCGAATGAATTTGCTTAAACCCTTTGCAGAGTGAGGAGGAGCATCTCTTTTCTCCATACCTTTATACGCACAGCCTTATCTCTCCTCTGCAGCGTTTTCCTTTTTTGTTCTCCCAATGTCATGCTACTATTCATCCCCAATCTGCCTCTGTTCTGAACAACAAATCACTGTTTGGCTGTTTTTGTCTTCGGGACAACCAACTGCCTGTTTCTTATTCATGCTCTCAGCCTCCTCTCCACATTGTCCTCACTCACTCATTGTCTTTGCCTGCGTCTGGCCCTTGTTTTTTATGGAATGCAAAACTGCAGGAGTACAGAGAAGTAGCCTCAGGCTGTGCTTTGCCCGTAGCCAAACCGCACAATCACTGCCAAGAGATTATGGAGGGCCTTGTCAAAAGGCAGGAGGCCTTCTGTAACCTCGGACATGCAACCTCCCTGCAGCTTTCAGCTCACTGCTCCAAGCTCAGTAAAAGCACACATAAAGGTGAAGCTAAAAACATAGCTCTATGGCTTTGACTCCTGTGATGATGGTGTTATATTTTTCTACAGATTTCCAGCATGGTACTTGCAACATTTACATGAGCCGGTGAGAAAATGCATATTATGGGTCTAATTTATTTGATATTTTATTTATTTTCGAACTACAAGACACCGGAAATCTCATCAAAAACTGTGAAATAAAATAAAGCTTTTCATTAAATGGAGTTGAGTTAAACTTTTCTGAGCTGGGTTAATTTAGTTTGACAATATGTAATTCAATATTTGGTTGCTGATAATATACATGGACAGTTTATTGGAACAGATCCTGGGAAAAATCCCATGTTTTGTTGAAAATGTGCATGTTGTGTAATTCAAATAAAGACTCTGGAGGGAATCGATCAGGTGTTTCCCTCAGTGTAGTGTCTAATTCATCTTTTTGTATGTACAAGAGATTTATCTATAGTATAGACAAAGCACAGTGTAGCAAAGGTTTCAGACCCCACCCTCTTATAGATTATGTTCTGAGGGGCCATTTATGTTACACAGCATACTACCTCTTCATTGCAATGGGACACAAACTTTCTATCTCCAAGATCTCTTTTTATATATCAGAAATTACATTTATTTAAAAAAAAAAAACAACGCTTGCCAACGCTGTTGATTATTTTTGTCCTCTTTCAGTCATGTGACTTCCTCCCGCCTTATGGTTATGTCCTGCTGACTAGTACACAGAAGCTGCAGGTAAGACATGTGGACACCAGTAGGATCTTGGCTGTTCATATCACTGGAACCAGTTTTATTTAAATGCCATATGAGTAAATCTTATGCATAATCACAAACCGTTACAGGACCAAAATCTTATATTTTCTCTGCATCTGAAATCCCATATATAGGCCACATTCTTCATCATTAGCAGATTTGACTCTGAATGCCATGGAAATGAGACTGGGCACAGCAGCTAAATGTCATTTGTGTATTTTTGTACTCCAATTGGCAATGTCACCATAATTATTATGTCTTGTGATTTGGAATAAATCAAAAATGACTAAGCCTACTAGAGTCCCACAATCAGTATACTGTAAGTGGTCATGCAAACCTAAAATGCAAACCAAACAAAACGAAAGAAATGTACGTTTTAAGTCTTAAATCAAACAACTCCTACAATAGTTTGTGTATTATACAAATTACTGCTGTGATAGAGTTTAAATCTAAGCCCTCTTGGATTGTAGAGCAGAGGACTCGTGGCTCGAATGGAAGGATATTAAACAGCCACAACAGAGCGATCCAGTGTCTTAAGTCAACCCGCTCTTATCCTTATCTGTTCCGCTATCAGTCTGATTTAGCTCTGCGCCTTCAAACTGATTTACGCCGCATGTTGGATGACCTTGATTTATGGATGGATGGAATGCAAAGAAAGGCCTGCTCATTTCATCCACGATCTGGGACAGAGTGGAAACGCCGAAACATTTGTCAAGCCCGGTGTAAACGTTAGAAACCAGAAAACCACTCTCAACCTGAATGCATGGCTTGGTTAACCATGAAACCAATTACCATAAAAAGCACCTCATGGATTCCAAGTCGAGGGGAGCGGCACCTGCCAGTGCATACAAAGCAGGGTGGGCTCCATGTTGAGGCGGGTGCAGCCATCGGAAATCAATGTATAGAATGCCTCATGTGTTCTCAAATTCTGTCTGTTGTAATTGCAGCCAGGGTAGTAAGTATGAATATATATGATATTTGAAATTGACATAATATTTCCATATTACCAATTGATGTCAATGCCTGGTCACACAATGCTGTGACTTGTGAAGAATAGGCGGTACAAAGTGATTGAATGATATAATATGAAGGATTTTCACCACTTTCTCCACAGTTAGTTTCATATTGAAAGATCCTAAACCAATGAAGTCATCTGATAGCATATTAAAATATCAAAAAGAGATCTGAAAATGTCATCTGGTGTTATTATGAAGGATTTTAATAGATGAGGATGTTGTGCAAATGTGGTTAATTGAAGATAGTATGTCTCGAAATCCAAGCAGATCCGCTTGATCGTGTTTTGTTGTCTAAGGTTTATAAATCAAAGTGGTTCCACCAGCCTTACACACTAAAATAACTGTTAATACGGTATTATTTGTACAACTAAAACACCCGTGCACTAAAGGATCAACGAGTCTCACCTGCCAATGGCTCCAGGTCTGGTAATCACTCAACCTCAATGAACCATTAGCACTCTGGTTGAAGTCCTGTCCGGTCTAACACGGGCTATTTATTGAGCCGCTTCTCTGTTTCACTGCTAATTAGATAAGCCCTGTGGTTCCTCATTATGTGATCCTTATTGGGATGTGTTGGTGCACACCGGGCTTGTTTAACTTGGTCACTACATGAGTGCACGTGTAAATACCAAAGAAGAACAAAGGCCAGTTGAAGGTCCATTGTGTAAAAAGTTATATGGTCCAGGTAGAATTAATAGTTCAGAATATAAATTTAAATTAATAAATACACACATCACCTTGTCCTGTATAATCACACCAAAATAACTCTTGTGCATCTTGAAAAAAATACATGATTTAATCTCCATAGAACCCAGTGGAAGTTTTTATATATTTTGTTTCATTCATGAAGGTTTAGGGTTTTTTTAAACTAACTGATTTTATTTTCTTATATACTGTATATATTTTTAAAGTGCAAACTCCTCCATGGCTACTAGATGACATTCCAAAGAGCACCTTAACACTAGGTCTCTTGGTGCCTGTTTAGGCCAAGACCACAAATTTATTTATTTATTTATTAAAATGACTTCCAAATAATGAGTACTAGGTGGACCGCAAAGTTTATCTCTGATTTTTGATCTGGTGACACTACAAAGTCATCCGGTGCACTGGAATTTTTGGAGTTTTGTTGTATGGAAAACATTATCTAAATTATCTAGTATAGTATAATTTTACAAAATAAGTTTATCTGAAGAATCAATGACCAATATAACACTTAACATCTATTTTATTACTTGTGGACTTGTTTCCACTGTAGCATTATGTTCAGTAAAGTCAAAAGTGTGTCTATGTTCCCACAGCTCTATGTTTACACAGTTTTAAGTTCCCACAGTGTAACCCTACCCTAACCAATCTCTAGTTTCTCTAACCCTAACACAGACAAAAACAAAGTCTTGGAAATAGTACTGAAACTAAAAAAAACAAACAAAAAAAAACCAAAAAACAAAATGTGACTTATTTTTACTCCTTACACCTAGATGAAGTGCAAACCTCTGTGACTAGAACAGGAGCAACAAATCAACACAGAAAATAAAGACATCTTACAGGCAGCTCAGAGGAGGTAGACCAGCTTAAATCTAAATTCTGACGAAACTGGATCAAAAATAACCATAAAGTCACACGTAGAAACCTGTTTTGAATTTTAGGGACAGCCCACTCAATCCTTTTCCCTAAATCTAGACTAACGCAAGCTGCAGAGACAGTAAGCTGACAGGCCAACAGTAGTAGCCAAAGCCTTGCTAAAAATAAACCAGGAATTACGCCGCAGCAAGACAACGGGGATCTATATTCTTTGTGCGTTTCAAAGCGTAAAACCTAAATTTGTACTTAGCTCAAAAGAGAAGCCTCCTGATTTAAGAGGAGGCAGCGCTGTTAACATCATCCTTCTGCGATTATGTGCTGATCCAAGACGAGGGCTTGAAGATCCCCAGCGAAAATCACGTTATGTTTACAAGCCGCTGCAGAACAGTGGATTTAAATGGAGCAGGCAGATGCACGGCAGTCTCAGGTGAAAGAGGAGCACATTATGGAGTATTTGTAGCATCGTCATGAGGAATTTTAAGGGAAATTCTGGAGATTGATTGAAAAGATGGATCTTGGGCCTCGTGTCTGCTATTTAAGCTGAAAACTGTTGGCCCAACTGATTAATAACAGAAGACAGTAGATTAAAGGGCTCCCATACAAGCTGCAGAGTACAATATTCTGCAGAAATATGACAAACTGAGGAACAACAACTCAATGTGCACATTGCAAATTAAAACCAGTGTTATAAGGTGAGTCTAAACATAGCATAATAGCAATAACAATGATAACATCTAGTGGATTCGTTGAATTACTCTCATTTCCTCAGTAAAGATGTGCACAGCAGTGTAAATTTTGTTGATGACTCATTTTTGTCATAGTTTTCATCAAAACATATTTTTGCTGCCGAAAACAAACGAAATAAAAAGTAATTCATGATGTTGAAATCGCTGACTAAATGTGTCTAAACTTTCATCAACGAATAAAAACAAAATGAAAATGAACAGACAAAATCCAATCAAAAGGAAGAGGAGACGGGACAAGAAACATGATCCAATCAGGAGGAGGAACAGTGGGACCAGTTGAGAGGAGAGCCAATCAGAGCTCTTGTTTTTGAGCGTCATGCAAACATTTGTTAGCTGTGGTGAGACGACAGGTGACGAAAAGAGAATGGCTTTTAAATATCAAACATTTTAATGCTTGGGAGGAAAAAAGGGGGACAAAAAAAAAACAAAAAAAAATTCATTACCCTTTATATTTTAGTGACTAAATCTATGGTAGATATAGTCGTCTAAATTGTTATATTTAGCCAACTAAAACTAGAATAAAAATAATAGTGATTAGATATCTAAAGCATAATAAATTGCATTTTAGACTAAAGACTAAAACTTACTTAAAAATTTGCTGTCAAAATTAACGACAAGGGACGACATTCAGAACTGAGCAAACAGATGCTTTTCTTTTCTTAAATGACTTTAGGGAAACTCTTCTTTATGTCTAAGTTGACATTTGTCGCCGTCAAATACGAAACGTTGACTCTAAAAGCAATGTTATCATGTAGAGCGGGATTCTTATAAAATATTATCTCGTAGTTTAACGGGTGATCATTTGAAAGCTGTATGCTCTATTATTTTCCAACAGCACCTCACTTTAGCCGTTTGAGCTTCATGGTGGCATTACACTTGCATTTTAACATTCTACTTAAGTACCAATCAGTGAGAGCAGTGCACTGACAGCTGGGCCTGAGCCATAAATCATGAAACGAAGAGAAAATAACTCTGTGTAATTATGAGCGTGGCGCGTTCGCCGTGGCTGGGCTACAGCAAACTCACGGTCATGTCCGGGTCTGTAGCGAACAACAAAATGGACGCCGCGGTGAATCAGAGCGTAATACAGGCTGCCACTTACAATCTGCCATTCAGCCATAACCCAGCTGCTCATCTGCTTCATAATGGACTCATAATGTATTGATTTAGATGCCGTAGATTGTGTGACATTGGGGACAGTTATTAAATAGCATAGTGGCCTCGGGATGTGAAGCTGAGTCATTATACGACGGATTAGAAACGATTTCTTTGTGGAATTATCTCATTTGTAAAAATGCTCATTAAAGTGGTTTTCTCTAATGTTGTACTGATACGGTACTATTAACTCTTAAAAACACATTTGTTCACATACGGCTTTCTTTGCATGATATTTATATGCTGTCTAAGTGTGTCACTGCTATTTGAAAGGTCCCTGAAAAAGAAACCTACATTTGTTCATCTTTGCATTCTTGGGCATTCTACTTATATCTATTTGTGATTATGCTCTTGGTTTAAATCCATGGTTGGCATTTTTTCCTTTAGTTTTAATGGAAACACTGTGAATCCCACATAAACTTAATTTAACCACTTTTCAGTGTATTGTTTTTACCTTGTGCAGCAGCTGGATTCTCACAAGATGTATGAGTTAACAAAATGAAATCCACCTTGTACTGCAGACATGAGATGGGATTACTCGTGACCTGCTGCATGTTCAGGCCAATGGTGTTGCACCGCTGGTAGTCATCGGTATGTTTTAAGTTTGAAGCAACCATTAGTGCCACTCATACAACATGGAATTGCTCTGATTGGATAAAATTACCACATTATAGGCGATTATTGGCAGTCGGTTCCTCCAATTACCTTCAGGTTTTCAGCTAAAGTACCTGGACTGTCTAATGTAGCACTCCCAGTAGGTTTTGCCTAACAGACCATGGTGTGAGTCAGGTTTGAAGCACTAACTCCTCTGCAAAAGCCCAAAAGCAATTGTAATGTGCAAAACTATAAAAGTGTCATATTTTTTCTGCATTCAGACTGAATTGAAAACTGCACGTGTTCCCATTTGAGCATGGCAACACTATAAGGACAAACAATATTTGATATCCAATTGATGTATTTCACAATTTAAACTTGACCTGAACTCAAAACACATGCTTATGTTGGAAAAAAAAAAAAAAAAACTGAGCAAGAAAGAAGACTGTGTGAAATAATGCTGTAAACTAACAAACTAAACATTGTGTATATGGGTGACACTTTTGGTCTGATTAAAACAAGCTCAAGTCAAGTCTGTTTACTCATTAGTGTGGTTTCTTTTGAGATGGTGTGAAAGCAGTCCATCAAACTCTGGTGTGGACTAAAGAACTGTACCGAGTTTACCTGAAAAGTAGCAGCACCTTTTAAATGGGCTCCCATAGTGAGCTGAGAGGTACAGTATTCTGCAGAAATATGGCAAACTGAAGGCAGACGACTCACGAGGTTTTGTGCCTCACAGAGATGTGGAAACATGTTATTTTTAAAATAATACTGCTTTTTGTAGCTCTGTCAGTCAACAGTCTCCTCTTGTGGGCGTGGTGGTGGTTCTGAACATGTTTTCTTATTATGAGATGCATTTGGCAAATTAAAACAAATATTTAATGGTGCATTTAGTTAGTGTAGAGTAGGCCATAAAATAATAGCAAGACTGTTGTGGCTTTGTGTCAGCGGATTAATACATTTTCTCTGTTTAAACAGTTCAGACAAGCCAGTGTAACAAAATTATCACTTGTCCAGACCATGGTTCGGATTTCAGGTTTGAAAACATCCCATGTCTGTTTTCGTGTATTGTACTGTAATAATATTCTGTGGTGTTATAATTTTAATCCGTTATTAACCTATTTCTTGCCTGTGTGTCTTTTTAGCTAGTCATTTCCTCCTTTTTTTTTTTTTTTTTTTTTTTTCATGGTGTTGGTTGTTGATGGGTGTTGTACATAGATTGTTCATTTACACCTCAGTGATAACCAGCTCTTCCAACTACAGACAACTGTTTTTAGGAAATATGACATACATTTTCTGTACAATGTTTGAGCCAGTCTTTGATCCAGACACTAGTGACTGTTATTGTGCGTCCAAATGTGGATAGACAGCCCCTTACAAATCCCCTTAACATCTGTGAGGTGGCCAAGATGGGTGTAGATCTATTGTTGAAGGGGACAATTACACAGTATTATACCATGTACTTTTGTAATCAGACATCACTGAACATAAGCTGTATTTAAAGTGCTATTACACAGAATTCTCTAAGTAACATAAACCAGAGACAATAGTATTGGCCATTATTTAAACTCAATTAACTGTTAATTTATGGAGGAATCATTAAGTTTAAATTCTACTCCTACTTTAAAATCGTTGATTATATGGTGATAGAATGCCTCTAGATGAATTACATTTATTTCATGTGAAATTCATGTATTTTCTGTGTAAGTGAGACATGAGCCGGTGCACCTGGCCTGTTGGCGTCCTGCTCCGGCGCTGACAGACTGCAACAGGCTGTATCTCTGTGTCAGTCTGTCTGTCTCTGTCTGTGTGTGTGTGTGTGTGTGTGTGTGTGTGTGTGTGTGTGTCTGCTGCTGGTGTTCAGCCATCACACTCCCTGGTGCTGTCCTTGGTGCTGAAACACTTGAACACAACCTGCAGCCTTTTGTCTTTCTTTTATCCAGGCACATGACAGGGTGGTTTCTCTTCTGTCTGTCATCTAGGAATCCAAATCACCAAATGATCCACTACATTTTTTTTTTTGTCTTCTGTCTTATTGAACACCACAGAGCCAGAGTAGTCAGAAGTTATGGCTTGTGGAACTGATTTTGCAGAAGGCCTAATTTTGGTTGTCCACTTTTTTTTAACCTTAATATCTCACAAACTAAAAAAAGACATAAGATGGAACTATTTTTTTCTAAAATCTTTGTGAAGTGTGAACTCAACCCTGAAGTCTATCTGAGGTTTTAGGCAACGGTGAAATAGAACAATGAATAAGCATTAAACATTTTGCTTGTGCTGATATTTTGCATTGTAATACAGTCCATAACCTAAGTTGGCCATAACTACATTATTATTCATATCATTATTGCTATATATGCTAAAGATGCAGCATTCTGTAAACACACATACATTTGCAAGATTGTTTTAACAGTAAAAAATGTCTTTAGAAATTCGTGGGTCATGTTTGCTTTGTTACACACAGAAGAAAAACCCAGACCACGCACACCACAATGACAAATAAAACTGCTGTAAAGATGTGATTTGTAGCACAATGCAATAAAAGGTACACCATAATATGAAACAACAGACATTTCTCTATTGTCACATTTTATATCTAGTTGCATCACACTGCGTTCTAAACATTTATGATATCTGTCTTAGTGCAGTAAAGTCTGAGAGCACTCAGCAGCTTGTCGGTGTCAAGGGCCAGTCCTGAAGCAGAGGAAATGGTTACATTAGTGGATTCATTTCTGGTAAATAACCACACAATCTCAGCTCAGATGGCTTGTTGGAAACACTCCATTTTGAATATTGCTCTTCGGGCCTGATAAATCAGATCAGCCATTCATTTTAATAATCAATAGAGGAAATAGCAAAGTTAACTGGAAGTGGAGAACATTGCACTCTGCGAGTTTGAAGTACTTTTCTTTGATATGAAGTGAAAGCATCAGCTAAATATACTGCTGTATTTAATTGGACAGTGCATTATGTAATCTGCATGATGGCACTTCCCCGTAGAGAGCAGTGCATAAAGGGACAGAGTAAAGGCCTTAACTTCAAATCTTGGAAGTTCCAGGGCGTGGTGTACATTGCTCTAAGCTGCAGGATGGACATTTTTCTTAACTTGCCCCATTTTTGTGTCATACTGACCACTGCACTCCATCACCGCAGTGGTCACGGTTGTTCAAATGTTTATGCTCTTCTGCCTCCAATATATCAACTTCAAGGTTGAAATGTTCACTTGCACCAAACAGAGCCCGGCCCATGATGGTAGTCCTATAGCAACCAGACATTTAACACAAATCAGTCTAATGATAGTTTAACATTTACTGTTTTTGGTCATGTAGTGACACCATGCATTTGAAGACGTAATCTAAGGTTATTCAAACTAATGACTCTCATTGATTTACACATCATTAGCACAACCTCAGACTTCAACCAGTGCAAACAGTTTTACTATAAAGACTGTTTGTCCACTTTTGGGGCACAATTTAAATCAATTCACCGACTCTAATTAGAAGGACCAAATGTCAAACTGCATTTTGATCATATTGTTATTGGCTATTACTATAATGTACTATATAGTATATTCTATTTAAATGTATTTGTTATCTTTTTTAGACCTGGAGAAGCCAGTTTTACTTTACATTTTCAGCCATAACATGAGTAGTTCCAGAAAAGGTGTCACTGCGACAGGTATAAAACAAAACATTAGACTAGGGCCTGCCTTTATAAGTTCTACATTGAGAAAAACATGGATTCAACATAAACTGCAAAGGATTCATGCATGCTTTTAAAAATGAAACAAAATAAATAAAACATCTAAACGGAAGACAAAATGACAAAAGAGAGTTGTGGAAGCTTCAAATACGCCAAACAACACCACATGGAGGAGCCAGAGTTATACATGGATGGTTTTTATGACCTGTGCTTCCTCATCAAAGACTGTGAAACTGAGAGCTACCAGAGAAGATCTGTGTACAGATTGGTGCAAAACCTAGACTAAAGTCAAAATCATCATTGCAGACACCAACATTATTTAAAGCCATACTAGGTAAAGTAGCACACACATACGACTTGCTAGGTGAAAATACAAAAAGGCTGTAGCTACTTAGCATGCTTGCGCCACCTTCTAATGATAACCAACACAACAGCCAACATACCATAGTAGAACTAAAGTCCAAAGTATGTAAGTAACTCCCTCATAGACACGAATGAAAACACTTTTGTTGCTACATTGGGAATGTATCTTTTTAATGAAGAGTGTATAACGTCCTTTAGCATAAACATTGTCTTTTTGAATAATGTTAACATTTCTATAAAAAAGTAATAATTTTAATGGTAATGCTAATTTGCAGTTGCTTCAAATGTTGCAAATATTGTTATGGGAGACATTTTGACCATTCAACCCTTTTCAGATCAGCAGCTGAGTGTGGTGTAAGTATTATTTATGTACAATAATAATTATGTTCAATCCATATCGCAATACATCTATAGTGCAAAACTGTGTCATTGTGCAATGTTAGAGTTTGCAGCAACATATTAAAACAAAGCAAATAAGAGCAGGCCCGCTGTCTTAAATATCAGCGTTCTACATCAGAGGGCAAGCGGTGACTCCCAGGCGGACCTCTCGCTGGCAGCCATAATCTACTGCGCCCCTGCACACAGCGACCCACTTACACCTAATGGAGGCACGACCCACCTCTCTCAAAGTGGAGTACACCAAGGTTACATGTGCTCAGAGTCAACGAGGACTCATTCAGAGACTTTCCACCTGCAAACAGAACTTCAGATAGACTTCCTTTGGTTCCAAGGGGGAAAGTCCTGAAACTATTAGGCCTCCTTCATTGTATTACAGCAGTGGGGGCAAAGCCAAACTCATGAAGCCCACACAAGTAAAGAAGAATAATTTCAGACAAAGATATTGCTAATAGACCAATGTCCAAATATATTCTTTGGAAGATTGTATTTGGTTCACCCAAAATAATGATATATATATATATATATATATATATATTAATGTTAATATTAATGTTAATATTAATAATATTATTTCAAAACAACTGTCAAAGTCCGAGGACATTAACAGAAAAATAGCTATTTTGGAAATGTCTATGAAGTCAGAAGTCAGGAGAAAGAAATATATTATATATATATATATATATATATATATATATATATATATATATATGGCTGTTTTTACATGCATTGTAAATGTTAGCTGTGGTACAGAAAGTGGGCTAAACATTATTGGAATATCAAGTGACAAATATGTACATTGAACTACATCATCACATTGAAAACTGTAATTTTCAAATGTCATTGTGTTCTTGGCAAGACACTGAACGATAAATGACTCGGTGTTTGTGAGAGATAATGGCTTAATAGACATTATATGTAAAGTCCTCAGAGTGGAAGCATTAGGAAAGTGCATGTAAATGCAACTATGTAATAATACCAGCTATATAATAACTGCAATATCTCTGCAAAATACATATAACAAACAAGCATATCATGCTCCCTGCAGAGTCTCCAACAGCAGTACCTGCAGGATCAATGGATACACCTAAACTTAGACTCACCCTTAGGAAACCAAGACAGAGTAAACTTGGGTTAGTGTAATAGATAAATAAATTAGACAGTTTTTATAATTTGTTACACGCTTCATACAGGACACTACTAAAGCCAATAGTCTTATTAGAAGGCTTGTGGGAGTACTTCCATATGCCAAGATCCAGACAAATGCAGTGTATGTGTAATGTGAGGCTACATTATGAAGTCTATACTCACTAAAACCTGTCATGCAACATGTCCTGTAGAGACTGTCTAATTTAATTTTAATTACGTGAGATCATGAATGTCATCATATCACACATTATTTGTTACATGAGATTATTCATCCAAGATAACGGACTCTCATAACCCAATTGTATATGCAGCATAATGAAATGCTTAGAATATGGTAGCCTATGGGCCTCCAGACATTTAATTTCTGTTGTGTTATTAGTAACATATATTCCAAACATTTGGCATTGCTCTGGATACATTTCCACTCCATGTTTCACTTCACAACACCTTTAAACAATAACTATTGTCTTATTAAGGCGAGGTGAAAGATGTGTTTGACAATGATCAAATGTCTCTGTGCGCTGCCACTTCCACTTCCTGAAAGGTTGACTCCATTACTGGTGTTTACTCCACTTAATCAGACTGCACTGACAGGAGGTGACACGTCTGCCAACCCCACACATCCATCTAATTAAATTCTGATGATAGGAGCCAGCTCTGTCTTATCAGCTGACAAACTGTGCCACTAGTTCGATGTGCACAATGCAGAACTGTCAGTGTCACGTCTCAGCGTCAGAAACTATTCTACGAATTCTTTTGTGCGGTAAAGTATGTATTGGACAAACAAACTTTCAACAATATTCTGTGATGTTTGAAAAGTGGGGCCAGAACACTGTATAAATGTATATAAATGTACGATATTTACTTACTGTATTAACTTACAGTATCTGGAGCTGCTGTAAATGGTGTCTAAAATGTACAATGGAAACAAAATGTAAAATGTAAATTTGTGCCTTTACATGTTTATATATTATTACATATATTTGCCTTTTGTATTTTTGGTCCAAGCACATTTGAGATTTCTGGAAATAAATGTAACAAGCCGTATTATAAGTCAATAAATAAGTAAGTCAATAAGTTGCAAATGAGCTTTAATGTGCAATCAGATACAGTATATAACCAATGGGCTCTTTCTGTTGTGTCATTTCATCCAGTCCTGATGCCACTGTGGGATACAAACAGTACACAGTGGGCAGCGTATCACTGTTAAGCTCCTTGTCCCATGTTCCAACAAATTCAAATAATACATGTCCTGATTTGTTATATTAAAGATTTAGTCAGTATCTGGCAGTTAGTTCATTGCAAAAGTCTTGATTTATAAGCAGCATGTGCACTGACAATGTGCTTACATTATCAGTGCATGGTTTAATGAAGCTATTTAGTTTATTAGGAACTTAAAATCCACCTAAACTGATCATATTTTGTTTAGTGAAGAAGAAGAAGTAATAACATACATATAACACACCTGTGGTCTTTCACTTGAACGTCTGAACCAAGTCGCCAGGTGTGAAGGCTCCAGGGGACCGTGGTTTGGAGCAAGAAGCCGCTCTTTGGTCTCAGTCTGGACTAAACTCAGCCAAGATCTGGTTTGTTTGTTGTCTGGAAGCACATTTGACAATAGTTTTGATTTTTGGACCAAATGCAGGAAGTGACAGACAATGAAACACAAGAGGAGCAGACGAAAGAGGGTAAAGCTGGAAATAGGAACCAGTCCAGTTTAAAAATACTCACAGACGTGTTTTTGGTTTTGTGTGGCGCCTCCTGCCTCCTGTGCATCTGACAGTTTCCTAATGAGCATTACAGTGATTTAAAACATCCCTTAAACAGTGCATTTAAAGATTCTTTTGTTTTAAAATCTATTATAATCCTAGCGTGTCTCTACAGGCCCTAAGCCAGTCAGATTATTGTTTTTCGCTGGTTAAACTGTGAAACGAGCCTCTGAAGGGACAACACATTCACCACAGTAAACGCAGTGTTTAGGAAACATGACAACGGTAAACACAACATCAGGGAAAGTCAAAAGAACATATAGAAATAACAATTGGAAGAGTTTCAGGAGTAAAAAGGGCCTAAATTTGCCAGAAATTTGTGTAATCAAAGTTTGACCAACCAAGGGGCAGAGACAATGGTTGCCATGTGTTCCTATGGACATGACCCCCTCTCATTGGTGGTTCATTTTAATAATTCTTACTAATCTTTCATAATTCACCATGCATTTTTTTTTTCTAAAGCTTTACATAATGACAAATCAAATGAACAATAGAACAGGCCCCTTTTTCTGTCAATCTCGGGCAAAGTGAGTGAGCTGTAGAGCATGATTGCACAGTGTGTTCTTTTATATCAAAAATGTTCTCTTCTCACGCCATTCTCTCCTTCTGTTTTCAAGGATAAGTGTGATTGTGAAAGAGCCTGTTGTCAGCGCAGTATCAGCACATCCGGCGTGAGGGGGGGCTACTGTAAGTGCGACTGAGGTCTCCTGCAGCAGATGGAGTGCATAGCTCCGTAGAAAGAAGACTGGCCGATGATTGCAGTCGCTCGGCCGGAGTTCGCTGATTAGCTACATATCTGAAATCCCTTAAATATTGTGTGGAATATAAATGAGGCTGATGAAACCCAGATATGCAGTATTCATTTGAGGCCACTAGATCAAAGCAGATCTCCTTGAGCAAGCCCAGTTGTGTGCCGGGCGACTACGGGAACAGGCATGACGCTAACCGTTCAAGAGCCACGACCACGGTCCACTGTTTGAAGACTATAGAGAGGACACCTTTGATCTAAATTTAGCGTGCCCTTTGCAAATATTCATTAACCGCTGCGCAGCCGGAGAGGTGGCAGTGCCAAAGAGATGCAGTATCCGTTCCGGCTGAAGGAGTGGCGAGATTTTTCGTCGAAGAGAAGATGACAGATCATACATGGTGAGAATGTTGGGCTGTGAGCCGAGCCATCTGGAGAAGAGAGTGGAGAGTACAGGAAATAATATGAGGGGCAAAAAAACAAAAAAAAACAAAAAACACAAGTTTGACTGGATTACTCGTACCACAAATGCTCAGTGGATGAAAAATGCTGAGTTGAAATTTTAACATAAAAAGCAGACTTCCCAATAGAAAATTAATTGCTCTCCAACCCACTACTAACAAAAATTGACTGTTTATACCGTTTTGCACCATTTTGTCCCCATTGAATTATAAGATTTTTGGTTAAAACTGGGTCAACTGGTGCATTTTTTTACTTTTTAACTGAAAGAAACTTGCAGCACGTCACTGTAGCTGACTGGAATTTGAAATCTCGATATCTCAAAACTGATCAGAACGCAGATAAAACCCTGTAAATCTAAGGGAATGATTTGTGTAATCACACGCATATGTTTACCGCCTTCCTTTCCCATTCCTCTTGAGTCAAACGCTGTCAAAGCAGAAGTCAGCTGTCCTTTATCCATCAAATGTATGTAAAGTACTAATCCTTGTATCCTCTATGACTGCCTCACTGGGTAAACTATAAGTTACACAAGTAGGTAAAAGAACCCCGACAACACGTTGCATAACATGGAGCACAAAACAAGCAGTCATCTTAGAGGCTGCAACTCTGTCTCTGTTCTGTGAATCTGAGGTTAATGGGACTCATAGAGACAGAGTCAAAATAAAATACTACTACTTAGGCAGTTTGCTGTTTCTCCAAAAATAGTACGTTCTGGAATGTAGCATTGTTCAGTGTAGGGAAGGAAACGTATACTTTCCATTTCCGTGTATTTTGTTCTAATACTTTTAAAAAGTGTTGACAGCGCATAGCAGTGCTAAGTCTGCCTGAACTCCATTAATCTCCACTTTAACCCTTCTGCTGTAAGGCTGCCTCTGCATATGATAAACGATGTACGATGAGTTGGCACATTGTAGAATAGACACATTGTGTAGTTACTCCATCCTCTTCTGTGTTTGACAGTGCATACGGGCGTCATGCCTACACCTCCGTTCCCTTCATTGTCTTCCATAATGTGCAATACGTATCCCGCTGTCAGCTGTACCATTATTCCGTCGGTATCCCTTTGAGAAACAGGAAGTTGCAGCACATCGTTGTCTTTTCGCCCCTTTCTCCGTCTCCGCCTTTTACACTGTTTAACACCCCGCCATTACCATCCATCTGCTGTTTTCATGTCTCATCAAAGATTTTTCCTCCCCTCACCAACTTTAAATATTCACTACGTGTTCTTTCAACAATAGCTTACAAACACTTGGAAATAATTGAGTCTCGGCGGGCTGACAAAAAAGGGAGCAGTGATGGTGCACAGTGGAAGTGATCAAATATGGCCTTGAGCCAACCGTCTTTGTAGATAGTCTTTGTATTGCCATTGATCCGGGGGTGGATACTCCCGAGGAATACATTATTTAAGCACTTTTTTTCTCCCCTCATGACAGTTGAAAGTAGTGAGTCACCACTGGTAATGGGATTAGATGGGTGTCGCGCTGCAAGGGAGCAAAGCGGGGCGGCTGATTGTACGGGCAGCCCTTAGAACCAAAGTAAGTGCAGCGCCAGGCTTTCATCTGCAAACAGAAGGGTAATTGTGGAGATGATGCACTCCCCAACTTCACTTACCATGAGTTGATGTTGATGAGAGATGTTATCATTAGAGTGGGGCCCAAAAAAATCTTTTTTTCATTTTCATCATAGTGGACAACATGGATGTAGAAAGATCCAGATCTAGCAAAAACAACACTGACAACACAATACATGTACAATAGCCTATAATGTACTTTTAAATTACTAGTGTTTCTTTATGCAACTGATGCTACTTTCTACCTTCTCCTGTAACTTAACACACAAACCTCTCGCGACAAATCTAATTCCATGAACTTCAATCATAACACAAGCCTCTTGTGGCAACATGCTTGACTTCATGTCCCATCCTCAAATCAACACTGGCTGACAAAGAGGGGAGAAAAAGTGTTTGCCATGTATTTTCAAATATTTATATCCCACGTACTTGACTTGTGCTGGATAAGTGACTTAACGAGCTAACACTGGTGTGTAATATCACGGGGTATTACATTTGTTTTCAGATTAAATATCGTAGAATCATTAGGCAAAAAAAGATTAAAACTGACATGATTAGTGTGTCAAAAAAGTAGATTAAAACAATGTCTCTAGTCATGTGCTCTTTAAAGATTAAGGAGCACATGACCTAAGGCACTCAGCTGCATTAAAAGATGAGTCACAAGAGCACTCACATGGACAGCACACCATATCACTGTAACGTTACATTTATTTCTAATATACATACTGATTTCTGTCTGTTGTCTCTTTGGTGTATATGTCTTTTACCGTGAAGATTTCACTTATTGTAGGGGTTCTAACTTTAATAGCCTTTTTATGGACTCACTGTAGCATAATAACGCTATTAGTAGGATGTCTTTTATATGAATGTGCATACAGTTGTTGCCAATCGTATGGTGATTATCATTGTAGGTCCTGTTTTATGTCATTACCGCTCTCCAGGAGTTTTGACTGTATTATTTTCATGTGACCTCTTTCTGTTCACTTTTATATCCACAACTCCACATTGTCATTTGTCTGTGTAATGTACATGTGTCCAAGGAACGGGGTGGTTAATAAGATCCTAAATCACACCCATTCCAGGACACTGTCATAGACTCCAATTTGGAAAAAGTTTCAAATCGATTTCGAAGGGGAGCTGCACACCTGTATTTTTAATACTTTGTGTCATGCTTTAGATTATTTTGAACAGTTTCCTGCCCACTTGCAATTGAAGAGGGGTTTCTGGCCACCACTAACCTTCACTCAAACATGTGGAAAGCGTGCCCTAGCCCCACAATGTTATTATGATTGTTTATGGACGTCTTTTTACGTCTTATGTTCTAATTATGTTTGCTGTATGTTTTATGTAGTATTGACTTTGTGTCTATAAAAAGGACAGTAACACTAACGGCTGCATCTGTTACGTCATGTACATGGCTCATAGTGGTGCTAGTGCGCATGCTTGAGCAACCATTCTTGAGTACTAATGGGGGCACTTACATCTGCCAAATCAACCAGACTTTAGAGGCGTGTGAGGGGACCCTTACTCACATTAGGGGATTTTGATAAATACAAATACATAGTAGGTTACCAAGAACAAAGTAAACTGTATCAAATTAACCATCATTGTTCTAGTAAAACTGGTTCAATACATTAATTGTATGTGACAATTACATTTTACAGCGATTGTATAAACTGAAGTGGCATTTTGCTACGTTTGTGAAAACAATGGCTATTTCAGTATTATATTGTATGTTAATTTTAAGTTGATAATTTTCTTTCTTTCCAACTTGGGGACTCATACAGTCATCCAGAAAGATCATGAGCTAGGCACTCCATGATACAATTCAGTAAAATACTTTGCCTGTTCCCAAAAAGGTGCCAGACGGAAAACCAAAGTTACACAGTACAGTCAGTGTGTGCTCATTCTGAAGAACCTTCAAAATAACTTTGGTGCTAAGTTGAAAAATGTCACATATTATTGACTTTCTCAGACTTCACTGATTCAGTCACATACAGTCCTTCTGTTAAACACATTGCTCTTTCTTGCTGCAGGGCAAATAAGCAACTCTGTGTTCATCAACTGCGCTGATGCTGCTGCCTCGACTCAGATCGTTTAAGTGCTTATGCTTTCATACTAGTTTTAGACATAAGCCAGCTCAAGATACACAATCATTGCCGTGAATTTGCTGAAACATTTCCAGTGTCTCAGGTCATTAAGTTGCTAATTAGCTAAGCGTAGCTAAGCACTTTCCATTTCCTAAGCAACGTAAACATCCAGCGCGGGCTTCCTGAAGCAGTCATGTACAATAATGTGGTTACTCTCTGCTGAGTGCCTTGAGAAATAATGCATCTTAACATGTTCACAGTCGATAAATTATTTAGATTTGTCTTTGTGTCCTAAGTGTTTAAATATGCGAGTGTGTACGCTTCAGTGCAGGATGAGCTGTTTATGGGATGCCTTCGGGGCTCACATATGTTTGATACAACTTCAAAACAGCATCAGAACCGCAATTTCTGTGGACTCAATCGGCGTGTTTCCAGTGGAGCATTACAGTACGGGTCAGCTGGGTGACATTGTTTTGGCGATGTTAGCATTGTAAAAGGGGGTTCTACTCTACTCGTACTACTGTGGTATCTGACCTTTGGGTTCTATTAGTGTGGTCTAGTTATTAAAAGGTGGAGCTAAAGAGTGCAATCTGTTCAAAAATGAGAAAGGAAAAATTGAAAATGTTTTTTTTTTTTCTCAAATGCTTAAATCTTGTATTCCAAAAACAAAAAATGCTTCAAGTTTGGGAGCTTTATGGCAGCAGTGGAGAATTTTACATCAGAAAGAGTCAAGAAAACATTAGAGAAAGCTGCTGGGGTAGACTCCATCCTCCTGTGAACTCTAAAAGGATTCAGTGGTAAAAGATGGTTGGTTGGATAGCGGCCTTTCTGTCAACTTGTGAATCTAAACTGTCCCTAGTGAATGAATGTGAGAGTCAGGTTGTCTGTCTAAGTGTTACCCCTGTAACTAACATGTCCAGGGTGTACCCCACCTCAGGCTGTAATCTTCTGGGATATGCTCCAGATACCTGCGACCCCTACCGACAATATGTGAAAGAAGATGAAGAAATTAATAAATTAAAGTGTATTGCATAGTGCTTGTAAGCAGCAATCTATAAATCATTAAGAAACTCATTGTATAGTAATTGTAAATGCAGCTTTCTCGCAGTGCAGTGGAAACGCCTTTTCAGAGTTACTCGTACCTAAAGTGTGCCGTAATGTGGCTTAAGTGCTGTGACTTAAGAGACCATTAACATCATTAAAAGCACTTAAAGGCCGTGTTGATAGTGCACAAGGTCACTCATTCCATCCACCCACTGTTCAAAGCCACTTGTGACAGTCTTGGACACAGGGCACTTTGACACCTGCCTTGTTTTGGATTTTTTTTTTTTTTTTTTTTTTAGATCCAAACCAAATTGTAAGTTGTGACGCGTCCAGTGAACCGTACATCAAACCGAAACAGGCAGTCCATGGTCTGACAGAAAGAGGTGGTCTTTGCTTTGTGGATGTGGTCTTTGAGGCTTAATTCCAGTGGGAAAAGACATTTGACATTTGGGCTTGGGCAGAAGGAAGTTACAGATACAGAAATGAAAGAGGAACATATAGTTTCAGAGGTATATATTTTGATAGCCCTCTAATACTACATGCTAATACCTAGCTTAGATATACAGACATACTGATCATTTGGCTTGCATTGATATAAAAGGTGAAAGTGTTATCAGGCTATCACAGTAAACAGTAATAGTTATCCTGACTATAAAATTGCTCTCACTATGGTGTTCCAAAAGAAAAAAAGGTCTGAATTGATTTATTGGCAGCGGCTCAGACAAGCTCCTGGAGCCCTCACACCAAACAAACTCAGCCAAACATTTCGGACACCTAAAAGAATATTTTCACAGTCTGATGTTTCTGTCACGTAGCTTTGGGGAAAATTGCAGCTCTCTTTAAAAGCGTCGGGTGCCATTATGAAGAGCACCAATTTGAGTCCACAGGTGTTGTTGGCACGCCGCAGCTGGATTTTCTGTCACTGTCTGACTTTAGTGTTTTAACACATGATTTGCGAAACTGGAAAATCTCTGCTAAAATGGGTTTGCGGTGCTGCTGATGAATGGATGTACTGAATTATTCTGATCCAAAGTATTCTTTCCAAGCTGAGCGATAGTTCTTTTCATTTTTCTTCGCCCTAGCAAGACCACTGCTTCAAATATTCAAGAAAAACAGGTTTATGTCCTTATCTGGTGGTTTTAGGTCTGGACAGAAAAGACTAGAGTCATAACTTTAGTGTCCACAGATCTGATGTGAGACTACACGATTCTTGAAATGGATTAGAGACATGGAACTGTCCGAAATGAGCAACTCGCAAGCTGCATTTATGTTTGAATACTATTAGCTGTTGAAAGAATACTGAATATCACTTAGATATTCAGTTTACACCTTTTGGTACTAACCCACAGTTTGGAAAAAAAACATTCAATGATAAGTGCAGACCACACACCTACCACAGAATATTTCACAGAAACTGCACTCTCAAAACACACTGCTTAGCAAAATTGGCCTGTCATAAACATATTTCATCCAACCACCAGTGACAAACATGTCAGCTAATCCTTGGGTCGGTGTCCATAACAAAAAAAATAAAAATAAAAATCTGATTCAAAGATGTTTTTAAAAGTTTAGCATCCCACACTAGACATATTTATCACTAAACCAAAGAAAATATGGGCCAGATATTTTTGACACATTTAGCATTTTTTTAAATTCTAATAATAAATTATTTTATTTTTGGTACTGAATACACCATTAACTATATATGGTTAACTGATTGACTGATTGATTGTGATCATAGAGCCCCAAGGTTGCGCTATTGGTACAAGCTAATTGATTTAATTGATTGGGTTCAACTCAAACAATTTTCTACAGGGACAACAAACTGCAACTTAAAATATACTGTGGCCTATTTGTTCTTTAAGCTAATCTGGGGTTACTTTAACAATCATTCATTCATTCATTCATTCATCTTCTACCGCTTATCGTCGCGGGTGGCTGGAGCCTATCCCAGCAGCTTTGGGCCTTAGGCGGGGTACACCCTGGACAGTGGCCAGTTCGTCGCAGGGCTGACACTTAGACGTACATTGACAGACAACCATTCACTCTCACATTCATCCACTAGGGGCACTTTAGAGTCACCAATTCACCTATACATGCATGTCTTTGGACGGTGGGAGGAAGCCAGAGATCCCGGAGAGAACCCACGGTGACACGGGGAGGACATGCAGACTCCTCACAGAAAGACCAGAGTTAGCCAATGATGTTTGAGTTGGCTACAATCAGCCAACAATGTTTTTTGGGTCGGCCGGGATTTGAACTCACGACCTTCTTGCTGTGAAGCAGGAGCACTAACCACTCTGCTACCGTGCACCCCCTTTAAACAATCACTTTGACTCAAAAAAAAAAAAAAGTTTTCTAGCTTTATATAGACAATTCTGCAAGTGCATAAAGTACATACATACATATTGAATAAGCTAATGCACACTGAGTGTCTGGTACAGCACAACCTGTGCTCGATCTAAAGGACTTCTATTCCCCAGAGCACATTTCCAGACTTAGACAGAAGAACAACGCAGCAGGAGGCAGAAGCCATGAGCTGGCCTTCTGTGTATCGGTGCTGAGGAGCTCCAGGCTGTGACCGGCCGACCCCCAGCTGGATTGTCCCTGGAGGTGGCCCCGGTTCTCTGCTTTTCATTCCTCCTTCACAAGCAAAGCCCCAAGAGCTGGAGGATTTTATACTAATACATGCTCATTGATTTATTATTCACGACAAGCCAGTAGGAGACCGAGGCTCAGAGTTAGAATCCCTACAAGAGCAGTGCCTGAAAAACCTGAAAAACCCAGTCTCTCGATAGATTAGCTACTGTTTTACAAATAGTGTATTGTACAAGAAACACTGGATAAATACATTTGAATACATGCAACATATGTTTGTTTCTCAATTCGTCAGAAGCTATTAATGAGTATTTTCCTTGAGTTGTTTTGAATTTTCAGCCTTTGCCATGATTCAGGTCGGGTCAGTGGCTGATGCACATAATGCATCCTTTCCCACTGGAGACCCAAGATTGCGGCCCGAGACCAAGTATATAAAGTTTATATTCTCATTCTTGATTATAACAAGATTAGAAGTGGTTTTATTTACATGTCTATATTAACTATATTTCTACAATTTCGGCTGCACAACAACCAGGATTACATAAACTTACCTCTTTACTTCGGTCTGATATCCATTGTCACGTTCTATGTTATGTATGTAGGGTAGAATGGATCTCTACTATGTTGTTCCGTTAAATTTTAAACCTATCAATTGAACAACCTTTTCATACCCATACAGTACATTTAAAGACACAGTATCAGCTTGGGGATAATGCCAAAAAATTAAACATCTCTTGCATTAATTGCAGTGGCACCAGACTCCATTATTAAGGCACTAACTTAAGTCTACAATTGTTTTTGGCACACTGCAGCTCATTTTCTGTCACATTTGTTTCTCTTCTATTTACTGCAACCAGAATGAGGCACAAGATAAAAAACTCCTGACCTCAACTCACATAGGCTTATATAAGAAATGAAGAAATAGACACAATGAAAATCTCAGCTGTTCAAATAAGAACAGGGCCCATTATTATAGCCATGCACTGATTGTTTACAGGAAATATCCTATAAACAAAACCTGTAAACGCATTGTTTAAACAATTTTGTCCAAAAAAAAAATAGAGGTACATTTTGTTGTTTTTATACTGGACTGTCTATTAATATACAAATATTAAAGCCCAATATTAAGGCCCACTTCACCTGTAGATGCATGGATTTATAATAAGATCTATAATACTGTTTTGACCTGTCGCTGTGATGTTAAAGCTAGCAAACAATGATTATTCAGAGACATTTCCAGGAGAAGACAGATTAGCAAATGTATGATACAACATTAAAGAAACATAAAACATTAAATTATTAATTAATTAGTAACATTTTGCACTTCCCTATGATCCAAATGGGATACCCTTTCGCCTCTCGTGAACGCACAAAAGCGAGGTGTAGGGGTAAGGGGACAGTCTAAGAGGTAGAAATGGGATTGGGCCTAAAATACAGACCATAAAGACTCCATTGGTGCTTAAAACATTGACTGCCATGTCTTTCTTAATGTCATCCTTGCCAAACATTATGCGGTTGCAGCTTTAATAAGAGCTAAAACACCACAAACAGCTAAACCACAGGGCGTTAAATTGCATCTATGTGCCGTATAAAAATGCTGCAATTTTCCTTCTGGCACACTGATATCCATCTTTCGGGAAGTGTTGCAGGGATATATTTGATTTGGAAGGCAAAAGTAGATTGTGTCACTTGCATTATTGGCATAACGGGAAGTGGCGAGCTCCATTTACACATAACAGTAAGTGATGTCCCATTTGAGCAAAGGACAGACTGAATCCACCAGCTCCCCTGCGTGTGGAGTCTTTTATGTGTCTTGGTTTGGCTCAGAGCATTGTCACGATTGCTCTAACAGCAGAATCGTACAGCCAGAACAATGAACCACTCCTGCTGCCTATTTATTAGCCTTTATTTCACCACGTGGAGCAGAGACAGAGATGGTGGGTGGGGGTTTAGAGCACAGGCAGTTTGGGAGTCTGCTCTGAAATGGGGTTGGGCAGCAGCCAAGTGTCGCTATCTTAATAAAGAGCTATAGGTACAAGAATAATGTCACGGCGGGCTTGGTTTGTGTTTACAGCTAAGATCCACATTTATGTTCACTCTAATAAAACCACGGGCTGTTAATCTTCATAAATAACACTGGAGCTTTGCGGATGTATGTGTGTACTCAGGAATACAGTCGCCCTTTGCTACAAATCTTGTTGCATTAACATTCAGCTGCTGCCCAGAACTCATCAGGTACATTCAAAACATATTGCAACCTTACATGGCATCAACAAATTTAGATAAGGCATCTGCTGCACTGGTTTAAAATCTTTAAACTTCTGTCTCAAATAAGCAGAACCAAAGTTAAACTAACCTACGTAGCATCGCATGAATTCGGTGGACTCCCATTCAGCACATAAGACTCGAAAGTCAAATGTCACTGCTCAGACCTCCCAATGCTGTGTTCCTACAAAAAAATCCAACATGTGGCGATATTCTTCACTCTCCCCATGACTCAGGAGCAGCTCCAGAACCAACCCGTATGGTTACACTTTGTAGTCAGTAGCTGTAAGCCCAGAGGAGGCCAGGATCAGTGACCTGGACTAACAAGAGCCGGCTACATGTCCTGCTCACAGTCTTTCATGGTCTGCACTGCGAGGTCAGGGAGTCTCCTCACTGTCAGAGACCAAGTGGTGCCCCAGAGTCGACGGAAGTCTCCTGCAGTCAAGGAACTGCCAGTGAACTGACTTTAACCAGGGCTCTTCCTACAGACTCCTTCACATCATCAAAAAGTTACCACAGCATATTTATTTGAGTGAGCAAGTTGAAGACACTGAATTACACACTGACATTCAAATCTACATAAATCAATATACTCCAAGTCTGGCTCCTCCTTGTGGTGTGATCTGGCGTTCTGAACAAGCTTGAACAAAAACATTTGGAGCGACCAACTCACTTGCAATTTGTCAAAATCCTTTCATTCACAGCAGAACTTTCTATTTTGATGGTTCATGTCTTTTCGTCTATTGAAATGCACTGTGGTCTGGTATAGTTATAGTATGGCCAAAATGTGCATGCAGTTCATGTTGCTTACAAGGAGTAAAAGGGTCTTCATACACATCATAAGTTCAACTCACAGAGGGCAGAGTAGGTCACATCTGCAATTTTTCATCTGAGAGTAAACCATAAGATAAATGTGCATGATATCATGGTGGAGCTGTTGACTTCTTTTCATAAAACTACATAAAGGCAATATTGGAGCAAGGTCATGAGAACGGTGCTGTGTCTTGCTTTTTTACAAGTTAACACCTGCATGGAATAGTTGGACCCACCACTGAAGAGCACGGCATTTGGACCCAAGTGTTATTTATATTTGTATAGAATATAAACGAAGCCCCTTTCACACGCAGAGCCCAGTAAAGAAATAGGAAGGCATTCCCCACTGCTCTGGCTCATCTCAAGACTCCTCTGTTCACACATGACATGACAATGGCGGAAATAGGTAAAAATGTTTCTGTTTTCATTCACAACACACCCACTAGGTCGGGATCTGGGTCTGGGAAATCAGTTCTGGGTCTTTTCACACGTGCGCCCTTGGGTAAAATCTTGGAAATTTACTTTAAAGACAAGTGTAAAGTTTTATAATATTCTTTTTTAGGTGTTTATGTAAAAAACAAACAAACAAACAAAAAACAACTCTTTGCAGACAAACAGCAGGCTGATCAAGGCATCTTTGTAATGCATCCTCTTTGAGAAAAAATATTAGATTAGATTACATATAAGATATATGAAAAGATATTCATTCATTTGTTCATCTTCCTTCATAAATATAGAAAGACGGCTGCTTACAGTGCACTTTATTGAGTTTCTGTGCACTAATTACAACTAATGAACAGCAATGATAACTATTTTGCATTAGTAATGTTGATGCTAATAATACTGTTATGGTAAGAGCTGCAGAGGACATTTGATATTTTAAATACACTCTCAGACAAGTCATGACAAGTTAGACAATGACCAGTTAGTCCCAGGGCTGACGTTAAGACAGAGACACTGACAGACAACCATTCACTCTCAAATTCATCCACTAGGGGCAATGTAGAGTCAGCAATTACCCTACACATTCATGTAACTTTCATGGGTGGTGGGAGAAAGCCGGAGTGTCCAGAGAGCTCACAGCAACACGGGATGACCCATGAACTTACTGTGAAGCATGCCATCCCATTATGTGTTAAGTAATACCAGATCCAAAAGTAATTAACTACAATTTGATTACTTTATATAGTGGTAATTGTTCTCACGTCACATGTCTTCTTCAATAAAATTTAGCATTAATGTGTCCAGCTCAGCTCTACTTTAACAAAGCATTGTTCATGATTAATAGTCCAATTCCACTCCTTGTTCCAACAGGCCCAGCATTTGTCGCCATCCAAACAGCAAAAAAAGTCAATACAATAGTCTCCACTCCACCGCTGCAGAGTGAGAGTGCAGGGACAATAGAGGCGGCAAAGTCACTGTAAGGACATGAGAAAGTGGCTGATGGAGGCAAAACACAAAATGGATGGCTCCACCATGGGCTCCCTGACAAGACCTGGTATTAATCTTTCCCTGCTATTAGGGTATAGACAGGTTATTCTACTGTGTGAATATTTAATGATGCTTAATTAGGGCCCGGACAGTAATGGGACATAAGTGGTGAGAGCGCTTGGCTTAGTTGTTGCTTGCCTTGTAGGAAAACAGAACCAGGATATGTCAGAGTCTATTTATGTTTCCCAGTCAGATAAATACAAACATTGTTAAAAAATTGAATAACCCCATTGTTTTGCATAAGAGTAAACAGTGAAGCTGAATGTATTATTAAATCGGAGCTTTTATTTAACTGTCTTGCCTCCCACATAATAGTTGGAGCCATTTCTTTCCCTATCTCCAAGAAATCTGCCTAATTTTCTTTCAAAAGATTTTTTGCACAGTTGTGATGCCAAGGAGGGCTTCTTCAGAGAAGAGTCAGGAAAGCAATAGTGAAGAAGTCGATTCAGAGAAGTGAAGCTAAAACAAGACACAGCAGGTGGGAGACAAAACCACACTAACTGAGAAAAAATATACAAATTGTGTTATCTAGTGGATAAAATGGATTCATGTTAAACAAGCTCGATGAACATAAGTGGAATACTTCTGTTTTTGTTCCATGAAAATCAAATATGTACAATTAGGCACAAAACTCTTCACATGGGTCAGTAGTTGCAAACTTAATTTAATCGCTGGCTGGTAAATGAGAATTATATTATGCCCAAAGGTAATTCAAAAAGGACTTAATTTAATTTTAGTTTAATTCTAAAATAGTAGTAGTAGTTGTAGTAGGTTTTACGCAAAATTTCAAAGTAGTTCCACATTTAGTCGAGACCATGATGCAAAATAATGAATATTAAGCTACTCCTGTCTAACTTCAGTCTAACTTTGTTTCCTTTTATTCATTTATTCATTCATAAATGCTCATTTTACGCTCCACAGTGACTGAAGCTGCTTTGTGTATTATCAAATTACAACTTTTGAATCATGGTGATTTTCAGGTTAATCGTGGGTCCTCGTCACGCTATGTACGGGGCATTATAAGAGGCGATTAACCCCTCCTGAAATGTTCGGATGGTCGAATGAAATTCTGACACGACGGAAATTTAGGTCACAGCAAACCATCAGTTCAGTGTGAGCACAGAAATATCTTGAGTCGGGGCTCTATTTCAAACACACAGAGTATGCCCGGCTTTAGAGACAGACTATGAAAGACTATCATTCACTCTAACATGCCTTTGGACAGTGGGAGGAAGCCGGAGTGTCTGGAGAAAACCCACAGTAGCACAGATTGAACTTGTTGACTCTACAACAGGGATCAGTGCCACAACACTTTCTTTCAGCTACTTATTTGTAAATCAGTGTGTAACATTTTCTTTGCATAGAAGATTTGATCCCTTCAATTCTCACTTTAAAGCAATATGGACTTGTTAAAAATCCTATTAGACCCTTTCTACCTCATTATCTAAAATGGGGTGGGGTTTAAGTTTTGCCTATGTGCTCTGATTGGCAGTTTATTCTGCATCTATTAAAATCACCCCTAGAAATGTAACTCACATCCTACCAAAATTAATCATAAACAAAATATTACTCTTTGGCAATAAACCATTAGCGTGGTCGAGGTACTACAAGTGCTAAAAGCTAAAGCGAAGGTAAAGTAAGATCTCTTCTCACCCACCTTCGAGCACCCTTTGAGAATTTGTTCCTTTCCTTCCAAGAGCAATAACCTAGACGCCCCCCCTCCTCCCCCCGTCTTATTCCATCCCGATCGTCACACATTGTGACATCCTACACCTGCCGTTCCCGACCAACAGCGACATCACGCCTGACCCTCACTAGCGCTGTCTGTCGACACACGGCAGAGCAGGAAACGGGCCAAAAGGTGCCGTGACACTTATTTCCCTCGGCGGCGCGGATCGTAAGGTCACCCTTCAAAGTGACACCGACACAAGGTCACTGTCAATGGGAGCTGTCCATATTATCAGACAGTACTCCTCCTGCACCACGTCCTGAAAGGGCACTCACTCAGTCTTATCGCTTTTTTGTCAAGCACTTGTCTGTTTTGCATGTAAGAAGCAATGTTAAGGGCAGATTACATTTTCTAATAAAGGCAAGAGAAGTGGGTGATACTTTGTCCCTTGCAATAATGTTATTTGCTGCTGTATAACACAAATTAAGCCCTACTTGAGATCCAATGTGGCCAGACTTAATGCAAGTTGGGAATGTGCTAAATGGGTCCTGAGAGGTCACATTTGGAGGGCGTATAATGATTTCAGCATATCTTTCCCTTATGAGCAGGAGACTGGTTGGGGTGATGGGTGGGATATTGGAACATAGGACTATGGAGACAGACACCTTCATGTTTCCAGAAAAAAAAGCTTATTACAGCTTATGGTAAGGGGAGAGGTTGCAAATTTTTATTGCAATGGCAGTGATCTGAGCAGAGAGGCCCATACCTTCTCTCCAAAGACACTTTTTTTATCTGTTTATTTTTTGTATTACACTGCATGCTTTGTTTTCCTTTTATCACTTACTTATGAGCCATTCAAAACAACAATGTCTATACATGAATTTGGATTGTACATTTAAAAAAGTAAATAAAAATTCTTCTCAAATTTGCATTAAAACTGCTGAAGGTTCAAATACTGGCTATTTTTTCTTAAGTTTGAATCTGTTGATGGAAATTTTGGAAAACCAAAAGTTGCCAGCTACAGAAGTGTAACTCTAGTATATGTTTAGGAACCTGTGGTCTTTGGATTAATTGTAACAACCAACATATTAAGCACTTCATATGACTCATTCAAATGCAATAGAGTTTTCACTTTTGCCCAATGATCTTCAATCAAACCATGCTTTTTCCTGTGAAGCTGCTGCGATTAAAACCCGATTCTTCTTCTATTGTCTGTTAAGCAGCCGAACATGATGAGTAAGCATTTTCCGTGAATGACCCAGCTGTTGGAGCATATTGTGTTTCGCCCCATCAGGGATTCAAAGGGGCTGACAACAGATCAGCCGGATCCGTCGACGGCGCGCTGGCCCGCTTTAGACTCAGGGTCTTCACTGAAACAGCTGCTGGTCTATACGCCGCAGATGCATGCCTCGCAGTGGAGTCTGTTAATGCGGCATACAAGTACACTATATTAACCTAGGAGGTGAGGGTGGATGATGATGCAAAGCCTTGACAATTGCACAAGAGCTTAATGTTTATACAGGGAAAAGACTTTTTATATTCCCTATTGAATAAAACACGCATTATTAAGGAGGGGAATCAAGTATCAAACTGTTTGTTGACCAAAGCTTTCCATTGAAATGTGAATATGGGTGATGCTCATATACAGTAAAGAAAGGAGAACCAGCTTTGTGTCCCAACCTCCAACTTATCATTTTGAACTTGAAATTTTTCATATTGCTGTTTTTGGTTTATCACTCGGGCCAAAACCATTACATGACAGTCCACTTTGGAGACAAACCAGAGCCTGCCTATTTAGTCTACCTAGATAATATTATAAACAGTTGTAAAAAGCAATGGAACTATATTATTGAGGTAACTGTAAGTGGGTGGAGAACATTAGCGAGTGGTTCGATATTCATCTCCTCTATTTACACTACAATGAGACTGCAGATAATGGCAGCAAGCTATAAGTCACTGGACGTTAAGGACCATAATGGTGAACTTAAAAAGGACACCAATTAGCACCAAATAAATAGAGTTATACATGGATTGCTTCAGGACCTCTGCTTCCTCATTACACACTGTAAACTTCCTGGATGGGTTCACCATTGCACGGCTCTGTCTCAGACTAATGCTCTGACCTTTCAGAATTATATCAAATGTCATGGCACTAACTTGTACTTTCAGATGTAAAAATAACTGTCCATCGCCAGCTCTGACTGCTCTACTTCCAACACTTAACCCAGGACAAGAGCGAAACACAAGCTCATGCTCACAGGAACTTCTACCAGTTTGGAATGAGCTTCCCTCCACAACAGGACGATGACTTCTGTCTCACAATTAAAAAAAAAAAGTACAAAACAGTTTCTGCTGGACAGTTTCATTTGTGAAAATTAGATCATGTTTTCTGTCAGGTCCTTTCCTTGTGTGGATGTGTTGTGGCTGTGATGTTATGTATCTTATGTCTTACTCTATGGGTGTTGTGCTCTCTCCTTTTTTGTGTTTTTGTATAGTTTGTTGATGCTATGTGCTGCAGAAGAGGACTCTATAATGACTCTTTAATGTTTCCTACAGTACTAAAAAATCCACATACCATAATAGACATAGACATAACTTTAAAGCATACAATTCAGAAGTGAGTAGAACATGAGTCCACCAGAAAAATATTGACTCATTTGTTAACCACACTTTTTTTTTTTTTTTTTTGTCTCTAAAGCCAGGCATACACTGTGCAACTTATGAGTGTTTCAAATAGAAGCCCAACTCACACTGTATGAGTAAATCACATCAGAATAAAGCCGAAGCTCATATGTCAGAATTAAAAACAAATCTGAAAATGAGAATGACTTCAAATATCCAAATTAACTTTGCTAATAGAAATGTATACATACAATTCTGGGTGTGTATCTTTTTTTAGGTGAAAAAGAGTCTTATTTACTTTACTTAACATTACTGTACCTTACATCAGTGCACTGTTACTGTAAAAGGAAGAAAGTGGTTTATACCATTATATATTTCCATTATACTGTACTGGGCAAAGTTCTGCTATTCTTAATCATGAGAAGTGCTTCCCTAAACTTAGGACATTCAATTTGCAGCTATATAGAATGAAACCGTTGCCACAGTTTAGCTGTTAGCGTCAAGCGGAACAAAAGCCTTGTCTCATTCCCGTCTCTTTCAACTTTGAATTTGATATTAACAGTACATATTCCCAACTGTATCCAAAGGTCACAGAGAGAGAAAGTGAGAGAGAAAGCTTGGGTATCTCAGCGTTTCGGTGTGTGATCATTGATTTTTCTCCATGCTCTTAATGGACGCTCTAAAAATAAGCCTTGTGCTCCTGGCTACATCTCTCTTCTTCTGTTAATGACACTGCTTTATGTGTCTGTCCTCTAACAACAAGTTAAACCAGGGGAGTTATTAAATCTACTGGGGGAGCATTTTTTGTGGTTATAATAATAAGCATTCTAAGTGTATAGTCTTTTGAAAAAATAATTGTATATGTAATATTATTATAACATAACAAGGTAAGACCAACCTCAGCTAAAAAAAATACATATAACTCATGCCACTGCCAAATGAATTGTTTAATATGAATGAAGTCAATTTTAAAAATAAAAAAACTTGAGATTTACTGGATTTGCTCATGCACTGCTCTGTTACAGGATTAATATCTTGACTAAGACAAGGTCATTCAAAATTGCCTGATTGCTTTCGACCAAGTTTTAGTTTTAGCTGTGGGACAGATTCTGCTAACTCTGATTTCCAGAAGAGTCAATGTTTGACTTTATTACTTCAAAATGTCCAGGTCATTTGGCTGAAAACAAGTCCAAATCCTCAGCCCTCCTCTGTCATGTGCCAACAGCATGTATGGATTGTTGATGGTTTAGTATTGGCCAATTATGGCACTGGAAATGATAACCAAACAAATTGACTTGTGCCCATGTGCTCTTGTTCTTATAAACAAGCTTTTGTTTTGTTTTTTTCTAATTGTGCTGTAATAGACTTTACCATCTTCAGTGTTACTGCCCCGGAAGCTCTGAGGTGTAGCTCTTAGGTTGTTTGTTTTGCTAAGATTTGGATAATTTGGCATCGGGGTGAATTTACTGGGAATCTGCCCCGAACATTTTAAGTGAAGTTGTACCTTTCTGTTGCTGTAGGCAAATTTGTTCTCTGCATTTTCCCATCCATCACACAGTGTTACTGGGGCAACCTGTATAAACGTGGAAACAGGGCGAACTTAGTGAAGGGTACTGACTAGAGGGTTAGCCTATATTAATGCTATAACCATTTCCAGATTGATGTGAATCAAAAATATATAATTTAAGACAACTGGTTATGTCTTTTCCTTTTTGCTGTTGTATCAACTCACACTTGTATGCTCTAGAACAGCAAACTGATAAAACCTTTGCTGTTTTGTAGGTTGGCAAACAGCTTATGATCAATTAATCAAGCCCTGGTAATTGGCAGCACCTGGATGCACATACAAAACAAGTCCAACCTATTTTGTTTGTGCATTTATAGCAGCATTGCTTTCATTCATTCAATCTTTCATGAATTTTCTTCTGCTTATTCCCAGTGGGGGTCATGGGTGAATGGAGCCTATCCCAGCAGCTTTGGGCCTCAGGTGGGGTACACCCTGGAGAGTGGCCAATTGATTGCCAAGAAACAGACACTCACAGACAACCATTCACTCTTACATTCATTAACAAGGGATAATTTAGATTTACCAATTGGGCTATACATGGAAGTGTTTGGATGGTCTCACGGAAGCCTGAGTTGGCCAGTTGAGCTCACAACCTTCTTGCTGTGAGGCAGGAGTGCTAACCACTTTTTAACCTTACACCCTGGCATTGCTTTGCAATAAATAATTATTTGGTAAATGTGATAAAGTTCAGACAATCTAAAATCATAGATTCAACAATTAAACACTGTAGAGAAAGGTGCCTATTTCGCCACCATGTGTTTGTTTGAAGACAGAGACAACATGATGAGATAATAAATTCATATTTCACTTGACTTTACTAAGAACACAGGGTCTTTCTTACAAACTTTACTTTACTAAGTTTTGAGCAGATGAATCCAAAATGGATTTTCCTTGTGCTGAGGCGTGTTATGAAGGAGTGCAATCAAAACTCAATTCATCATTAAGCAGCTTGATGTGATGGTGAGATTATGAAGCCTGCATTATCTCACAGCCTCCGCTAATGGAAAAGTTTGGAACAGACAAGGTGCGACAAAGCGCTCTGACTTGACAGACCATGTCACAGACAATTCCCGTCACAAAGGTTCTTTGTACTAAAATGCAGTGTTACTCATTAAAAAGAGATGACAACAGGCGTTAGGGTGGAATCGCTCCAGATTTGTCTCATGGTTAATTATACACCGTATTTATAAGACACTGTGTACAAAGGCAAACTGTGTACATCAGTATGTAAATGATATAGTGATAGAATATAACAATGAAAGATGTTTGATTTTTTCATGCAGCAAAAAGTAGTGATATAATAATGTAAAAGTCTTATATCTGCAGTTATTATTAACATGTTTGGTTATTAGCAACAAGGAGCTGTGACAAACTTAATTTAAGACATGGTAAACCACTGTGCTGAGGAGGATTTTGTTGGGTTATAGGCAGAGACAATGCGTTTCCATGAATACATTTATTCATTAATGGAAAAATAACTCATATTTGTAATAAAATAGTAGATATTGTGATCTTTAAATCTCCATTGCTGTCAATACAGTACAGGGTTAAGTCCCAGTCCTTCCCTTGGAGCATAGAATCCATCCAGCACAAACTAAACTATATTTGACTCTTATGGCTGTCGGCTGATCAGTTTCTTATCAGTGGTCAGTTTATGTTATATACTCCGACATACATTGCCATGGAAATGCATAATGTTAAAGTGAAAGTGGTCATAACACTCCAAGTATGGGGAAGTAAAGGGAAGCAACACCAGAGACTATACCTACCAGCAGTCAGCGGGCAGATGTTGTTTTATCTTCATTGCAGATGGACATTTAAGATAACAGCAGCATAAACTGGCTCTTGTCTGTTTACGGCAATGGAGCATTACATTTCATATACTCTTAGGGTTAAGGGTTTTTTTTGTGTGACAACAGTAAATAACTGCAAGAATTTGACAGTCAAAGTTATAGTACAAGATGTAGATTCTGTAGCTGCTGAAAGAACTAATGCCATAAAAGTGATTTCATATGTTGCAATATCATTTTATAAAGATTTTTCATGAAAATTAAAAGAAAATGGCAGAACCTTGCATATATGCATGTAAAAAAAGAAAATGAACTAAACATAGCAAAACACTTCATTGCCAGTGCAAGTGTTGAGTACATGTGCATATTTATCCATCTGAAACAGGAATATCCAAAATATCTACATTTAATGATGATATACACACACATACATTTGGAGCCAAGGTTTAAATTTTAATATCCATGGACCTTTATCTAACATGAGTCACAGTGAACTCATTAAACTAATGCTGCAATTAAAAATAAAGTTTGGAAATGCCCCTGATTGCACCTAACTGACATTTTTTTTTTTTTTTTTAAGATCTTAAGCCGGAACGCCACACATGATTGCAAATGATTTATTACACACTGAAGCAGGTGTGTCAAATTTGAGCTACCTACTGGCGCCTACCCATACTAATCCAGAGAGTGCCAGGAATAAATCAAAATCCCTGGTGCTAATCATATCTAAATGTGTTAGCTCTGACTCCTGCTCTCCTGTGAATATGAAGTGAGTAAGAGGTGGAAGGGAGCCCCCCCCCCCTCGTCGCTCTGACCAGCCTCTGATTCACTCGACGCATAATACCTCTGGAAATGGAGGGACTCCTTTTGCGTTTTCAGTGAATGGTGAACACCAAGAGTACAAACGGTGGACTGATAAAGAGCGACATCAACCGTTGTGTGAAACGTGAATGAGTCTACTGAGAATTTTTGTTGACATTTACATCTTGTTTTCCAGATATGCAATACTAATGATGCGTTGGTAGAATACAACTGCAACACCAGGTTCATGAAAGCTGTTCCAAAGGCGTCTTCCTGGAGTAAACAGCAGACAGCGGGCAGATGTTGTTTCATCTTCATTGCAGATGGACATTTAAGATATCAGCACCATAAACTGGCTCTTGTCTGTTGACGGCAATGGAGCATTACATTACATACACTCTTAAGGTTAAATACTCATTGTAGCCACTTGTATAATATAACCATTAAATATTAGTACAATAGTTTTATAGTCATTTTCCTACTTTGCTATAAAACCACCATAACACCAGCTGGAAGTGACCATTATTTTTTTCAACAACTTTTGATTTCTGAACATTGAAGTGGCACTATGTAACTTTTCCCCAGAAAATGACTAGCCTGAAATGTTGATACTTCTCCAACATGAAGAAGGAAGGGAACCCTCTGTCATAACTCAGAACAAAGTAGAGTTTAGATATCTGAAATATTGAATACTTCTGGAACTCTGGAAATTGCAGCACTGATTTAGACGTGATGACTGGGCAGGCTGTAAGTTCTTAAAAAGCCTTGCTTGGCTGCTGCCACACTTCGATGTTGAGTAATAGACTTGCAGATTATTGTTGATGTTTTCTGATTAGTTTAAATTGCTTTGGCAATAACAAGTATGTAATTCACATAGAGACACCCAATAGACCACGAGTAATGAATTTTATTGTTAGTTGTGAAATGCATATGTTATAAAAATATATAATAAAAGCAAGGCACTCACGAAAGGGGCTTTTACAACTCACTCACTAAATCCACAATTAAGCAATTAAGCATAGCAGTTTCAGTTAGCTTGTACACATATCCCACTGTCCTTGGTCTTCCACACTGGGTAAAGTAGCCCAGTTATTAGTCTAAAACTCTTGTGAGACTAAGACGTGTGGCTCAGGTAGAGCAGGTCACCCACTAACCTGAAGGTTGTCAGTTCAATCCCCGTCCTCCTCCACATCATCAAAGTGTCCTTGGGCAAGACACAGAACTCTATTGTTCCTCCAGTGTCTGTGACGTCAGTGTTTGAATAGAAGGTGCTTGAGAGTATAAAGATAACTTGGAAAACACAAAACATGACTGAGTAATTTGCTGTTGTTGAATGACAGTCAACGGAAGCCAGGTTTCATCTGCAAAAGCCAACCACTGCCCACTGCTTCCACTCCCTGTTTCTGCCTGTGTTGAAGCAGACTACACACTGTACAGTCCTCTTCTCACACAGATAAGGGGATTATAAAAGCACTGCTGGACACTCTCACCTGTACACTGCCAAAGCCAATGCTCCACCCTTGCATCAATCCACCAACCTGATCTGAGCATTTACCATTACCGAAGGGCTGAAAGATCCAGACGTGGCATTTCTAATTCGCACTTAAAGGAGATACAAGGAAGAGCAAAGCCCGTCTTAGTGCTACCCTTTAAGCATGCTGCTCTGCATCAGAGGAGGAACATGTCAGTCCTAGCGTGGTTAACACTCAATAAAACATCAAAAGGGATGAAGGCTGTGAGCTCTGGACTAATACACACCCACACAGATAGCAGATACACTCCGAAAACCCCTTTCATTTCTGGTTCCACATGTGTACGTATCCATAATCACATCTGACACAGCAAAAAGATGCATTGAAACGCATATAGGTCTAAGTAAACTCCACTGCACAGTATGGAGCTTAACAGAACTTCAATAAACCAAGTAAGAGCGGCATGTATGCAGAACGAATGCCCATTCGAACCACCTCTAACCAGTCAGCACATGCACAGGAGCTGTCAACAGCCTCCTATCAGCCTCCACTTCCCCCCAGTGGATATTCCGCAAGAGGAGAGAGTCTTCTTTTGAAAATTTGATGTCCAGAGGCAAAGGCATTTAGCAGTGTCGGCTTTGCATGTTATATGAGGAGGGGACATTACAACGTCCAGCCAGGTCAGTGCTGCAGCTCCGACTGGGCTATTTATATTTCAATTATTGTAAATATTTTAGACAGGTTTCAGTCATGAATATTTCAGGCTGAGGAGGTAGCCTTGTGTTTGACTGGTATTGATCGACAGTGCATGCACTCATGGAAAAATAGCCAAATAACAAGGTGTTCAGAACTAGAACCTATACTTAATATGGAGAGGAATGACAGCTCGGTGTAAAACGATTCAAACTTACAAATGCACAGAATGGGAAGGTGAAAGTCCAATGTAGTGCACTAACCACAGTGTAATCCCGTACAAAATTGCGTCTCTGTGAGCCGAGATAAAAGGGACACAGTATCTTTTCAAAAACACTCGCCATTATGAATAAAACCGACGGTACAAAAGTAATTCCACACGTTGGCGGCTATATTATACCGGCAACTGGGAAGAAAACAACAAACAATCATTGCAATTATGCTGCTTCCACAAGCTGCCTCCCCTGGTGATAAGCGCTATGTAGAGAAACATGGGATGCTTTGCAGACACTCTCAGAAGCACATACATTCCTCTATAGGCAGCATACTATCAAACATAATTGGAGATTTATTTTAACTTTCTGCAATTGTCCAAACAGGGAGCACATCCATGCCTCTGCATCCTATAACAAACCATTTATCTCAAACCTGAATGCTGCTATAAAACACAAAAGCATATAGACGTAGGCTTACCTTGAAATAAAATCCGGAACGCACTGTATAGTCCACGGGATAATCTTCGCTGTTCCACAACAAAGAGACAATACCCAAATCCTTCCAAGTCTCTCGGATTTAGAAGCCAATTCAAAGCAGATCAGAACTTACTTTTCTCAAACAGGATGTCCTTCATTGGTTGTAATCCATTCTCTCTTCGAGTCCACTTATTTTTGGGGGGTACAATCTCCTTTGGTGTGCGTCCAAGTGATATTCCACCTTGGCACAGTGAAATATTGTTCTGTGTGGATGAGAACGCGAAGGATGGCAGTGCGCACTACCAGCTCCCAAGCAAGTCAATCCAGCCTTCCTTCCTGATGCTTCCTGCGCCGGTACTGCCTTCAGGAATTGAAATCAGCATCCAGTGTTCACCCCCGCGATGAGGGGTAAACTTTGTCGAAGCAGGAAAAGCCCGAGGAAGATGCAAGCAAGCTCCGATTCAGCAATATGTTCCTCGATGTTCTTTATTAAGATGTTTTTATTCAACCGTGCGTCCAATTTGCCTGTTCTCCGGCGCTCTCCTCTCCGGAATGGATGCTGAGAAAGCAGCGGAATGAGGCGACGCACTCGTTCGCCAGCTCCCTCTCTGCCTCCCTCCCTCGCTCTGCCACGCACCCACCCTTCTCCTCTTCTCTCCCTCCCTCCTCTTCCTCTCCTCTGCTCTCTCAAACATAGATACACACTGCTCTCTATAGCTCCGGCTTTTGACAATTACCGCTGAGCCATTTTCCAGCCGTGTCAGACAGAAAGCTTCACCGCCCCTTGGAGATACAAATAAAGGTTGATAAACATGTAAAATTAAAATGATATGAAGAGCATTGAGCCATGGGGGTATCTAATCTGCTTGCTTATGCTGCCATGATAATAGATAGCTAAGTACCTAGGTAGACTTTTATAATCGGTGGAGTAGCTTTTATTGAGCTGACCATAGAAAAATGATTAAATACAGACTGACAAAGATGTTATGCTAAGGGTGGGGTGCAAAAGGTCAGATTTATTAAGGGATGTTATTTCTATCTATCTTTAACCAGGTAAATACCTAATAATAAAAGATGGGCTTCAGATGTACTTGTGTGCAGCGCATGATGAGGTAGATAAGTTACTTAACTCCTTGGTAAGATTTTTGTTTGTTTTTCCTATAAACAATGGATCAAAGTGCTTTTTTCTTTCTTCCATCAGAGATCAAATCTGATCCCAAATATTTTATTATTGCACTAATGTAGTCTTTCCGGGATTACAAATGTTCTCATCAGCTATTGTACATTCATAATATAATACATGTATTCACTCTTTTAGATATAGATAGATTTAGACATTTTTTTAAATATATGGAGTGATATTCCAGGAGTTTTGAAGTAGTGTCTTGTGTGGTTCTTGTGTAGAAGTACACTATCCAGCATAGATCACTAACAGGTGGACAGAGGTCCTGGTCCAGACCTTGAAAGGCTTTGATCTGCAGCACAAGACATTTTCCATAATTAGAAGTGCATTGTGGGAATTTTTTAAACCAGTATTGCTAGGACAGTTATGCATACATACATGGGTCCTTGTAATTGGGACCTATGTAATTACGGACACTAGACCAACTACAAGTGGTAGGTTCATTATGCTTAGTTTAGCTAGATAAGAGTTTACCTGAAAAAGTCAAAAAGGTACATCTCAGAGTCTGTTCCTGCTGCAATGGTAAATCATTACGGACATTCACTGATGTTATGGATGAAGAGGGAACGTTTATTTAACTAATGTTTAAAAGATGGCTCAGTGTAGTTTTTCCTTGTGCCTGTGGTCCTCAGAGTAATGACAAGATAGGTGAAGTACAGTTGCACCACCTTTGTATTTATTTACCAAAACTGATGTTTTATGCTTGAATTGATGGCTTTGTTTGTAAAATGTCCTCACACATTTATGAAGGAGTATTAAAGCATAATAGGTATGATTTAAGGCAACAACCTGCTCTTGAACCATATCCTCTCTGTCAAATCCATGTTTACTCTGACTTTGAACGAACTCTAGGCTCCTTTTATATTTTGTGGCATTTTCCTTTCTTCTGTGAGCTGTGTTTGGTGAACATTGTGCACTCAGAAACATCCCTTCCATGTAAACAAGTAAAAAAAAAAAACAGACCTGTCACCTACAGTCATCCCCACATTGTTCAGAAGACTGTGGGTGTGGAAAAGGGTACTTTTCTTGTAGGGCGACTCTATATTTTAATAACATCCCCAAAAAAAAAAAAAAAAAAAAAAAAATCTAATTTCAATTTTCTGCACCCCTCCTGGTGAGGAAAGTCTGCAAACCTTGAGAAAAGACCCTTGCACACATACAGTATATTTTGTATGGCAGAATTCATCCTACACAGCTTCAGAGCAGGCTCTGATTTGCTGGGCTAAGGAATACTGTATTGAAATGCTGGTTTTTAAAAAGGCATAGCAAACTCTAGAAAAGAAAACATACTTTTTTCATCAAACTAGGGACCACTTATACAGCTTCATACAGCTTCAATTTGTGCACCAAGGTACATTATTACCTATATACAGTGTGTGTAAGGGCATTGCAAAGTAGTCTCAGCTATAAATTCTGTACCTGAATGGCCTCCCATCTTATTAAAGGCTGCAGTCTCACAGCCAAGTGCCACTTCCTCAACCTTTCACTCAACCTTTCCTATTCTTTTAATATAGTTGTTTACAACTAATGATAAATTGGCCATTTTGGCTGTCAAACTTTGTCTCTTTCTTTTTGTTACAGCTGTTCCAAAGCATAACAAAATGGGGGCTTGTCTGGGATAAACTATAAGCTTAAAAATAAAGTAGGGGAAAGTGGGGTAAGATGAGCCAGTGGGTAAGTTGACCCACCCCCTGTATCTTGAAAACTCCACATTTTTATTGTCATGTGACCTTAGAGGGTACTCAGGTACTCATCCTTTTTCACTAACCTGACTCTGAACTGCTCCACAGAACATAGTCTATTTTACTGTACCATCTGGAAAGACTCCCGTTAAAAGCGTTTGCATCAAATTAATAACGTGCCTCTTCCTGTTAGTGCTGTCAAATCATTGGTCAAAAGAGTCCAGTGAGTTATGTGAGTTTGGAAACTCCCAAATCTCGCGAGAATCCAGCTGCAGCGTAAGGTTACCTTTCAACAACACTGAAATTAATAAATGGCATATTGGAGGAGTAGAAAGCACTAATTTATTTGAAAAACTGATTTTTCAACTAAAAGTAAAAGTGTGGCATATTCAGTGTCTACATCAAAGCAAATTTATCCAGGTATACAATTATTATCTTGGGCTATAATATATATATATAAATATAAATATATAAATATATATATATATATATATATATATATATATATATATATATATATATATATATATTTTTAATGGATAGGGAAAATTTAGAAAACCTAATTATGACCAGGAGATGCTTGTTACACATTGTGGGCTTATTTTGGCTCATAAAACCGGGAAGAGAAGATGACTTTCATGGTTTCAATTGTTTCCTTACATATTTTCTTCAGTGATATTTAGGTTTTTTAAATGCTAAATTCAGGGGTTTTAGTTGGATGGTCAACTTCCCCCTGACCCGGCTCAACTTACCACTTACTTGGGGCAAGTTGAGCCACTTTACCACTTTTTTGTGAGAGCCCATATTTTTAAAAACTTATGTCAGAAATGAATTCTATTAATTTCATCTGAGAGGAAACATTCCAAAATATGTTAAGATATTTCAATATACATCTACATTCTATTGGCTTGGCACAATGACCACTTGAGTAAAAAATGGTTAAATTTACCCTACTCTCTCCTACCAAACGCAACCCTGTTAAAAACAAAAATGAAAAAGTTCCCACAATATCACTTTACATGGGACTTTAAGACTAATGGATTGGTGTGATGGTAAGCTAGCTTGCCTGCTTGAGGACATACTTCAACCCGTATTTCTAAGACATGGTTTTTATATTGCGGGTTGACCTGTACTCAGCATAACTGTGGCATGTTCCCAGAGTTGTTTTATTTACAGTGTTCTACTACTACATTAAATCTAATTCAATATTGCAAAAACTTGAGCAAGGCTAAATTGAGCACTCAGATCTTCAACTTTCAGTTTGACGACCCAGATGTCTGACATCCTACTAATGAAGTTTAAACCGGGATTGAACTTCTGTGACTTTGTCATACCTGCACACTAATTTACAAATTTGTTAATTTGCTTTACATTACTTAAAAGTAAGTCATTAAATCATTTAGCTGTCTGTGTTTGATGAACAAAAATGTGACTTACTTCTAGACACATTTTCCTTACACAAAGCATTTTCAGTTATTTTTTTTATGTATGTGGCATGTAATTAATACTTTGATGTGGCCAGTAACTTGCAAAAAGTCAGTTATTATATTATTATTAGCATTACCTTCTTTTTCTTATTCTTATTATTCTTATTATTATTATTACCTAACTCAGTGACAAAGGCAATCAAGCACCCAGCCAACATCCAAATGAGGTAATCAGTTCTCCCGCATCGACTGCTTCAACGGCTAAAAGGTAGTTTAGTCAGGTGCTATTGCAATCTATTGTTGAGGAGGGAGATCGAAATTGCTGCTGGACTTAGAATCACAGCTCAGAAAAAAGCTCATCAGAACCAGCAGCGAGATAATCATGTTCTAATGTTGAACCCAAATTTCAACTCTTCACGGCATATAGATAGTGAACAACAGCCCTGAAGTAATGCACACCAACAAATAAAGTGAATCACAATGAGAAAGGCTGTGATAGGCCTCCCACATGTACAGTACCTCACCTCCCTGCGACTATTTGCCGAGAAACCATTTACAGCCTGTTCAATTTGTCATGTTCCGGGAGCAGCCTGACAACTGTGCACGCTGCTTCCACACGTTTACTGCGGATAACTAAAACGACTAAAGCCCGCTGATAATCTCGCTAAAGCCTCCACTTTGCAGTTCAAGTGAAGCTGTTTGTTTTCTGCTGGCTGCACACCGGCAGTTTAAACTGTCTCTCAGGACAGATTGAGATTACATATGCTTTTGTTTTTACTTGGACACTGACCTTGATATTATCAACGCAAGGTTGCATCTCATCAACACTTTGTCACCAGAGCTCAGAGCCAAATGTTAACGTGCCGTTGGCAGGGTCACTCGCCGACTGTATTCCATCCATCACACCAGCAGAACCCCGGGGAGGCATGTCAACAATGTCACTACAATTTTACCTGAAGAAAAGCTAAAGATTTTGGAAGTCCACACGCCATCTTATGCTGAGATAATAAAAAAACAAACAAAAAACATTTATTCCACAGGTTATATGTTTGTGGACACACGTCAGAAGTCAAGTCTTCAAAAAAAGCTTTTGTCATGTTCCCTCCATGGTTTGACAAAGCCTGTCTTGAGTTCCCAGGCTTGAGTAAGCACTTCTGCTGAAAAGGCCAAGTGAACAGCTGTGAAAAGGCAGACATTCAAATACAAGCTTCCTATCAGTGCATCCACATGGAGCCAGCATCAAAAACATTTCAGACACTTCCAATAGGCTGCAAAAACCAATCACAGACCTTGTAGAAAGGTACAAAAGCCACAAAAGACATTTAAATTTAGAAATACAAAAATGGTCATGCCATACTTCTAACAGATGGTGCAAAGATTAGAATAGAAATCTATGGAGAATGAAAAGGTGCTTCCCACTGCTGTGAATAAGCTAAAATTGCATTGTTCCACAAGCTGCCATCTCGCTTTTGAGTCACAAACTCTAGACTTTAATAATGCATGTAACTGCACAACTTGGGTCCTTCTCCACATGATTACTCACCTGGCTATGGCAGATGGTCTGTATCTGGGAAGGCTTCCACAGAAAAGGTTTTCAAAGGGCAAGTACTTTAAATGAAAAACTGGTCGGTGATTGGATTTACAGTCCATGGGTAACTGCAGTTTTATCCAATCAGAGCAATGCCATCTTGTTTTTGTTTGTAACAGTAAAATGGTTGCTTCATCCTCAGAAACTTTGCTTGGAGGAGTACAAGATGGATCTTCTGAACTCACAATTCTCGCCAGAATCCAGCTTTTGCACAAGGTAAGCAGTTTATAGAAATCTACCATCACTGGCTCATCATGTCCAGTGTCTAGAATGTTTTTTAAACCAAATGTATTATGTATGTATTATCTTATAACATTAACATTTATTTAGCACAACATACATCAGTGACAGTATGTCTTGAGTGGTATATAAAGCCTTGGCAAGCACAAGGTTTTACAGCGTTTACTGAAGGTTTAAAACAATGTTGGTTTTTGGCTCAGGCACAAATATGCAAATAGCAAGGATGCAACAGTTTTTTTCTTTCCTTTTTTAGCAACAGTCACTTGATTTAATGAAAATAACTGTTGATGACTGTTTTTTTTTTATATTTTGGACTAAATTTTTAATCCTGGAGTGTTTGCAGCCCGAGCCGCTCCCTGTCATTCTGCTCTGCGCTCTGTGGTACAGCTTGCAGATAAGCCCGGGTAAGCCCTCTGGCTGAGGCATCCGCACGGCTCTTCCTGAATCTAATTATTGAGGAAGCACAGTTTCCAGCCAATGTCCGCACTCCAGACTCCAGTTCCAAAAGCCAGCACCTACAACACATTTACATTCCGCTGCTCTGTTGGCACTTGCTCAGGAACTCTCCCGAACAAATGAAACCCATATTTGACGTATAAGAGATGCACCCAAACTGGGGGAAAGAAAGGACTGACAAATACTAATGTTACAGAACTTAAGTTTGACAGAATATACATTTTTAACTGTCATCCAAGTGTCCTCTTTATTCCTTGTGCTAAATCATAGAACCTACTTTACCCAACAAAAAAGACTCTTGATGAAACTTAACTCAATGCCAATTTGTGATAAATGTTCTCTGCTATACACAAGTTGTCCCTCTGTCCCACTGTCCTCTGGGGGAGTGGATACTGTTGCAGATGTCCAGCTGCTGTTAGACGTCCCAGTGTTGACTGGACCTTAGCAGTGGCCCAACTGTGATCCTGTCCCAACCCATGGACCCATCCTGACCCCAGTTCCTCTCACTCAGATGAACTGTGCCTGAGGATATTAACATGGACTATGTTCATATTAATTTCTCATTCATTTCACATCTGTTGCATGGCCTGTCCGTCCTGGGAGTGGATCCTTCCTTCCTCCTGAGGATTCTCTTTTTTCCCAGCTGAGTTTTTTGGTTTTTTTAGGGTCTACGGACAGGGGATGTTGTCCTGCTCAACCTGTTTGCATATTTACTGTCTGTTTTGTGAAGCTCTTTGAGGCAATGGTCATTGTGACACTGGGCTGTATAAATAAAATTGAATTGAAAATGTGCAGATATGTCATGGGTCCTTTCAAGTGCCTGTTTTGGGAAATGAGAAAAGTGAAACTGTTTTAGAGAACTGCTTGTATTTCTTTATCTAAACTGTCAGATGTAGAGGCACCCGTTTCTCTCAGAACAGAACTTTACTCCATTGCTTGATCGCTGCAAAGAAACTTCTTGCTCTCAAACACATCATCAGGCTAGCCTTACATGTATTGTAGTGCATTTGGACTATGGTTTCAAGGTACTCCAGCCTTCTCCCATTGTATAAAAAATGCAGGTAAATGTGTGTCTCTAAAATACTATAAGAGAATCAAGGTGAATGTTGGTGAAGGTGAAGGGAGTATGAAAGTTTTCTGTCAGTGTAATTGTTAGCTCTGGCATTAAACAGTGAAAACAGATAGAATAGGCTCCAGCCGCCTATGACTTAAAAAGAGTAAGTGGTAGAAAATTAATGCATGATAATAATACTAATACTAATACTACTACTACTAATAATAATGATAATAATGAAATATTTGTAATATTTGTAAATATGTACATTTTGGACATTACTTGTCAGTTTTGGCTTGGCATCTAAAATACATTTTACATATTGTCATACGTCCCTTTCTTCTTGTTTCAAGCTCCAACTGTTCTGACCAGAATGTAACACAGCTAACAGTGTATTCAAAAGTAAACTATGCAACGCTTAGAAAACCTGAAATCTTAAAAAAATAAAAAATAAAAAGGGGGGTTGAGGTTTTTTATGGGACAACCTCAGATTCAAATTCTTCAAAGACCATATTAAAGTTATTTTTCATGGGTGGGTGATTGGGTGGTGTGGGTGATTGGGTGTTTTTTTTTTTTCTTGTCCCATTTTTTTTAGTTGTTCACGTATTTGTCCTGTGTATGTAACTGTATGTAACTGTATGGATATGGCACTACGTTTGTTAATTTTAATAAACTAGAATTGAAGAATTGAACAAAAACATGGTTATGTACATACTTATATGTCTGTGATTTGTTATTGGCTCCTGTTGCACATGTCACTGATGCATTTTGACAGACACTTTTCAGGTATTTGCTCCTGTAAAGACTTCTTGTGTCTCATTTCTCATGTTTACCTATGACAGAACACTCTAAAGGCTCCATATATGCTCCCATTATGAACACAATTAAAACCACCCGTTACAAACTTTGTACTTCCAGGCATTATCTATGTTGACTTGGTGTTATTAAATGGCCTGTAGGGGGCAATAGATGGAGTCAAAGATTCAGCAAATAAAAAGGAAGAACAACAACACAAACTAGAACAACAACAAACATGGAGACACTGGAGGAGAGAACGGTGTTAGTCTGAAGGCCTTGCATCGCATTTTGAGTGGAATTTGTTTCTCTCTTTCTGCTGATGCAAGAAATTGATGTTGAAACTCGCAACATCACTCATCAAAATGTTCCGGTGTTGTCTCCCACTTCAACTTTTTAGTAGAGCTCATCACTGCCCCCTATGGCCAATGCATGTACTTCTCTGTTGGTCCGTATCTGCAAGCTTTGGGAAAATGGACCAAAGTACGGACCTCATGTAGAATATAAATGAGACATAACAAACATTAGAAGACCTTACCCTTATTTTTCATTTTTCAGTTTGTTCCTGTTCTGTCTTTTTGGTTTTGGAAGACGTACTAGACAGAGTAGAGGAATATGGATGGAGCCTACTCTTGTATTCACAGAACAGGGTTGTTGGTTTTTGTCCCTGGTGGTTCTTTTAGCTCAAGCTGCTTCACTCTTTACTTTTGAAAGCCTTGTATCTTGGGAATCCCCTAAAACGATGTCTGGCACATTTAGCCTTGAGGTAAATGGGATGACTTGTCTCCACCCCATTGATCAACAGTGGAATAGAGCCTCTGACATGTTAAGGCAGGATTAATTAGAGCTGGCGCAAACCTCATTACGCCTCATTAAAATAAAGATCAGGGAGACACCCACCTCATTCCTGTAACGCACAACTTTTATCAACCCCCTAATTTGATAATAAATCATCAGCTAATTGAGATATATCCAATTATACAACTTTTGCTCACAAAGGAGTAAGGAAATACTTTTTATCAATAGACACTGTAGTTTGGTCAATAGGGACCACTTGAACATTAAATGGAAATTTGCCTTGTTTTGCGTATAACCATAGAAAGACTCTTCTTGGAGACATGATGGGTCCCAAACTAGGAATTCAGCTTAAGGCCCTGGTGACACATAAATGGATATTTTTATAAAGTAACATTTTTTTTGTCTCTCTTTGAATAATGATATCTTTATCCAGGCAACAGCTTTTGGCAAAATATCTCACACAGCACTATTACAAACGCATGAGTTCTCCAGTGAAAGTATAACTGATATAAGCTAATCCGAAAACAAAGTAACATTTTTAGTGTGGGGCGATGAAGAGGAGCAATTGTAGTTAAAGGTCCGATATTATACTATTTTGAACATTATACATGTTGTCACCATTACAGTGGATACATACTGAGCCGTGACCTCCGCCTGGATTTTAAAAGCTCACTTTTGTGCATCTAAACATTTCTGCCACATCTTCAGTTTTTAATAATCTATACTTTGGGATAGGGCTGGACGATTAATCGCATTTGCGATATAATCGCGATTTTAAAAAGTGCAATTTCCAAATCGTAGAGGCATGCGATTTTTGGTCACTTAACATTAGCGAGAGTTGCACTTCTATTAGTCCCTTTCTGATAACACTCCAGCCCTTTAGGTGGCGGTAATACGCTTAATGTGGGTTTGCTGCCACACGGAATTGCGGACTCCGCAGCAAATATGCATCCTTTGTTTTCAATGAGAGCATTTCCACTGCATCCGCTGCGTTGTGGTTCCGATCCGACAGTGTGCTGCGCAGCGAACGAGATACATAGCAGTTCTATTTTCTTCGACGGCGGAGCTAGTCCGCATCAAAATGCACAGATCAGATCGCACCAGAACGGAAAAGAAACAATACTAATAATACAAAAATATACGCACTTAGGTTTCTTATTTCGAATATTTATACGTTTATATACACGAGTAAGCATTAAATGCAGTAAAATCTGCAAAAACAAAGCTTTTTTGTACCCAATTTAATGAGGAAAATCTCTGTGGAGTGAAAGTGATCAATTGCTTTTATTGCGCCATCTTGTATTTCTCGCGCATGCTATTTCGAGTTGCTCGGGGCTCAGCTCCGCAGCGCAGCGGATCTGAAAGGCATTCAGTAGGCTCGGGTGCGCGACGTCGGTCGGTGGTTCCGCAGCAGAGCCGCAACGCATGCAGTGGAACCCCGGGGTGAGTTGCAGACCCATTGGCTTGTTGGCTAGAAGTAAGCTTGCAGTTTTCCACATAACAAACTTATAAGCCTCTAAAACAAAGCAGAGGGTTGCTCATTTTGCACTAAAGTCTGTGTGGTTCTTTGTTACTAGAATATTATTTTGTTAATACTGGTGTGAAGTATTTAATAATTTATTTAATGGATTATAGGTATTTAATTTTATTTCATTTTTATTAGTAGTTTTATGTCCTGAGGTAGAGTTTTATTTTCAAGTTTACTCAATGTTACCAATAAGTACTTCAGTTCAGTTTTTACTGATTGAAGATCAGTGAATAATTAAGCCTATCACTTGGTTTAGAGTTTATTATATCAATACTTCATTAAGAGAAACATTCACAAATTTTACCATAGCATTAAGTACCAGTAAAACTGTTTAATACACAGACTTGTTACAGTAGCTGCACTCTGCACTTTTATGTTCAATAAGGAAGATTGATGTTCAACTCAACAAGCGCTTCTCTTGAATGAAAATATTCTGATTGATAAAAACAGTTCTGTTTCTATTTTTAAATAGACCTTCTCTACAAACTTGTATTTTTATAGGTCATTTTTGTTGCTTTTGGTCAATGCAGAGAAAAATCAAAATAAAATCGCAATCGCAATATTGGTAAAAAAAAACCCGCAATTTTGATTTTTGGCAAAATCGCACAGCCCTACTTTGGAAGGAGTTTGAAAAGTTTTTCATAAACACAGTTTTTGATAAACTTGATGCACATAACTAATGGGTTATTATCTTAACCCTTACCCTGGGCCAAAGAACTTCTACTGTGTGTTATCCTGACAAACTATATCACAAGCCCCTTTTATGCTCCCTATAGTATTTTAGAGGGACTTTCTCAACCAACATTGTGCTCTATTTATTATCCCTCAGCAAACCAGCTCAAAGGCATGTCACTGTCGCTTTAATGCTGCGTCCAGACTTTCCATTGAAAACTTAAAGAAAAGACATTGAAATGCAAGGAACATAAACAGTTGACTGATGTCACGTCTCAGTTTACATTTATCCCCACTACAGAGGCGGTCCTAGCCATGAAGGAGAGACTGCTCCAAGATGCATATTTGGAACAAAGAACCAACCTCACCCTGGACCACATGAGCCAGTGCTTGACACCACTTACTTCCAATTCAGAGGGAATTTCTTCAGGTATAAACACGGCTGTGCTATGGGATCCCAGTGTCCGTGATTGTAGCTATTCTGTACATGGAGGAAGAGACACTGGAGACAGTGGAGAGCACAGCGCTTGACACGTTCCCTGTAAACACTCCTAGCCACTGGTTTAGATAGGTGGATGACACATGGGTCAAAATTAAGACAGAGGAAGTGGAAGCCTTCAGAGAGCATATCAATGTTGTGGACAAGGACATCAAGTTTGCATGTGAGGATGCCAAAGAGAACCGCCTGGCTGTCTTGGACTGTGCAATAGTCATTTGACAGGAAAACTCCAGGTAGAAGTTCACAGGAAGACCACTCACACTGATCTATATCTCCTTTTTGACTCTTGGACCTTACAACAAAGAGCTCAGGAAGTGCCCACAAGCTCAGAGGGGAAACAGAAAGAGAACCAACACATCCACAAGGCCCTGAGATTCTGTAGATACCCAAACTGGGCATTTAACAAATCCAAGATTAGGTGCAGCAAGAACAGAGAGGACCAGATCCTAGAAGAAGTTAACATTGTTATTCTTTACATATCTTGGCTATCAGAAAAGCTAAAAAGAACAAACATCTCAGTACATTTTTTTTTTTAGTCCACCCCCAGTAAAAATGTGATAAATATATTTTTTTAACAATAAGATAAGCATTCTAACAATAGCAATGTGCTTCTGCAGAAAAAAGCCAGTCCTTAGTAAATTTCTACAAAATCTCCAACCGTCACAGTTTTTCAACAAACAAAGGCCTTGTGTCATATATCTTATATTTTAAAGCCCCAGTACCTGGTTTTGTTTTGCTGTTCCACTCACTACTCATTTCCATTTCCAACAACATTTCCTTCATCATTTATTTAAGAAAAGGTCAAACTAGACCAATTTTTCACCACAAAGTACTAAGACTTAACATTAAATTAAAATTTTAAAAAGTAAAAAGTTTGGAGCTTACCTGAAACTTTTAAATTTGGAGTTTACCACTGTAGACTGTGGTGATCCTGTAAACATAGCTTCAAAGCATTGCCAACATTTATCCATGTTTTTTTGCTGCCAGTTTTCCTGTGTAATAAGATGTATTATGAGCCAGAATTACCCATTTCCTTGGTTTACTTCCTTGGTGTCATTTTTACCGGAAGCGAGCTGTGATTGACCAAAATCCCACCGTGGGCTGATCATTCTCATCTATTAAAGTCCTTAATTACACATCCTACATCACATCTTAAGGTCTCGTTTTTCACAGATGTTTCAATAGGCTTTAGGTGAACAAACTGTCAAACTAAATGCAAAAAAAGCTAATTACCTTTGAATATCACAAACAGCAGAGATAAAAAAACAAAACAAAAAAAACACAGACACACAACAACAACAACAAACAAATAAACAAACAAACAAACACTTAACCTCTTTAGCTTCTAATTTGGGGACATGAGGTCTCCTGAACGAGTTGTGTCTAAGGCTCTCTATTGTACTTGATTGTTATTTCTGAATCTGTGTATTTGGCTAAACACGCCATCATTAATAGCCAAATATGAAGTCATCTTTTTTTTCCGAATTATTGTAAGAGTGCTGTTTGAAAAGGTTACTCTTTATTGATTCCTTTCAAAAGTTGACATTCTCATCCGCCATCAGCAGTTGTTGGGCTTCGGACGTTCATGTAGCCAACAACAGTGTTTTACAAGAGAACTGTTGCCGTGTAAACTGAACCCATTATAAAGCTTCCGTCCATGGCAGGAGGCCCTCACTCTGCAGCTGTGATGACTGTGAGGAGGAAAGTTGGAGTGATGAATGACCTTGCTTTCCTTTGTGCATGTGTGTGTGCTCTTTAATTTATTCATAGATAGAGCAGTGGGCGCAGACATGCTGATCGCAGGAAAATGTGGACCTGTCAAAAACTTTCTCTCTGATAAGCCTTTTCTTATTGTATTAGCTTTAAATTTTCTTCCCTGACAGACAATGGGCCGGTTACCCTTTTCAAACAAAGCCATCTTCCATTAAATACATCAAAGAGGGTTGTTGTAGATTGTATGCACTCAGCTGTTGTTCCCAGCCAGTCTGTTAATCCACTGACATCAGTCTGGTGCAGGTTTTATTCAGTGACTTGTTTCTCTGATTGGTTGCATGTTTTTCAAGTTCCATCAGTCCAGATACATTTGCGCTGACACCTGGGCGCAAATAGATGCCTTTTCGCTCGCACTGACATTCTTCCAGATGTACCATATGTGGTGACAGCTCTCCACTTTATTCCTCATTAATACCATTCTATTTGCTGACTCACAGATGGCCTCAAGTCCTAACTTTACACATCTTCTCTGTTGTGTCAGGAAAATGTGGCTCTGTGTACATAAACAGCCAGATGTAATGCTAATCACACAGCACAGCTTCATGGTGGCTTTGTCACTTCATGCCAAAGCACTATGGATGTACACTTCAGCAGGAGACAGCAGAACTTGAAGATATGTGGCGATAAGTCAGATAATCCTTCATCTTCAGAGAAGGTTTCCTCTCACACAGTGTTTAACAAGATGTTGTTAAAGAAAAGAAAATGCTACTATGCTATGTTACTAGATTTTTCAGTTTTGGAACTTTTTTATGGCTATACTCACACTCAAACAGAAAGAAATTGTTTTGGGAAAGATTTGATTTAATGTTAGAAGATCTACAGTCATCACTGAATTGTCATAAGCTATACCAGTAACAGATTGGTTGATCAGACAGAAACTTAAATCATGTAAATTTTAAAATACAAGCCTCTGAAAAATAAAAGAAGAAATCATTAAAGATGACACAAAACGCAAATCACTGAAATATTACTCTTGTTAAGTAATATTACTTCCTATTGTTTCCGAAGTAGAGGAAAGGGAGAAAAAGTTTAAGAGAGCGTTCCTAGAGAACACATGTCTAAATATCTAAATAAATAAAAATGAAATTATAAATAAATAGTCAAGTGGTGGGGCAGAATATTTACTGGAATTGTGCTGGTAAAGCAACACACACTTAGTTTCACCTTTAATAAGATGTATTAATGTGTACCTATCAGCATATGTATGGCTAGAATATAATATAACTACCATCAGTTGTAAATGGTCACAGGAAAATGTAATAATCTGGCAAGATAGTATAAAAGAAGAACCATCTCGTTATGTTCCCCACTGACAGATGCATACGCTGTTGTCACACATTTGGCAGATGATGCAGCCATCTCAGTCCCTGTGAATCTTTACTACATACAGGATATAGGCACCATGTTTTATCTCCTTCAAATACACTACGACTAACAACCTCCTGTCCCCTGAGCTCAGACACCGTCACCATATTAATGCGGTGGATATATTCCTCTCATTAGCTTTTCTTTAATGTTACATCCCAGTCCTGGAGTAGACCAAGGGCCTGTGCTCAAGCATAATTCTGCTGTTAATTCTAATATTTGAACCCTGCAAATTATTTTGCTGTTTTGTAACTGTAATTATGTACTTGTCAACTTGTGTTGTGTTAAATGCCCACTCTGTTTGAAAATTGCCATAATCAATGATCAATCGATAATGACATAATTTTTCAGCATTAATTTTTTAATTGACAAAACATTTTCAAATGGTAGCATTACAGAATAGAATCAACACTTTCCCCATTGACTTTTTTTCTTTTCCTCACTCAATAGGTGATTTGCCATAAGGCTGTCACTGACAGATCATTGATTTTTAAGAAGTCGTTTCATGTAATACCAGTGCCAGTGCAGTCTAACATGTAGCTGATTCCATAAGACAGTTCTCATGTGGCAAATAGCATTTAAACATGGCATTCTCAACTGGTGAGATCAGTTATTTTGTATTTTCAAATACTGTTATGGTAATAGGTTAATAACACACTGTTCCGACTTTGGTGCACACACTATGTCCAGGGACTACATCAACTTCATTTACATGTATGATTCTATACACTATACATGCTATAAGTGAAGAGCACTTAACACTACCACTTTATAGCAAATGAAAATAGCAAATAAGCATTTAAATATGGCATTTCCAACTGGTGGGTTGGGGACCAAAAGTTGCAGGCTTGTTCTTAGTGGGTATCAGAGTGTGTGGCTTAAAAATAAATTACTAAAAAAAAAAAAAAAAAAACAGCAGTAAATTGAAAAGGGACAGCTTGTTTGTTGACAAAATGGTTAAGCATAAATATGTTATGTATTAATTTACTTAATAGAGGTAGACTGGCACACTTTTTACATTCTATCTTGAGATCAGCACATCATAGAGCTATATACGGTGATATATGCATGTAAATAAAAAGATAGAAGGGTCTGACAACATACCCAACAGTGTGGTTTAAATGTAATATTAATTTAAGCTTCATAAATAGCATATATGTGTAGCCTACCCATCTGCGTGTGATACAGAGGGCATTTATAGTTGAGAGACCTGAGGCCGGGAACAGTTTGGTACTGAAAACTGTTAGACTGAACCCCTGTTGTCTGAAAGTCTGTCTATACATTCTGTCAACCTCCTGCCAGGGAATAAAACAGTGCCCTGCTCCATGTTGGGTTAATATGTGACAGCTTACCCTCAAATCACTGTGCCCCCACTCCCAGGTGCACTAAAGTTGAGTTATTATCATGAATTTATCAGAAAGGTATACATTGAATTGTGACTTTTGACCGTGAATAATAGTTGAGTAGTACAAAACTACTATTGCACTTTTAAGTATAACCTTTTGGTTGAAAATAGAAGCACTGAGACAACGTATCCAGTGTGACAACATGCCCCAGTCACCCCCAAGTACTGACATTAGTTCTGAAACTGCTGTATCCTGCAGGTTGTAATGAAAGTTGACTTTTGGAAATGGAACTTTGCTCATTTTTTTTTTATAGTGGGTCACAGCTAAATGTTCATGATTCCAACCATTCTCAATAGTATTGGGCATTTGCAGTTTAAAGCTCTCTGCACCTCTTCGGTTCAGTGCAAATGCTTTTTAACCTTGTCTTGTTGCGAATGAATTTCTTTGATTGGTCGGTGTATTCCCTCAGAACATCTGTTATTTTGTATTTTTAAATATTCTAATGGCCTTGAGCAATGATTTTTTTGCATGCACGTAGTATTAGGTTAGTAGCACACTGTTCCGACTTTGGTGCACACACTGCATCCAGGGGCTATATCAACTTCATTTATATGTATGATGCTATACACTATACATGCTATAAGTGAAGAGCACTTAACATTACCATAGCACTTTCACAGTACATTATAACAGTTCGAATTCAAGCCATTCTCCCTGGTGACAGTCAACCTTCAGGCGCTCCGTTACTACATGAAGTGAACGGTGCGGCATTTTAAAACCATTTAGCCCTAAGTGTCGACACGACCTCTTCATGACCCCTGCATTAACAACCCGACAATGCTTGGCTCGGACCCAGCTCCTTAACCTTCTGTATTAATATCTATAATGATTTCTCAAACCTTGAAAGAGGTTGTGGTAGTTTCTTAGGTATGAAGTAACGCCCAAGGTGCTGCGTCGGGGCATTGACAACTGCTGAACATGCTTTTCATCTTTGTCGTGTTGTAAGTATTTTTCTTTAATCAGGTCTAGTCCAAGGAGGCAGTAGCTACAGATAATAAAAAGAATATAATGTGCTGGCCATTAAGGATTAAGCATTTTAAAATTAAGAAGCAGTGAATGGACAAGTAAGCCCTGAAGAATGACCAGTCCTTACACACTCCTCGCTGTCTGCTCTCAAGCTCACATTACCACAGAAATAATCCTCTTGACTTTTATTGCCTTTTAATACGGTAGCTATATTAGCAGTATGCATACATTTCTTTAAAAACTGTGCAATAGCAAAGTGACTTCGAGGATTAAATAAAAACTAATAGACCATTTCAATTAGCATTGGTTTTATTAGGATAACGTTACAATTCGAAGAAAATGTTGCTCTGTTTTCCATCATTTAAACAAGGCTTGTTCTTCATATCACAAGTGCAAAACATACACATGCACACAGCCACATTCTTGTCTTACCACCAGCTGTTGTGTAATTACAGGGTAACATTGAGGCTGGAAATGCTAAGTGAGAAACGCCTCATACTGATCCACATCTGCGACATGAATATGGAAATACGGTTTGTTTATCAGCGTGAAAGGTAGTGTAGAGCATAATCTAGTGCAACAAAAGGTACACAAGGTCTTGAGTAGGATTTAGTGAGAGAACAAAATGGCTTTGTTTGGAGTGTGACAAAACATAACGTCAATGTGGCCGCGTCAAAGGGATGTTTTGGACTTTATTTGAAATATAGTTTTATGAGTTCCGTTACCTGTGTTTAAATCTCCTCCTCCTGGAAATCAAACTCAACCTGAAGGACCAGACAAATTCTTTGAATTAAATAGAAAAATTAGGATGGTGAGTTAGGCTAGGCTAAGAAAAAAACTGGAGCTATATTGGATACCATCTCATGCATGTGTATTCCAACACTTGGTATGTAATAGTATTAGAGCTACTTATCTGTGAAGCCAACCGAATTCGTCCAAATTAGTTCCATATCATGTCATTGTGTTCCTTTAAGCAACCCTGTGTAACCATTAGGGAGGGCGCAGATCCCTCTCTGTGCAACCTCACTGTCAGTGGAAGCCATGTTTGTTTACCAGTAGAGACGTTTAAGACGGCTAGTTTGAATGAAAGACACATCTTCTGAAATGGTAATTTTAGTGTATTTTGTACAAATACTATTCTGTTATTGGTCTATTTTCTTTATTATACGCGGTTTCTGTCCAGCTGAGGGTACTGTTTCAGAGAGAAAGACCTGATTTAACTGACCTCACATCTAAGAACCATCAAAATGATTTTGAGAGCATATACAGTAATTTGGGACTAAAAGTTACATGGTGGGTGCACGGTAGCAATGTGTTTAGCGCTCCTGCTTCACAGCAAGAAGGTCGTGAGTTCGAATCCCGGCCGACCCAAAACATCGTTGGTTGATTGTAGCCAACCCAAACATCATTGGCTAACTCTGGTCTTTCTGTGAGGAGTCTGCATGTCCTCCCCGTGTCACCGTGGGTTCTGTCCGGGCACTCCGGCTTCCTCCCACCGTCCAAAGACATGCATGTATAGGTGAATTGGTGACTCTAAAGTGCCCCTAGTGGATGAATGTGAGAGTGAATGGTTGTCTGTCAATGTACGTCTCTAAGTGTCAGCCCTGCGTTGAACTGGCCACTGTCCAGGGTGTACCCCACCTAAGGCCCAAAGATGCTGGGATAGGCTCCCACAAATGGGATAAGCGGTAGAAAATGAATGAATGAATGAGTTACATGGTGCTACTTTAAATGTGCAACCAATCCCAAGGTGAAATATACAAACTTTTCAAGTTTGGTATGCCCTCTTTAGTGTCTACAATTGAGGTTTATGTGTGTTATGTTTGCAACATGCATTTGCACCCACATATTCCGCTTGCATGACAAGATACCATCTTTAAATGTGCCTTTCTTGGAAAATAAACTCTCTAAACTCCATAGAACCAATTTCCGGTTTCCACAGCTGTCAATATAGGACAAACTGAGCATGACATGATGCAAACTGAATAAAAGTGGTCATCCCCAAATTTTGTTCCACAGACCAAACTTTCTGCCAATCAAGCACAGCTTTCTTTCTTAAATCAGGTGTGTGAAAATTAGGTCTACAACAAAAACAAACAAATAAATTAAGAAAAGTTCATCCAAATAAAACACTTTATAGGTGCTGCTATAGAATTTTAAGTTCCTTGTGAGGATGAAGTAAAAATGGTTCATTTATGCAAAACTAAAAACCTTTGAATACAGCCACTATAATATTTTTAGGGTAAGACTCAATTGAAGGGTATGACAACAAATGTTCAAGTGGTATTTAAATCCATACTCAGTACTACATTATACAACCACTTGGGGACAAAGCGTACACTGTGTGGAGTATTCAGTAAATGTGTTTAATAGAAATTTAAACAGACAGAACGTATGGAATCTGGTACTTTTTCATTATTGCTGTAGAGTTTTGGCTGAAGATTAAACCCCAGAATGATCATAAAAAGTCTGTCTCCACCGTTGGCTGTCTGCTTGGAAATTTCAAAGGACATCATTTCCAGTAACACAGGCTTTGTCTGAAAAAACATGTCTGCTTCTAAATGAAGGTCAGTTCAGCTTGTGATACAATGGAACTCTTCCAGAAAACGGCATCACTTTGAAAGCTTTACAAGGCACAGAGCTTAAATCCTCCTGTGCCAGCTGCAAGGGCACAGTGATTCTACCGGTTTACGGTTTAGTGTGATTTACAGTTGGAGACTTTTATGGCTCGGCTTTGTTTGAATTAGGAGCTGGTTAGGTACATTTCAATGTGACGTGCAACTTTACTGCGACAAAATCATAATCACACACCATCTTTTATCAGTGATTCATTGACAAATAAAATTGTCAATGCCTTTTGAATCACGTCTGCACTACTTCATTATTGGTCGACACTTAACAAGTCAATTCAGCACATGATCAGTTAGATAAATAAGAGTGAGTCTGTTTGTGCTGGAATAAGGTTTCTATTTTAAAACAGACGTTGGCAACAAGAGTAGACCTTGATCCAGAGGCTAGGAGCCAGATTTACTAGCATGTTGCTGTATTGCAAAAACTGTTTTTGGCCCAAAAAGGAGCTATTGACATTTACTAAAGACTCACTGCGCTTTTTAGTGCAAGCTAATTGCTTTTGTGTTTGTTGGAGTTACCAATGCATGTGCAAAAATTGTGTAAGAGAGTATTTAAATGTATTGTAAAGCCTGGTTTACTAAGGTTTGTGACACAATAAAGGGGAAAGAGCCAAAATTGTATACCTAAAAAAAGGATGTTTTTAAGTGAAGAACCATGCTTTTGCTGAGCCAGGTTTAGGGGAAAACAACTCATAGCACAGAAAAAAATACTATTTATATTTATTAAAATGACACAAAAATGTCCACAGCTGAAGCAGATTTTAGTTTAGTTTAGAAAGGATCGAAGACGGCCACTGCACTGTGACGTTATCAAGCATGTGGACTATTTTACATACTACTGTTTACCTTAAACACTGGCACAATCAAATGTTCGGGCAAAATAGGCACTCCAGTTGATTAATGTCATGTTCATGGTGTCATTCGGACATGTGGTTCATTGCACTGAAAAACAGCATTAATACCAAGCAATTGTTTTCATGAAAGAACGTAAAATACCAAATATAATTCAGTGTAATCATGCTTTGGAAACTGCCTGCTTGTCTATGCCTTCACTGAACAAATCCCCAGCATTATTTTTTTTTAACTGACAATGGTTCTTTGGCAGTACAATGTATATTTTCTGGAGATACCCCTCCAGGAGCATGGAAAGAACATGGAGACTCCACACAGAAAGTCAATTGGCAGTGATCGATCTCATGACCTTTGCAGAAGTGCTAAACACACTTAATACTTTGATTGCACATTTATTACTGTCTGAGTGTCTTTTTGTGTCCTGCACCACTCCTAGTGAACATGTAACTCTGATCAAACAAACAGTAATGTCATATTTTGGCAAAAGATTTTCATAAAACATGACTGAATTTTGGAAAAAAGAGCCACTGGTCATCAAATGGACTTTAATCCTGATTGTGTTGCATGCTGCTACTGACAAAGATTAATCACAATAATGATAGGGAAGAGAAAAAAACATCAGATAGGATCATTACAAGGAATATTAATTCCAGCTAAAATTCACGTGACAACCAAAAATGGATGGCACACACACATACACACACAAACAAAAACAAAAAAACTAAACACCATAGTGAAATTCAAATATCACACATGCAACGTATAATCAAGGTGTCATAAAGGAGTCATGCCCAGACAGATGGATTTATGAGAAGCATAACGTGAAAATGTGTCACTCGCACCGCAAAAAGGAACAGAAAAAATGTAATTGGAGGAACAGGGTATTCACTTACATAAGGTGACAGATTTTTTGTTAACCTCAGCGTTCAAAAAACAAACAAAAAAACAACTCCTTCAGTAATCTTTGCTACTTTCTTTTATTAACTACTCATTACTACTACTACATTAGGAAATCAAATGTGTTTGCATCAATGATGATTAAAATGAGTTGACAGGAATTTGCCTTTTGATATTTATAATATGCACAGGCAGGCTGGCGTGTTAAACCACACACGGAACATGGACAATGAGGCCACACGCAGTTTTCAGCAAAAGGTGACAGGGTGTACACCAGCGTGGGGCATGCATTTCAATGAGGTATATACATTAGGCACTTTGCTGAAATACCGTATGCATAGCAGGAACTTTGCATACATAGTGAATACTAATGGGAAATATTCACCATTAGGAATGACTCAAATGATGGAGGAGAGGAGATAAAAATAACTATGATTATTCCATATAGCACTGGGTGTGTTTAAATTGGTATCTCCCTAAGGAATAAGTAAAATGAACATTTGAAAATATACATTTGATTTATTTCAGAAAATTTGGTCTTTGTAGCCTATTGATCATTTTTCTTGCTAATCACACGGAGCATGAAAGCCCATACTCTGCTTCCACCTTTTCTGTTAACGTGTCTAACCAGGAAAGACATGCAGATGTGTTCAGCAGGTAAGCTCCCTCTCTCTATACCACATTCTGTGCTGCTTAGAAAGGCTGCATCTCCCCATTTCACTTGCTGTGCACAAATGCCGTTATTTCTCTCCACTGCTTGTTTCAGACACAGCGTTCCTCTCTTTCCAGCTGCCACAGCGTGTACTCTGTCCCTATGTGCCCACTGCTAGTTTGGAGGTCATATCAATTTCCGCATTATGTTCAGATGACTACTCCTTATAAAACTGACAGCATATTAAAATAAGTGTCATAACTACATTTTTAGTGCTATAAGCCATTATTTCTGTTGAGGCTGCTTCAGAACAATTCAATCAAAAAAAAAAACCCCAAAACTTTACTTTATTACTGTAAATAAGAGTTGCCCCCAATTTCAACTGCATGCAGAGACAAGCGGAGGTGCATGAAGGGGAAATTGGGGGGTAAGCGTTAGCCTACCACTTGCCAAAAAAAAAACATAATACCTGAAGCATCTTAAACGACTTTAAGATTTTGAGGAAGGTGTGCTGATATTGGATAATGGCACGCTATATTTGGTAATGCTAACGGCTACATTTTAAAAGCAACAGCTTTGATCGATGCAATAGACCGTTATAGTTTTGTTATAAATCATTCAAGCTTTTAGAAACAGGCTAAGCAGAGAATATATTTTCAAAAGACACAAGGTCATCATGGACAACTGACTGTGTGTGCTGTCAGTAGGTAGAATATATTTGCAGTATTCAAGCTTCACCTAGCCACAGGCTATAGGTCACTGGATGGTTAGGACTATAATATGGCGGACTAATACAACAAATAACAGCATATGGCTGAGGCAGAGCATGGTTTTAGCACCTGTGCTTCCTCATCAAAGATTGTTAAAGGGAGCGCTGCCTAAAGAGATTAGTATGCATCTGCTGAAGGAGCAAAATGTACATTAAGGAAAAATTAACACTGCCATTATAAAAAAAGGCTTTATTTAAATGCATACTGTGGCTTTATCTGTTGTTGGCAACCAATAAATTGTCTAAAAAGTTTTTTTTTTCTCTTTCTCTCTCTTCTTTACTATTTTTTACTTGTGCACTCCTACAAATTAATCAAGTGGGTGTTTTTGATAATGTAATGGAAGGACAAAAATACTCTTTACTATTTTTTGATGTACTTTATTTTAACTTCTTAGGTCAATGCACATGCCAAATCAGCAGTTTCAAATGGACAACACCAGAAAGACACTCCAATAGTGTATTGTATTATACATTGGATTTGTTATCATGTAATGGTACTGACCTTGATGTGAAGTGGGCAGTTTTAGACCCGTAGATTCCGTAAATGAAATGCTCATATTAAGTTATGACCACAATTACACTGAATTAACAGCTCAAGTAAAATTGAAACAAAGGTGTCTCTTTCAGTCATTTCTTTTATTTAGGCTGGGCAGCTGCAATATCTGAAGCAGCAGCTATATTAATGTCCGTGCCTTTGATTGCACAAACAAAATCAAGCCATGTCATAAAGCCTTGTCTGCTAAACAAGCAAATAATGAAGATTTAGATGGCCAATTAGAGGCCTAAACATTAACGGCTCTCCTCACTCCACTTGAGCTCATGTGTCGGTGTGTTTCGTGCAGGTTCAGCACTGCCAGCGCTGTGGAATGATCTATTGCTTAGAATGAATTCAAGCTATGGAGGCACATTTGTCAAAGTGAATGTACAGTGAAAAATGCAACTGAGTGTCCAAGAATAACAAATAATAACATTCAGTACAACAAGGAAAGCTTTGTATGAATATATTAGAAATTACAGAGAGACAGGGGGAAAGTTGAGGATGTGGATAAGCCGAGAAGAGTTTGCGTCTAACACAAACAAGAAAAACAGAGAGAGTGGTTTTATTTATTTATACTGTTTACATATTTGTGTATAACAAGATGTTTCTGAAAGACACACACCTTCCAGAGATTTTCATAAGAACTGAGGGTGTCCTAACATGGACACTGTACACCAAGAGAGCGCCTCTAAACACAGAGAAACAACTTGGCCGAAGAGAGATCAAACACCCAAACTTTAAAAGCCCTTGCCATTCTGCCAAAGGTGCTGCCTTAATAGTGTATATAAAGATAAAAAATAGATGCATACACTCAAGTACACTCAGACAAACAGCTAAAACTAGATACATTACACATATACAATGAATGTATGACACATACATGAGCACTCACTCACAGATACAGGCACACTTGCAGTAAAGTGGGCAAGCACAGTTAGTGAGATAGTCGTAACAGGTTGTCAAGAATGCATTTGGACAAAGAGGTTTAAGGTAGAAGATGTTTGACTTTGTGTCAAGGTAGTTAGCAGGTGGATCACCTGTGTTGGGAAGAGACACTGAAACTAGCAAAACCAGACTATAGCCTTTTGTCACTGTTGCCAGGGTCACAGTTTCCCACACAATTGGGCTATTTTTAAAATACAGTAGCAGGGGAAATTACAGAGCCGTGGGTTACGTTTTTTTGGGAGGGGATACTTTTCTAATGTGCCATGGCCTTAAAAATGTTTGTAGACTATGAAAAAAATAAAAATGGAGCCTTTTCTCAGTGTGTTGATCCTGGGAATGAAGACTTGGCAACCCCCGCCTGTGAGGGAAAATGTGATTGAGTAGCACAGTTTTCATTATTTGAAGAATATAAATTTGGTAGCGTAAAATTTTTCAATGAAACCATTTCAGCTAAATATAACTGATGCAATATGTCAAACCTTTAACCTGCGGAATAAAAAAATGGACTTGGCAACAGTGCTCAGCTCTCATCAGTTTATCAAACTTGACACAGAGATCAAAAAGTTGACTTTTTTTGTCAATTTTACCTGGATCATGACATGAATGAGTGACAATCTCCATAGTCATAGCATAAAATGTACATGGGGGCCACAGTGGCAGGCTGGTTGACTGCAATCATCAAGGGTGTACCCAACCACATGCCCAAAGCTGCTGGGACAGTCTCCAGCCAATGGCGAGGCTAGCAGAAAGTGAATGAGTGAATATAATTTAAATGAGATGACCAAATAAACATGTCCTTAAGCAGTTCCAACAAAATGAAATGACTGAACATATAATCACAAAGATACTGCAAAAAATCACAGGTCCTTTTCAAGCCAGTGGCACATCTAAGGGTTGTAGGATGAAAGATAGTTCACTGACTCCCATGGGCTTTCTTGGAAAGAGCTCACTGTAATGTAATGTAACATACCTTCTACATTACACACATCCACTTCTCTGGAAATATTAATAAAGGTTTCAAAGATTCATTTTCTTCAGGAGAACAAATTGGAAACATGGCACATCAGGTAGTCAATCCTCATATGATAAGTTAATCTGTGATGAACCCATGTGATCACACGGTGCGGACAAACAACAATATGGTGGCTTCCTGAGTGAGTAACATTACCTTATTTCCCAGAGGCGTTCTTGTTTCCCCTGCTTTCTCATCACCAGTGGCACTCAGGACAGCCGACGGAGACGCCTGCCGTTATTTATTACGGCTTAATAACTGCACGCCTGCCAAGTCAGAAAGTGGTCAATAAGAAAAAAGTGTCTGTGAAAGCGCTTCATATTAAATGTGCCAGTGTTTGTTGAATACAGAGCGCGCCTCTCGCTCGAATGAAGCGAAGAAAAATTGCATTTGAATAAGCCTCACCTTCGGCCCTCATTTGATGTGCGTTCGTGTCGGGGGTTGTAGTGATTAGTCAAAGGCCGCTTTCCTTTGAGTGGGAGCTGACACACAATGTGAAGATCTGAAAAGAGGCATGGGAGTTCAGTCAACGCAAGTTCACTTCCCACTCCAGAGATAAACATAAAAGCTGAATTACAATAAATAATAAATTAGATCTGTGCAAGTTTTGTGCAGCCTTTGCCTTTATTGGCTCAAATATTTGTAGAAGTGATAGTGGATGCATATGCTGTGTCCACATTGTTGAACTGAATCTGCACCGAGGAACTAATCATTTCAGCATGTGTTAGTGGATCTTGTGTGCATTTCATTTGAGAGCCTGTATTACAAAGGGGTTATTTACATATTGTTGTAAAGGTCATTTTAAGTTGATTGACTTTCATTAATAATTCAATTTAACTGTCTGTAGGACTTTTTGAAGGACAATCAAGTGGCTATTTTTGTCAATTTTAAGTGAAATAAGGTGGTTTTATTTATTACAAAATTATTTTTTTACATTGTGTGAAGAGAAAGACTTGTGCATGTAGTGTCTTTGATCAACATTCATTTAGTTGATGCTCACTGTTTTCTAAACCACACAATTTTTAACCCTACCTCAAAGTGAGACATTTTTATTGGGTTTTTTTTTCGGTTTTGGTGTTCAGTTCTTAATTATTATGAAATGAGAAATTTTAAAAAGCTTTAAAACATTACTGAGGTCCATCAGTGAATAGTGAGGCCAGTGGAGTGAGTTCTTTAGTCTTACAGACTCGGGGAAGAAGCAGTATTGTTCTGGTAGAAATAAGAATTGGCAAGTCACTTCTGAAGAGCATGCAAGCATTGTGTAATGCATTGTGGATTATATAGCTAGTGAAGCTAACAGTCATAAGTAATAAACAACTTCTTAAATCATCAGTTGCGTTTTAGAGGGACTTACTGGTGGTATATTCAAAATACTGCAGTTTGTATTCAATCAGTCTTTTAAGGCAGGGCTGTCATATATACACCTTCATCAGTTAACATAATCTTTTTCTCTCCAGTTTATCCACTTAAATGCGTTTCATCAGGTACGTTTTTAATTCACAAGCACTTATGCCACATCCAGATTTATCAGTTAATTTGTGTTAGCCTTCACTGAAATGGTTACAGAAAGAAAATATTAATTCATAATGTTATGTAAGCTCAGTGGTGGAATGTGTGTGAGTACTGTCCTTAAGTACTGTTTTCAAGATTTAAGCAAATATCTGTACTTTCTTCTCCACTACGTTTGTACATTCACTTTACAAGTTAGCATTAGCATATGTAAATTGTTATAAATGAGCAACACCTTCAATTAAATGTTAAAGTGCTACATAACTGTTTACCAAAACCTACAGCACTGATTTTTCATGAAGCACACTTGAACGCAGCATTTCTCTCTGATACGTCAAACTATACAAACACCTTAATTAATAGTATAATGATTTAATTAGATCTTCAGTTCCCTAAGTCATAAAAGATGCTCTAAACATGCCAAAGCCTGGTTCTTCGTATGTGGAGGATATGGAGGATGCACACACACAGCTTTTCACCATAACATGTATCTGTATGCACCGCAGTGGAAACATTAATAAACATTGCATCTGAGGATCTTATCAAAAACTGTGTATGTTTGGCTTTTGAACAAGTTCTTGGACATACATGGATCAGACTGATTAAGGAACAGCTCATGTTCTGTTGAGCTACACGGATAGAGTCTTTTTTTATTATTATTCACCCAACATTTTTATTAATACAATAAATCTATTTTATATTGATTAATTGTTAAAGCTGAGTCAAATACTTTTATACTTTAAAGTACATTTAGAAGCAACTACTTTAATACTTTCACTTCAGTAATAATTTTAATGTGATACTTTTAATTGAGTACATTTCTACCTCTTTATCTGTACTGTATACACCAGATTATAATAGCTGTAATGTTACCACTTATCACCATGGCATTGTGCTGTTACTCGTCAACGGTTGATTATATATTATAATTAAGCAGTGTTGCATGGTGTCAGGCCAAGTGTCACGTCATTATTTTGCGTAGCTGATACATTTTTAATTCTGGTTGTCATAAAAATGATTGAGTTCATTCATTAAATATAAGCCTGCCCGATCTGTGTTTGACAGGGCATAGTTAGCGAGGCCTTATCGCTAAATGCCGTGTTATCCTTGAATGTATGATGAATTCTACCTGACTAAGAATGTGATAAGCAAGCCCTTCACTCCGAGTTCAGGGGATGATGGCTTCCTCGCTTAAATGCAAAACCGCCGAAAACACCCATTTACATTCCTGCAGCCATGCTTCAGCGGTAGTAGGTACGCTGTGGGTAACCAGCTAGGAATTCCAAGCCACAGCAGGGGTGCCCAACATAAGTGGAGCGAATAGATAATGGAATACTCTGAATATTAAAATGCATTATTCACCAGCATGTATTTGCATGTTGGTTTAAATAAAAATTGGTTCGCAACCAACATTAGCGAGCGACAGCCTATGATTTTATTATTACCGACCCTTTTGGCTGTTTCCTCTCCCGTTCGAAGTCTATAATCATCAAGTACTTACCTATTGATTTTATCACTTCGAACTCAAGCAGTGTGCATTTCCTCGTTTCCTCCCCACATTTCAAGATCTCAGTCGTACTTCAAACAGTGGCTGAATACACTCTTGTCGTTATCACGTTTTCTATTTCTATGCACTTTACGGTCTGTTTGATGTTATTCATGAGCTGTGACTGAAAGTAATACAACTGCATGGGGCCAGAGAAGGCTTTAGAATACAAAGTGCACCGCGCTGCAGGATCATATACATATCTGAGCTTAATATTGGAGCGGAATTAAATTGTGTCTATTGGGCATTTCTGTGCATTTCTATTTGTCAAGTCAAAAAATGGAGGTGGGCCTAACTGCTATCTGTCTAAATGCTATTAAGAGTTTGTTTTAAATTATGTGTTTGGTTACTGCTTATTATTATGTGGGGCACAGGACACTACATGGCCTGTGTGTTTGTGGAGTCAGCTCAGTCTGCTCCAAAGAGAAGTCCTTCTAATCTAAACCTTTTATGAATAATTGCATGATTCTTGCAACCCACTCTCTATGTTGACAATTACTTCTTTGGGAGTAATGACAGCATGGCTTTTTATTTAAATCTTTTCACACTGGCGTTAAAAAAAAAAATTGAAATTTGGAGTTTCCCTCTAAGCTTGAGTCAAGATATACTTTTTTCCAACATTCAGCCCTCAAACTCACAGTTGGCGCATTTGCTTTCCGTCTCACGCGGTTTTCTCTCCTACTGAGCTCAACCAAGCAGTGCCTGTCTTTCCAAATTCCCGTCCAGCGGTTATAAAACTGCAGAGGAAAAAGATGCTTGCGCAGCCTAACACTCAATGGCATTACAACCCTATTGGAGCGGCAGAAAAAGACGCTAATTGAGAAGCTAGCTGAGCAAACTGAGAAGCTCCGGCTGCCCGACTGAGTTTTTCTCAAAACTGCTCCACAAGTTATTGGACAAAGAGGTGCTGCTATCACCACCAGAAATTGACAAAACTTGCTAGGGCCGTAGCCAGCCATCTTCTGCCTACATCCTCCAATGCCCCCACTGTATTAAGCATTGCTTAGTATGATTCTGCCCATGTCCTAAAAAACCTGACTGGGTAATGAGTCGGTTTAGCCCACCGCGAGAGATTCTGGCCACTCAGGGATCTCGCGGTTGCTTTATTTCACTCGCTGAGTTATTAGAGAAACAGAAAGGATGCAGCGGTGCTTTTTGCATCGAATGATACCTTTAAATCAATTTTCAATGATTACAGCTTTATTCAATATTTTTCTGCTTTTTTACCTAAATTTTACAGCTTTGTTGCTCTTGACTTACTTTTGCTCAATGTCATTGTGCTGTGACATTATGAGATGTTTAGTGTCAATAATTACATTTTTGTTATATTTCAAATCAGTTTGATTTATATAGCCCAATATCACAACTGCAGTTGCCTCAAAGGGCTTTGTACAAAATATTATACACATACACAAGGCATTACACTAAACTGCAGTTTAGAACTTATTATTAACTGAAGTGTTAAAGGTTGAACAGGAGATGTTTGTGACAATTGAGAAATCCAGCAGTTATGAGTGAGTTTTTGAAAAAAGCGCATGCGGAAGACCAGCCTCCATCATTGAATTCTGATGCCACACCTCCAAAAGAACATGCACTAACTTGATATTACTCCCTTTACACCACCTGTTGATATGCCAAACTAGCTCTAGAAAATGAATTACTCTCACAACAATATGGTAAGTCAAGTTACCAATTAAGTTAAGAAAGAAATTGGGCGACCAATTGGTTGTCCCTTCAGTGCATACCGTCAATGTAAAGCTGCACCAAAAACGACTGGTGTTATTTCTTTCTTCTTCCTCTCTGCTTAGCTACTTCAAAAACATTTTTCCTTTGGTGCTACTTGTTTCAGGTTTCTTCTCAGACACTGTGCAACCTCAAGCTAACGGCGGAGCCACAATGAAAACAACCTGGAGCTAATGCCGGAGCTGTGTATGCATGCACAACCAGTCTAAATTTTCCATAGCACCGATGTCTCACACAAGGCACGTAGTAAGAATGACATGATAAGCCAGTGGGCCAATGGTCAACGCGATGACAGTGGTAGTGATTGGCTGATGTTTTTAAGGCCCCACTTCGTCCACAGCTGATGAAATATTATTCTCTTTCAGCGCACATAATTAATTCTCTGTTATCAGTCAGTAAAGGCAGTTTCAAGTAATATAACAAGAAATGTCATAAAAAAACATCTTTCTATTCCAAGTGATCTGGCAAATATCTCTGAAGAACTACTATAAGTGACTACTATTCATGAGCTTTAATTGCCTTTAATGGGACAAGTATAGAAAACCTCGGGTAATGGCACATTGCATTGTGGGACTCCACTTGGTTAATTACCTTCCAGTAAGAAACATGCGGAGGTCCTTCTTTCTTACTTCACTTCCTTGTTAAAAAGAGAATTGGGACAGCTCTTCATGATGACGATGACGTTCATCCGGGTCATTGATAGTAAGTTAGCAAGTTCCCGATACCTGGATTAACAGTGTGCTATATGATTCTTTATAACATCCATTTTCTTTACTTTCTATATGGAATATGCATTTTACAATTTGTTTCACTATGGAGGCTAACTGCAGCAATGTTTTGGCTTCAAGATGCACTATGAAACTATATTTAACCAGAGTGCGTCCGGCTTGGTGTCATAAACCACAATTTGGAAAAACAAAACTTTAATTGACACTTTTTTGTTAAGTTCAACACAGCTAAAGATACATTCCTTCCATGTTGTACAAGTGCGAATGAATCATATTCTATAACATAACTCTTCTTACATTTGTCGTTTTATAAAGTTATTTTGAATTTGCGTTGGATGTATAATTTTGGTACAGCTAAAATTATAAGACTCAGACAGTACGGTATCATCTTTGGAAGCTAGAGAAATGTGTAGGATGATAGTAGCTCCTTACAGCTGCATTCCCGGGAACTTGCATTGTGCTCGCTGGCAATGTCAACAGCCATTGCTCCATTTAGTCTTCGCTAACATAACAACCCTCTTTGCTGCAGTATGTAGCGATTCTCCGTGTAATTTCTATTCCACACTTGACATTCCTACAAGCCCCTCTCCTCGTTTGTCAACCGACGACTGCAGAAATTAAGAAACTGGGTCTGGCTATTGATTTGTGCAGCCGGCTTTCACTGTTTATATTAGGATCTGTGCGGATACTGTATTATGAGGGCATGCAATATTAATGTCTGCTGTCTGGTTTCACTTACAGCACCAGAATAAAGAATGCAGTCAAAAGTGGTTGAGCAGTTTTTTTTTAAAACACCGCTCCCAACCCAAACTTGATATTGTATAATGCATTCCTCGTCGCTCTGTGGGTGGAATTGATTAGTTAGTGCTGCTACGTGAGGTCACACTGTCATGTTTCTTAAAAGCTACCTAAGGTTTTTGTCTCATTAACATTGTTCCCAAAACAAGCCACGATACCTGCTGGCATTTCAGTGGCTCGACAAGCGAGGGAGCAAACTAAATTATGTGTTACTGACAAAGTGGATAAGTATCAAACTCTTTCTCTTTGTTTCTGTGTTGTCGTGCCATCACCTACAGCGAGCTACAAGTTCTATTAAAAAAGTGCCTCCGTTAAAAATTGCTCATCTTCAGGCTTTTACACGGCTTGTACTCAAATCTTGGTTGCTGTTTATTTGGTGACTGTTGCAGAAAGAGCACATCTGTGATTATCATTTGCCGAAAACCTTGCCAGCCATTTGTCTACCTTTGTTTGACAAGAAATAGGCCAGACTCTTGGAGTGGGTAAAGAAGACAAAATCCAGCCAAAAGTATTAGTGCTTAATAAAATGAATGGGGAAGTTGATGGAATAAGAGGAACCCAGACTTAAATACTGAGTTACTTTTGTCTCTCCACATTTCAGCACAAACAATATGAAACACTCACTTTTTTCTATTAGCAGGCCTTGTATTTAGACAGAAAAAACTCTCCCTATAAACAATCACAGGAAAATGATCTTTTTGAATGTTCGACAGGGAACTACTGCAGAAAAACAATGTTATGTAGTAATCCCCTGAATGCAGAGTTATCATGTATATCCTGGTGGAAATATAAAGATACAAATGTCCATAGGTTCACCTTTGACTCCTGAGTAGGACTGCTGATTACTGTATCCCCATTCGTACAGCAAAAACACTGTAATCTGAAGTAATGATAGATATTCTGTAGTCGGAGAGAAGACATTTTTCATTCATTTTAATATATAAAGAATACATGGTTCTATGTTAGAATTAAATAGTGTATAAAGTTTAAAAAATAATTATCCATGGGTAGACATCATACAGCATTATTTGCCATGCATTTTGAATTGAGAAAAAGCTCTGATATGAAGAGTATGAGCTGGCGTTTCTTCTGGTGTCCCTGGTTACAGACATAAGACACGAAAATGATGTGCCAAAGACCACAAAAACAAAAAGGACTGTTATGATATACATAATATATTGATTAGGGCTGGTAAAATAGCATGTTAACTTTTTCAAAAAAATATTCGGTTCAGTGCATTTAAAAAAAAAACCCATAATTGTTCATTTGCCCCTTCCACACCGCGGCACCTCATTTCTTGTTTACTGTGGCTAATGCGGCTGCACACTTGAGCTAGTGATGGAAAACAAAAAAAAACATGTTGCTAAATGGACCATTCTGCTGTTAGAGTTTAGCGGATGGTTCCCTGGAAAAGAGTAAGTAAGTAATATGTGTGATTTGCAAAGGTGAGTTTAATTATCACCATGGTAATTCATCATTTTGTAATTACAGAAGTTCACACAAATTGACATTTCAAAAAGTCAAAGTTCTGAACCACAAAGTGAAAGTATCGGAAATGCACTTTAAGTTACTGTATTTTATAAAGGTTTCCCATTATTATTGTTGTTATTTTGTAAGTTATTTGTCAAATTATTTTTGCATTCATAGACCGGGCTGTCACAGTGACTCAGTTTTGAAGTCTGAACAATCCAATTTATACTTTTCTCTGTAAAACTTATTACAATATACAAGCTATACAAGTATGGCAAAGTTACATGATCTAAAATAAAGCCCTCTGTTAAATTGAAGATTTAATGTTTATTAAAAGTTGACAAGTTGTGCTATTAATCATGATTAGTTACAGCCAGATTTGCGATTAATTCGGGGTTTTTTTATTGATTCACATCCCTAATATGAATGTAAGTCGATGAAAAAGAAAAATGTTATGTATTAGCTAATATCAGACAAGCAGTTAAAAAGTTCTGCAAATACTGAACAGTTGTGACCTGTCGATGTAACACTGTTAGCAAACAGTGATTTTTAGTACATATATAAGTACAACATTTAATGAAGATAAAAACAGAACTGTTGTCCTTTAAAATGTTAATTAGCTATGAAGACAGTGATTGTGCTGAATGCAGGGGAAATTCCTTACCCCTTTGTTCCAAGTGGGGTCCATGAAAATTTCTGTTTGGAGAGGGTATGTTGCCCTTCCCCTTAATCCAGAAGACAAGTGGGATACCCCTTCACTTCATGTGAATGGGCAAAACCGAGGGGTAGGGCTAAGGGGAAGTCCTAAAGGTTAGAAATGGGATTGGGAAGTTTGCTTATACAATGCAATAAGTGTTCATACTTAAAGCCCTGACTCACCCTGGAGCTTTTCACACTCCACAACAACTACCCCTAGCTCTCTACTAATGCACCGTGCCCCTCCGAACAGTTTACGCTCTCTTCTTGTTGTTGTTCCGAGCTGATGCCAGTTCGGCACAGTGGGGATGTCTGCCTTTGTGTTCTCCTCTTGCCTTTCCTCAAATCAGCTTTGTGCCACGGTTGCCAGCATCAAAGTGCAATATGCCTTAACGCTGTGTCCATGTCAACATGACACACAAAGCTGATTATCTCTGGCTGGAGAGTCATTTGGTGCTGTCACAGCGGACCTTACAGCGACCATATTGTCCTTTATGACATTGTTGGCTGGGCTTGTTGCAGGCTTGGGGGCTTTATGCTGGCTTGTGCTATAATGAAAGTCGAATCCCCACTACAAATGTCCTTAATTATGATTTTGTTTCCTGTTTGTTTGATAGGATGAGACTCCAATAGCACTGCAGCAGGGATAAGTCAGCTGGGACCAGTGCATATGCTCCCATTTCGAATCAGAGACAGTGCTCACATCAAAGGTACTTCCAAAGAGCGTCTCTGTGGTCAAAGAAAACAACAAACAGCCAATCATCTGCACATGTTCCAGTGAGAATGACTTATTTCTGAAGTTAGAAGATCGGCCATTTAACGTGGGGATAGACATGAACGCCACGTACTTGCGACTTTGATGGTATTAAAAAAGTGATATCAGCTTTTGTCTTGTACTTGATTTTAAACATAGTTGTTCTGTTACAAAAAGTTCCATAAGGACGGTGTTGTTCAAACGCAGCATTCACAATGAGCCTTCCCCATGGTGAGTTCAGGCGGTTTTCCCAATGTCATTCCGTGTAATTTTATGCACTTTGAAAAGGAGCCCTCTGAAAGCCTCAAGTCTCAAAACTGAGCTGAAAGAGAGTAGGGTTTTGATATTTCAAGCCTCTGCAGGTTGCTAATATTCCGATGATGCACTGGTTTTGGTACCTAACTTTTCTCAAGTCAAAAACAAACACCGATGGAGCTTTTATATCAAGACGGTTAGGCATTCTTCTTTGCAGTGTTGGACAGTAATAACAGGATTAAGAGGCATTTGAAGGAACAGGAAAACATAGAATTAAAATGTATTCCTCTGCTGGGTTACATGTATAGCTTATATCTTTTTTGTTGTTTGTTTTGACTTTTGTTGTATTTTGTTCAGTTCTACCAACTTAATACTACAACATCTTACACAATGGCCCTTTAAAGCAACACTGTAATTTGTCAGGCAATATACAGGCTAAAGGAGACAAATGCTACCGTATATGCTATGAATATCTTATTTTTTTTAAGTAAAATTGCAATGCAGTCACATGTTCTGCCTGGATATGTGTCCTCATGGGATGGTATGAAAGTCATAACACAATATTTGTCAAACCACATGCACTTTGTCTGTAAAAGTGTGGGTAAACTTCCTGCAGTCTTCAGAAAAGTCACATGATGATACTTTCAGATGTCTTGTCAGCTGATTTATACACAGCAAGGGGTACAACAAAACCTCTGTAAAAACATAGGTCTGATTATAAGAAATTTAAAGCTAACATTTGACCTTACATATCAGACCTTTCTTTATTTAATCAGGAGTATCCCAGTAGTCTCTAAATGGATCTAATGCAAATCATTAATGGTAGGGAAAAGTGAAAAAAACCTGCACTGACAAAAAGAGCACATACAAACCTGACATAACAAACCCTCTTATAAATGATAAAATGCTTCTTTATGTTGCTCACTTGAGTGACCTGTATCTTTTTGGGGATTTCACTTGTGGCAGAAACATATTTTTTAATGTTCTTTGGGCATGTTCTTCAAAAAGTCCAAATCATTTTGAGAAATAATTAAGTTAGCAATGATGCAACAATGTAAAAAGTAGTAATGCACTAAATCTCTTTATTTTTTAGTCCAACATGTATATTTCTTTGTTGGCAACAATATAACATACAGTCGTCCCTCAATATAACGCGGTTCACCTTTCGCGGATTTTTTTAGTGCAATTTTGCATGTTTTTTGTTGCATTGTGTTCTGCGTCCTGATTGGCTAAGGGAGAACTTGAGCATTGTGTTCTGCGTCCTGATTGGCTAAGGGACTGTGCTGTGTCTCCTGTACAGTACAGAATGCGTTCGGCTTGCCAAATTTACATAAATGTTGGATCACTAGCAGTGTGACTCTGAAGTGCTGTATGTTTGCAAGTTTTCTCCCGACAAAACCCACAATGTGGACGAAACGTTCTGCACCGACAAAGGCACCTGCGGTCGCACCCAAAAGACAGAGGAAGATGCTAAGGTTTGAACTTTGAGAGTGTTTAAACAAGAGAGAAATGTGAGAAAATGTTAATGCCTGTCTGAGAAAAGTGTATAAAGTGTGTGGTGAGGGGTTTTACAGCCTTAAAACAAATATAATTGTAAAAAATAAAGCTGACTACTTTGCGGATTTCACCTATTGCGGGTTATTTTTAGAAGGTTACCCCCACGATTAACGAGGGACCACTGTATATTAAAAGCCACTGACAAATTTGATTCAAAAATGTAATGTAAGGAATTAGTTCATTTTATCTGTAGAACTAGCAGGGAGTCATTTTTACATGCTCTTGGTAGAGTAGCCATGGCTCTCAGAAGTTTCTTCTTGTGCAGAGGAACCTCAGAATGTTTGAGTGTTTTTATCAGTCAAAGTAGCTCTAGTCCACACCTCCAAACTCGTTTTCTTAACAAGACTCCAAGTTTGCTAACACCTGACTCCATGTAGTTCCTTTGATGTCATGAACTTAAGGGTTCACATACTTTTTTCCACTAGAAAAAGGAGGTTTTCATGGTTGTTCTCAATAAAGACATAAAATATTGGAAATTTTGTGTTATTATTTTAGGCACGTTATATTTGTCAATAACCTTGACTTGAAGAGCAGATCACATTTTATGACAAATTCATGCAGAAAACTGAAATTCCAAAAGGTTCACATGATTGTAGAGTTAAAAATAACATGACTTCACAGATATTTCTCTTTGCAGCCTTAAGATATAGTTGTTGTCAGTTTTATTCACTGAAACAGACTCACTTACATGTTTTATGCAAACTGATATAACCCACTATGTTCTAGTAGTGTATAAGCAACAGATGAAAATCCTCAGAGGTACCAAATCTCAGAATATGGTACATAAAAAGCCTATTCATGCATTTGTGAGATAAGTAAAGTATGAGCTGTATATACAAAGACATGTTTTGATGTTTAGACAATGCAAAGGTTGCCTGGTCAGGTTTTGCACCTGGACACAGCTCATTTTAATGAGGCCTCCTCGGACTGACAGTGTGAGAGAGGTCGATAGATGCAGCGAGAGGTGCAAGGAGAGATCACAGCTTTAACGCAAAACTGGGCCAAGGTCACGACAGACGCTCAGCACTCGCCTTCAGTGCTGTTCAAAGGCAGAAGGCTCTCATCACAGTGATCTGGAACAGAAAAAAGCACATCTATTTGTATAAACATTATAGAGTTTGAATGTACAATGGGACAAAAAACTAGGCTGAGTCTTAACCTAGAATAACAATAACAAATACTGTGTAAAATATGTGGCCTACAATAAATATGACCCTGTATAACAGCAGTTCTATCAAATTCATGCCAAAAGGTAAAAAATACATTTGCACATTCATGTATTTCATTAAACTTATTGAACAAAGTGTCCTTTTTCAACAAACTTCCAAGTGTTGTTTTTTTTTAGTTTTTTTTTTATTATTTCACCTATAGAGCAGGCACACTATGCAAGACAGGGCAATTTTACTCACACAGAACAGTTCATAGACTGGGTTATTCAAAGTACACACACATGATTTAGAAGAAGAAATATAAGTTAAATACAGAATTCAAATATTTAAAGGACGAAGAGTGCAGATAAACACTTTCAGTTGTCTTTACTGTGTGTAGGTAGAGATAAAGAGGAAGGTTTGTAACTTCCATTGAACACTGTTGCGACTGAGTTGAGGTTTGTTTCACTTTCAGGGAGGCTGTTCCAGATTTTTGCTGCATGAAACTGAAACGCTGCTTCAATGTGTTTAGTTCTAAGTCTAGGCACTAGCAGAAAACCTGTCCCGATGTTCTCAGAGTCTGATAGAGTTCATATGGCATGTCAGAAATACCAGCAGCAGTGTTTTAAAGTGTAGTCTCTGAGGGACAGAAAGCCGTGATGTGGTTGTACTTCCTGGTTTTGGTCAGAACCCAAGCAGCAGTGCTCTGAATATACTGCAGCTGTTCTTAAACCTTGTTTTGAGAGACCAGCGAGCAGACTGTTAGAGACTGTTAGAGCTGTCTCTTTAAGTCTAGTTTAGACATTATCACTTTGATTTTTGCAATGTTTTAAGTTGATAAAATGCTGATGATGTAATTAATTTAATGTGGCTGTGGAAATTCAAGTCTGAGTCCATGGTGACCCCTGGCACTTTCTCTCTCTGTTTCTATGGCCCAAATATGATTAATTTACTACAGCCCTCATGTTTACCCCTAATCATGTTGTACACATTCAGACCAATGAGCTTGAACACGTGCCAGAAAAAAAATGTTTTACACATTTTGAGAATCTTACGAGTATACACAAGAGCTGAAAATTATTACTCCACTGTGTTGTGCAGCAGCTGGATTCTAATGAACTTCAGTTGTGTTTAGTTGGGACAATGAAGAGACTCCTTAATCCTTACTAATGTTTATGACATGGTGTTGTTGTGATTGTGTACATTGTGTTTACTCACAGGCAATTGACATAATCTCTGATCAGTTATTCAAGTATTTAGAATTGGCAACAGGACAAAGGGGTGTCCTCCATCCAGTCCATCCTCCACAAACAGAACACTCACTAACCTTTTCCCTTTACTTACTAGTTGTGCTCTGTGGTGAAGGGGTTACTCCAGCTATGGATTCTGTCTGTGCTGGTGCCAAGTCTGTGTAAATGGAGAGGGTTGTGTCAGGAAGGGCATCCAGGGTAAAAACATTGTCAAGCTGCTCATGCAAACTACTTTGCTGTGGTGACCCGCGGATGGACACAAGCCAAAAGGGACTTAATTACTAGTTACAAAATTGAATAAAAATTAAGTTAATTAGTTTAAGTTTAAAATACCCCCCATACAATTTCAAGCAATAGTGTTACATTTTTGCCCTTCTATATTCTTCAGCTCTTCATGCATGACCCAGTCTCACTTCTCTTCTCCATATACACACAGTGAGTCTAAAGCAAACACCACCTGAACGCAGCCAATCCAAATGAGACATGACAGTCCCTGCTCCCTGTGGCCCTCGTGGTCAAAAGCTAAGTTCGGTGTGAGGACCTCTTCTTTCAGGGAGCGCTAAGACGTCCCACCCTTGTCACTCACAGTCTTTTCAATTGTGCACATCCACATGACGGCTCCTGTCTGCGCCCCACCCTTCACCCCCACCCCCTTCCTGCTTGCACTTAACATAACTATAGCTTCTTCATTGTACAATAGCATGCACAAATCACATAGAAATCAGAAAATAGCATTAAAGACTCCAAAATTCCTGTATAAACTAATATTCTTGGTTTATTATTCAAACTTAGTGGGTTCTTGAAGTAGCAAACCATGACAGTTACTTGTCGGGTGAGATGACATCAAGATCCACACATGGAGCCATAGCTGCACAGTCTTTCCTTTTGTCCTGTATCCAACAATAGCTATTTATCTGACTCATGGAAGAAGCGCGCCCAAATGAGAAAAAAAAACAAACAAAAAACTAACAAACAAAAAAAAAAAAAAACACCTTTACTCCGATCACTTTCTTCATGACTGCAGTCAGATGTTTTTCTCTGATGTCCTTTCTAAAGAAGCGCATGACCTTTGTGAGGGGTATCGTCATTTGTTGGCTGTCTTTCAAAATCTGCCTGTGAAAGGTCACCTTCCCTTTGACAGAATGGAAGAAGGCATCACAAGTGCTTGACTAATGGTGAACTAACTTTAAATGCAGAGGCCTCTCCAGAGCTTATGTGAAAGTCGACACGGTCTCGCCCCATGGCGTAATGTATAGAGGGCCTCTTAACAGTGCATTATTCCACTGCAGTGATTTCAGTGAGTGGGTGGAGAAGATAGGACTGTAAGCAAGAGGGAGTACTCTTGTTTGGTATGTATAACAAGGTATTGGGGGATACAAGCATGTATTTTCCTCTGCTTGTACTGTTACAGGTTGTGGGGCTGAAGCCTGTCCCAGCAGCTTTGGACATGGGACGGGGTACATTCTGGACAATCAGGGCTAACATTTAAAACAATGCATTTCACCTAAATCCCCCAAATTCTGTTGTGGTTTGGCCATTTGTTTACACCAGACTGGCAAACTTTTTAATCCGACAGAGGAGGTTTTTTCGTTTTGTTGCAGCACACTCTTCTTTAGTGTGTGAAGATGTTGTCCTCAGTGGAAATGATGATGCAACTGTCATGTCCCAGACAGCTGCTGGTGTAGGTACAGGATACACACAGGAAGTAGAGCAACAATGGCAAAATGTGCCTCAAAAACTGATGTCCTCATATTACAGTACATGACAATATTAGATGTTTAAATCCATACTGAGGCTTCAGAGTTTATCAGCCCTGCTCCAGAAAAATCCCAGGTTTAAAAAGTTGGTATGTTTTGGAACTCCACAGAGACTGTTTCTTGTGTTTTATGCCTGTAGCGTAAGCAGTGGCAGGCTTCCCGGCACGTCCACGAGTCAGAAAAAAATAAAATACTACAGAATTCTCGGTAGTTGAGTCTATCAGTGTGAACATAAATAATTTAGATTGGCCAGTGTTTTGGTGTTGTGTCTAGTATCTTACCTTTAACCTCATGGACATGGGAATATTAAATAATGTCTTTCTTTTTGAACACCGCCTTACAACCAGACGGATTTGAAACTTCCTGAAAATGTTATCAGATCTTAACTTGGTTTGACAAAAAACACAACTTTGCAGGAAGTGAAGCTACGAATAAAATGAGGTGAAAATAAGAGGCCCCAATACTCCCTCTGCGGTCTCACATTCCACAATAACACTCAAAAACTCAAAGAACTTTTAATGAATAAAGTCTTCAAATGAGTTTATGTTGTGCTTAAATATTGATGTGAAGACATATATTTAAATTCGGAAGGACTCTAATAACTGACCATAGAAATGTTGTTATAGGTGTGAATGCATTTTATTACCTGATACATATGTTGTTGCAAACAATTGGATATAAATGAGTGTTTAATCTGTTTTGTTTGAAAGCGGGATATGAAGCCTTAATATTGTTCAAATAACTTTTTCTTTCTTCCAAGCCGATAAAAAGAAACTTGCTCCCACCATAAATTTGACATGCAGTAGGAATTCAATTCAGTTTATCGCCCCTTCTTCTCTTGGACCGCATCCGAGCCTGATCTCTGTTCTTCATCCTTGTGTCATCTCCAGTGAAACTTTTCTCCAGGGTAACGCCCTAAGCACTTGTTTTGTCTTTCTTTTTTTAAATTATTACTTTTTTTATTTTTCGGAGAGAATCTTTGGTTTGCCGATCAATTGTTGTGAATTATTGCTACTACAGGATTTATTGGTTACAACACAAAGACTGTTTTTTCTCACAACACTACCAAGAGCTCAAAGTTGCTTAACTCTGCAATGTTTTCTTAAATCTACCATTTGGCATTTTTCCTCGAGATGTAACTTTTCTTCACGCCTTGAACTGTAATAGACTGTGCCACTCTGCTACTTCACTCTGACCCAAGAGTAGCTCAGCTCACAGAGAACAGCTGCTTCCTTGACCTTTAACACGGCAAACATCAGTCCGTGCAGTCAAACCAGAAAGACCACTGGACAACACCAAATTCCAGAGACCTGTTGTCAGCAGTACCAAAGACTTGTTCTGGACCAGTTTAGACCCCATCTTCCTGGTAGGTTTCTCTGACCTCTGGCCCACTCAACCAGTATGATTTGAACAGTTCCAATTATAAAGAAGTTGGCGTGAAGAATAAAACGTAACTTAGACGCAACTTTTCTCATTTGACTTTTCTAGATTCACATACTTTATTTTTTTTCCAATTTATTCACGTCAAATCATATTCCACTTTCAGAAGACAGAGGTTCATACTCCATCCTTGATTATCCTTCTGCCATTTATTGTTGGTTGATTATTATTGATCTGCATATTCAAATGCCATCTGTTTATTAATTTTGGTCAGTAAACATCACCATTTTTCATAGTTTATGCTTAAGTGTGTTTGTTTTCCTTCATCACAGATTTCCTGACTGCCTAAGAACTCATGCTAAACAAAATGTAGGCCTTTTATTCTTTTCCTCTTATTGATGTGGTGCCCTGAAACAATTTTAAAACACTTAACGACTAATTCTTTCCCCCTACACATGCTACATGTGTAAACAGCCTTTTTGAAACACACACTGACAGATAACCCATTCACTCTCACATTCATTCTCTATGGGCGATTTAAGATTTACAATCCACCTACACATGTGTATCTTTGGAAATGCCATAAGAAGGGGGCGTGTAAACTCCCCACAGAAAGGCTAAACTTGCTGTTTTTAAAGACGGTGTTAACCAACCTGCAATTAGAAGCATAGCCAAATACTGTGTTTACAGCCATTTGAGAGGTGTGATTGTATGAACCTGTTTCTAGACGCTGTGTTACTGATGTTGTAGACAGCGTTGCATATGAGACATGAACAGCAGTGAAAGGCATGACTATTCCAAAAGTAATCTGAGTGTGATGTGTAGATTTTGCTTCTTTGTCAAAATCTGGATACACATCTTTGTTGCCAGATCATACAGACACAAGCCAAGTTTCCCACACAAAAGTCTAGGTAAACGTCATCAGACCGCTGCAAAATCCTACTGAAACCTACATCACTAACATTATTTTCTTTCATTCTTTACTTAAAATTTGTTTGATCTTCCATTATAACACATGTTGGTATGATAACACACTGAGATTCATCAGCTGTGGTTTACCTGCTACAAGAGAGGCACCGGAGACTCTACATTTGTATATTGTGTTGAAAAACAATATGAACTTGAAGGCTAGAGCATGCTTAATGAATTCATATATAGGTTTTATTCTAAGCTATTCACCTCCAGCACTGACACACTGAACAGTCACATACACTTAGATATTATGGCCATGGTGTTCCTTTCACAATGTCAGGGTAATTATCTCTTATTCCTCTACTTGGTGAAACTGACAGCTGCCACTTCTTTGCAATGCAATGTGGGAAGTGAGGCAGCTCAGCCAAATGAAGCCCCAAGAACACCTCAGGCCAAGGCAGATATATTATTTCACTTCTCGGAAATGTATTAACATCAGACAGTGAATTAGGTCAAGGGTCAGCAATTGTGAAGTAATGTTACCTGTTATTTTCTGCAGAGTTACACGAGATATTACACTATTATTGTGAAAACAAAGTGAAGGGATTAACTCGACATATGGTGGATATGCAGTGTGCATACATGCTCTACCTAATGTTAAAGCCTGGAAACAACACCCACTCACTGCACAAGAACAAATCTGCTCTGAATAATGATGACGCCGCTGACAGGTTACACAAGCACACAGTTCTGTAGACCCTATATAAAAACAATAACAGTCAGCTTTAAGATACAGAATAATGTTGTGCAAGTAGATAAGACATACTTGTCCCAACGGGATAAATTATCTTAGCCACTGCATCATGTTACAAACCCGACAACACACAACATAAAGCATAATCATGTTATTAGAGGCCAAATGCATTTGTGGTGGCATTAGTGGTGTAATGAGAATTTTACCAGTGTTAATGTTCTGGACTTTACTCTGCTCATTTAATTTTGGTTAAGACTTCCTAATAAAAAGAAAAAAAAAAGGTGTTGTTCTAGTTTTCAGCTGGTAAAGCTCTTTCAGAATCAATTTTCAAAAATATATATGTAAAATAGAAGTAATTCTTTCATTTGGCAGCTTGCACACTGACAGCTGGTTGTGTGTAATATTTAATCTAATTTTGTACACACACAAGTTAAGAAGATATTTCAACAAAAAAGTTCCATAATTATTACTTACAGCAAAGCCTATCTTTAGCCAGATGCCAGAACAGAAACCATAACTTCCTGCTCATAAGGTATGTGCTCTAGTAATTGAGCTTAAGCACTGCTGCATGGCTTATTTTCCTGACAGGTCTTCAGTCAGCAGTCTGCTGTTGGTCAAGTTTGGCCATGGTTCGGCTGTGAATACTTTGCTTTGGGGCAGTTCAAGATGGGTTTTTGTGAGTTCTTAAACTTCCAAATCTCAGGAGAATCCAGCTGCAGCACAAGGTTAGCTCTTAGTGCCCAGGGGCACTTGTCAAAAGTATCAGCCAATGGGGATCCATTAGACTGCCGCCCTACCAGCAAGTGCATTATTTACATTGGACTAGTTACCAAATAATAGTCTGAATAAAACATTTAAAACAACAACAAATTAAAACTGAGAGGAGACCACCAGACATGCATAAACAGTAGTATCATTTACTTATTTTTAATCCCTAATCCTAAACAAGGGTGGCGGCTTTGCCCCCTGTTGATCAGCCTGGTTTCCTAAGATATAATTACAATGGCGTTAGATGAAAGTAAAGTTATCTACAGATAATGAATTACACATATTCAACAATAATATATGAATATAATAATTTGGCTAACCTAGAATGCTACAATTCTAGCCACAAAAAGATAAATGAATCAGTTATGTTATGTTTCTAATTTTCCATATGTCCCCTGATAAACATTAAATGTGTGAAAAGTGCTTCCTTGAGCACATTACAATCACCAGTAACTGTTTGCACAGCCTCTTTTGCCATACAAAGGTCATTTTCCAATTTCAGATGTTCAGATGCTTTCCACTGCATCCACATGTGAGAGAGGTGACTTGCACTGACAGAAATAAACATAGTCGTGCTGCACCCTGATGCTGACAGCTGGCACGCTGACTTTTCCTCATTAATTCAGCTCAGGTCGACGGTCATCGTGAAACACTACAGCCAGACTCCCCTGCAGCGGCCTGACAGGTACCTTATCATTAAAAACGATTACAATTTTAATAACGCTTATACTTTTAAAGATTCTTCAGATCACAGGGGCTAATTAAATCCCCTTTTACTACAACTAAAGGCAAAATTGCTTTGTTCCAGGAAAGACAAATGGATGGATACATACCGATGGAGAACAGATAAAAGCCTGCTATGTTGCCACAATGAAACGCTCAATTCTCCAAAGTAAAAGACATCAGAATGGCTTTTATTTTCCTCTTGACAGCTGTATAATAACCTATCACACTGTTATTTTTCTGCTTTGAACCAAGGCTGAAACCTCACCATCCCTCGCACAATAGCCTTTTTTCCCCAAACCATTGTGTGATCCTAATGCTCACAAGAGTTGGTGGTTGACTGAGTCTGTCGTCTGTCACAGCTACACGCACAGACTATTGGCCCCCAAGGTTTTGGATCGAGGTAGTGTGGCCTTGTGTGTGCAGCAGATTGATCTTCAGTGGCTGGGTTTGACAGAAATGTACAGCAGCAAGATGGCATTTTGAAAAGAGACTTGATGCTAATATAATAATATTACAGTATATTGGTAACAATGGTTCTGCCATTGCATGGTGTGTGATAAATCATATGCTCCTTATGTAAAACAGGCTTTCTAGAACATTCTGGTGTGTGGTTGTTAGTCCAACATATTGCACTGAATACTACACTGGCACTATATTAACAATAAAATTGAGCCTTTATTCCAATAAAAAATAATAAAAACTTTCTCAAATGAGTGCTCCATGTTCTTCATTTATATAGATTTGATCTAATGCTTATCATTGTTGTGATTGTATTACATTTACTCAGACCACTCATAGCAAAATACAAAATTGAATTGAATCACCTTTTCCTTTATATTCTTCAAATGTTACAGTGTATTTACAGAACATACTATTTAGCTTCATCTCCTCTCCATCTTTCCTGCTCTGTGCAGTGTGACTGTCTGCTCAGTATTTGGCACCAACAAGCTGTTAACATGTTCCAAGCTTGCTCCGACTTTCATGGCCAGACTGATTAAACTGGCTTTAATTTCACCAAACTCCACTTTACTCAACCATGTTTAATTTTGAATGATTCACCTCGCTGCACAGAGAAGTCAAAACCAGAGCATTTTTCTGTGTTCCTTGTGAAAAACCAATTTGCTATTTACTCAGCTGTCAGATATTTTTTTTCTTAACTTTGAAATTAAATTGCTTAATGAACTTCAGTAGCTCAAAATCTACACTGGTTGATACACTTCAGTTTTTGCTGACGTTTGCCTGCCAACATGGCAGATTGAACTGAGTAATGCATGGATGTCAAATTATATTTGGATTGGGCACCACCCCTCTCACCTGCTGGGAGAAGCTATGGAAATGACACGTAATTTAAAGGTCCCATATTATGCTAAATCGACTTTTCTGAGCTTTTTACCATGTTCCTACCTCTTCAACCTCAACCCCAAACCCAAGTTTTGTTTTTTTTCACTTCCCCAAGTTTTAATTATTTTTTTTTTTTTGGGCCCCACCCCTTCCCCCGGCCCGTTTCCCGCCAAAAATTCAAAAAAAAAAACCCCCCCCCCCCCCCCCGCCCCCCCCCCCCCCCCCCCCCCCCCCCCCCCCCCCCCCCCCTTTGGGGGGGTGCGTTCCCCCCCCCCCCCCCCCCCCCCCCCCCCCTTTGTTCTTTTTTTCCCCCCCCCCCCCCCCCCCCCCCCCCCTTTTTTCCCCCTTTCTCTTTCTCTTTTTTTTTTTTTTTTTTTTTTTTTTCCCCCCCCCCCCCCCCCCCCCCCCCCCCCCCCCCCCCCCCCCCCCCCCCCTCTCCCCCCTTTTCCCCCTTTTCCCCCTTTCCCCCTTTTCCCCCCCCCCTTCCCCCCCCCCCCCCCCCCCCCCCCCCCCCCCCCCCCCCCCCCCCCCCCCCCCCCCCTTTCCCCCCCCCCCCCCCCCCTCCGCCCCCCTCCCGCCCCGTTGTTTTTTTTTTTTTTTTTTTTTTTTTTTTTCCCCTTCTTGTCCGGTGTCCCCCCCCCCTCCCCCCCCCCCCCCCTCCCCTTTTTTTTTTTTTTTTTTTTCTCTCTTTTTTTTTCTTTTTTTTTCCCTCCCCCCCCCCCCCCCCCCCCCGTGTTTTTTGCGGGGGGGGGGGGGGGGGCCCCCCCCCCCCCCCCCCCCCCCCCCCCCCCCCCCCCCCCCCCCCCCCCCCCCCCTCTCCCCCCTCCTCCCCCCCCCCCCCCCCCCCTTTTCTTTTTTTTTTTTTTTTTTTTTTTTTTTTTTTTTTTTTTTTTTTCCCCCAACCCCAACTTTCCCAATTTAAAAAATTTTTTTTTTTTATTTTTTTTATTTTTCACCTTTTAAGAGGAACTGTCAACTCCAAAGTGAAATTTAATTCAGAGATCAGGGCAATTCTAACTGATGACTAAATATACTTTTAGAGGTCAAACTGGACCAAACCAGACCAACAAATATCAGAAGGAACTAGGCTAAACCACACCATGTAATCCCAGACAAGACCAGGCCAGACTCGATGATGATGATCAGAGTAACACCATCATATCAGGACTCCTTGTTCTTGGAGCACTGTAAAAATGAAAGGCATTCATCTCTTCAATCACTTTTCCATTTTGTAAATTGATTGAAAAAGCATTTCAATTGTGTATTGTTGACAGCATTCTTACTGCATATCTTCACACCTGCCTAAAACTTTTGCACAGCAGTGTAGCTGTGAGATGCCTTTCTCAAGAAATCCTCCCAATCCTCTCAAGAAAATGTTGGCTTTCATAAAAGCCAAAGAGCTATCGCAGCTTGTATAACTTTTGAAAAGCATCAGCTCTGGCCATTACACATGCTCTCCTAAAAGCTCTTGTGAAAAAACATTTGAAAATAAACTCATTGGCTATGCTACAGACTCTTCTTTTCAGTCCAAACCACATGCGCTACCCGCAGGAAAACCCCACTACTCTTTGTGAATTGAATCACTTCCAGACAAGTGGGGCAGGGGAGAGATTTGCTGCTGTGCACAATGGATGAACTCCTCAGCGGGGGACGCGAATTGGATGTTCCTTCGAGTACCAGAAATCATGAATTATAACAAGTACACAAAAGGCTTTCTTCCCCACTTGCCTTTTGCTTTGCTTCCAAAATGTATTGTTAATATGATTTGGCTTAACATGCGTTGACACACATTTTCTTTCTTGTTCTTTGACTTTGGCTGAGGCGAAATGAAATCTGCCTTGACAACATTCGTAGACAGCTGGTGAATGGCGCTTTTTGAGCCATTGCAAACATGTTTTTACCATTCAACCTGTTCCAGAATTTTAACATAAGCAGTTCATTTGTGCCCGCTTCTTTATTTAGCAGCAGTTTACGTTGAATCAAAAATGTTCCATCTACACGCCAGTACATCCTCTGTGTTTTGTTTCTTTTGAGTTGTCCGTTTAACCGTGCCTCTGTGGATTAGTCGCTGCCGCTCTTGGAATGACTCAGCCAGGAGAGAGTACACAAATAAAGAGTCTGATTTATGAAGCCAGCTGCAGATTATCATGCTTCTGCCACAACGCCACCTTTGTACCCGCTTTTTCATGTCACAGTGACTCGTTTGCCTTTCAACCCTCTCAATGTACTTGCATGTGAAGAACAAAACAAAATCAGTGGAGAATAAATACAGTTGAGTGTTGAGTGGATGCTAGCTCTGAATCAGGTGTTATACAATACTTTGGGCACACTAAATAAAGATCTTTCACTTTTGAACACATCACACTGACAACACTTAAATGTAAGTGAACGAACTCACAGACCAACATTCCTTTCCAATGAGATGAATTCACACAAACTTTAATAAACTTCGAAAACTTCAGATGAAAGACTCTCATGTTCAAAAAGATCTTCTTCTCAAAAGATCTTAATAAAGGTGGTAAGCTTCATTTTTATCGAACTGTGTATGTTGTGCCTCAATAACAATAAATCATATTTAGTGATTGGGTGATTTCAGTTTGAACGCATTGGATCACCTTGTACGTAACTGCTGATACATTTGGATACGTGAGTGTTTAGTGTGTACATATGTGTGTAAGTAGGATATGGAGTATCACACTTTTCTTCACTCCAAACTGACCCGCCATAAATAAGACACGCCTTGAAGAAGCAACTATGCAAAAATCAGTGTACTCTCCCAACCCCTGCACAGTTTTCATTTTACCCTTCTTCTTAGTCTGATCTTTGTTCTTCATCTTTGTCTCAACGCTCTCTGTAAAACCTTTTCTCCTGTGAAACGCCTTGAGCATAAATTTTTCGTTAATTTGTTATTTTTCTTAGTGAAAGTTTTTTTTTTCACCTAAGTTTTCACCTTTTTTTTTTTTACCTGTCAAAGGATGTGTTTAATCAGTTTTGTTTCAGTTTTACCAGCTACAACACACAGGCTCTTTTTTTTCATAAAGTCTGTAAAGAATTCTGAGTTGCCTTTGATGCTGCAATGTTTTCTAAGAACTCCCTATAATCCTTGTGTTTAAATCACAAAAACCAGCCCACCAGAGGCTTCAATCCAACCCTTAAATTCAATTTGTAAAGTGTGAAAATTGCATAGAATTAAAGTAACTGCTATTTTTAATTTGTCCACTGGGGGTTGCACTGTTTGAGTAAAAGTATAATATAAACAACACTGAGATCCAGAACTGAGCAGAAGATAGCAGTTATGCAATTACTCTTTTGCGATCAAAATAGCCTACTGTTGCACCCTCATTACCCAAAATAGCATTAGCATCATAGCCGTATTGTGAGAGTAAGTTCATTAAAACATACATGCCTTTGGGAACATTAGCTTTTTTCACTTGTGATTGATGAGAATACTACTTTGTGCTAAAACAAAGGGAAAACATTGCAGTTGTTATTTATAAGCTATGATGCTATTATTTAACTGGTCTGGCCTGCTTCAGATCAAATCAGACTGTATGAGGCCCCTGAGCTGAAATGAGTTTGACACCCCTGTTTTAGTTTGGACCCCACCTTTCCCTGTTGGTTCCTGTCCTCCGGCCCCTGGTCCTGCTCACCAGTAAGAGAGTACAGTTCCAATGACACCGTATCGGCTAAAGAGTAAAAAATGACTTAAAACTGTAGACTTTCTTTTGAAGTTCACAAAGTGCTTACCTTAAAATCATATTCCATTTTCAGTAGACAAAGGTGCAAATGCTGTCTATTTACTTTGTCAATAAACATCATCATTGTCCATAGTTTATGCTTAAGTGTCTTGCCTTATGAATTCACGCCAACTCAAATGAGGCTTTTATCCTTTTTCTCTTTTGAGATGATGCCCTAAAACAAATCAAATCACTTAGCCTAGTTCTTTCTCCCTTATAAATACACTGTACATGGCAGTCATTTTGACCTTTTGATGATTTGTATGTTACATAACTGTTTTACATCAGAAATTTTCATTTAAATATATTTATTGAAAATGACTAAGATGACACTGTGATCACTTTTACTTATTTCAGCCACAAGCGGAAAAAAGCCCATATCAGCATTAAACTTATTCATATTGTAGCCAATGGCCTTTTCGTTTGAGACACAGTGGCAGCTACAAGTGTATCAACAAAATATTGCAGAAGAGGTTGACATTTATTTATAATTTATAATTCTGGAGACTGTAGAATCAATCAGTCAGTCAATGGCAGATGAAGTCGGAATCAGTTAATTTGCTTTTTAATGTATTTGAAGACATCTGGAGTCCCCGGTTTAATAAAGTTTAATTCAATTCAATAATACAAGTGGTGGTTTTTGATCACCCTGATAGCGACATATCTACTAACAGGGTACTTGTCATGGGTGATTATTATCCAGTGGACCTACTATGTACAGCATTTTCAGTCAAAAGTTATATTACCCTTATCTATATTGGTTTTGGTGATTTGCCAATATGGTCAGTGTGGTGGTTTGTAATTAGCATTGACTTCTTACAGCACGAAGGACATGTGGATAGTCTTTTTTTTGTTTTTTGTGGGTTTGTTTACAACATACTTACTGGATACTGAATGATCTGTCATGGTTCTTTAGTTTTCTCCAGATCTGTAAAAAAAAAAAGATTGCAGATGTTAAGGCCATAGCACATCTTCGAGTGGGTGTCTGCACAATATTTCATGACTTTCTTGTAGAAAAAAGGTTGATTTGCAAGTCAGAGCCCAAGTCCACTTCAAAACTGTAAATGACATTGAAATGGGAGAAGTTCAGCTCAAAAGTTTTAAAGTGGACTGCTTCAAGTATTTGATTTTAGAGGTGGAACTGCAACTATTTAACTTTACACTTTTTCCTATTTGTGTCATCCTTGAAAATTTTAGTCTTTTTAGTTCTTCATATCTTCTCAGTTTAGTCACTTCAGATGCTTCTGATCCACCTCATCCCCTCTCTACTATTGCCATCTGTCAGGGAATAGTGAAGTGTTGCATGCTGGTACTAAGATTTGTCTAAAATACCCTGTGGCATTAAGCAGGACCTCTCACACTGATAAAAGTGCTGTGGAGATAATGGAACTTGTTGCTGACACTAATGGTAAAAGTCTGTTTTTATAGGTTTATTCTCTAGTGAGAGCCATGACCAAAGACCAAGCGTCACTGCGGAGATGGTCCCAGACCCTGCTTGGTGTGCCCACTGCTCCTAACAGGAAGCCCTAGAGGCACTACATGATGGATGCCTTAAATTCACTAAATGAACTTCCCTGTAGGGATTTGTTTGAGTTTTTGTGTATTTAGCACATTTCTAGAACAGAAATACCCAACATGTATGAAAATGCTTTTCTGTTCAGGGTCTATCCTAACGCTGTCTCAACAGACAAGGAGAACGTTGAAGAAGTTAGGAATTTCGGATTAGGATGTCTTGAAGTGATAAAGTGTAGAATATTGTTAAAGTTTGGTTGTATAAATGTGTGTATGTTATCTATTCCTTATTGCAGATTAGTGTTAGCACCCTGGAAGCAGACAGGAGCAATGACATGGGCGTTAAAGGGGCCAGTGAACACAGACTTGTATAATAACTAACAAGGTTTCAAAGCTTAATGAACTACAGTTAATGCAAGTGTGTATTACATAGAAGGTATTTGCATGCAGACACAGTTTATTTTGTATTTGGATAGCTAATAACATGGCAACCATCAGTACCTCCTAAGCAATTATTTTTTTAGTTTTATTCAGCTTCATCCAATGCCGGGTTATAAACACTGCTTCTTGTGTAATGTGCAGTAATAATGACAAAGACTTCCATTTGAGGCTGTATACATTTAGCGATCCGATGACAAAAAATATGTATTCACTTTATAACTCGAGCTGACATAAGACTCCAACCCAGGCACTGCCCATAAGCATGATTTCCAAAGGGAAAAGGAAATGGAACAGTGTGACGAAGAAGCCAACTAAAGACACAAATATCATACAAGGGCAGAAATAACAGAATAATCATTTTAAAATTCAAAATTAGCCACACTTTACTGCAAAACTCAGGATTTCTGAAGCTCAGGACCTGAAACCTCATAACAAGTGGGATGTTGTTGGTTAAATGCTTGTTAGAAGTTAGCTGGAGGTTGGGAGCGTGATGGAAACATTCCAGTAGTAGTAGTAGAAGTAGTAGTAATGGTAGTAGTAGTAGTGATAGGTCTTCAAAATTAAAAGAAGGCACCCATTGTACTTTCCATGGCTTATTTACTTTAAATCCACTGAGAAGACTTAGTCATAAATAATCAGAATTACCACTGTCATCTTCAGTTTAAAATGCTTACAATACGATTTATTTACAGCAGCGTAACAGCGTGATACATGCATTGAAACCAAATCATTTCCCAGCTCATTATCTTCAGCTGCATCATGCCTCTGACAGCTGACCCAGGTGGCTCCAGAACGCATATTCAGCACAGTGGGAAGTGAGCCCGAGTGAGGATATTAGCTCCAACACACGCAGCAACCTTCAGGGAAAATAACAGTAAATATTTAGTTGGAAAAAAGATCCTGTTATTGGATAAATAAAACTCCGTAATCTCATTTGCATCGTCCCTTTGGAGAGCTACTCGAGTGTGTGTGTTTTTAAAAGTCTTAAGTAGCCACAGCTCATGAAAACCCACAGCCAACATGCCCCGGAGCTGAGGCTGTCTGCCAATGGAGATTTTCATAATGACACGCTAAGCATCAAGTCGCATCAATCTCTCCAGCCATGAAGAGCGAGACAGCTGGAATGAGCAGAAAACATTCTACCCGCCACAATCTTTGTAAGCAGAGCAGCCTTTTTAGAAGTGAGCACATGAACAGAGTAAGCTTCTGGGTGAACACTTTGCCGACAGCTAAAATTGTGGAAAATGTTAACCTTGCAGTGTCAGTATCATCAGGACTTACACAAATAGTAGCATTAGAGGAGCCCTAGAGAAATAGAGAATGTAGTATAAAATATAAGCAGAGACCTTTTGTACCTCTAGGGGTCAGCAAAATATGACATGAGTAAGTTTTTTGATACTACATTTTACTGTAGTTTTTCTGACATAAAATATTTTTAAGTGATAGATAAAAGATTTTATTTTTTTTGGCGCCTGAACTTTTCACATAGAATAATGATCTAACATTAAACAAGCACCATACAAAATACAAGTAATAATTCTAAAGGCTCCAAAGAACAGAAACTTTAATTTTTAATCTAGGTAACCGTGCTCAAAATAATAAAGTTAACACAGAGGGGAAGGGCACAATTAAACAACGACAACAACCCAGTGGACCACTGGAAGCAGGTGAGTCTATGCACTGTGGTAATTGTGAAGGGCACTTTAAGAGAGATGCTACTTGAACAGGAAAGTTCAGGGCAAATACATATAATTATATACAATTATAATTACAGATCCCGATCCATTTGCTTTAAGTATCTGCAGTTATCAGATACCGATCCAATACAATATTTTAACATATAGCATTAAAATAAATACCCTAGTATTTATCACACGACCTGATACTGTGATGAGGGGTAAAAAAATACTATTGTATACATTTTATTTTAATGAATGGTGTCCTCCAAATAAAAAGAAATGAACAACCAGCTATTTTATTCAACTAAGTAACTATCAACTAAGGAGAGGGTAGATTCAATTTATTCAATTTATGATTATTTTGGTGCTATAAAGAAATAATCAAGACATAGACATACACAGAATAGATCGGATCCATGTGTCCGGGGTCTGATCTGACCCGAATTGGGACTAGTTTCCGGTCCTGGTGATTGGTGCATCCCTATAATTCCTAAACATGAGCGTGATGCAACAACTCAACAATACATTTTGCAAAAGATCTGTGAGACAGGGAGGCTAGATCCCCTGCAGAAAAAAGGAAGATGCTGTCAGAAGGAGCTTGTCTATGTTCCCACAGCTCTATGTCCCCTCGGCTTAACCCTACCCTAATCTTAAACAGCAAATCAGAAGAGTCATTTTTTTTGCATTTTTGCATAATCCTGCTACCAGATGTGCACACAGACATTAAAAAAAAAAAAAAAGGAAAAGTGTGAACATAGGGTATCTTTCTACCAGCTGCAGTGTAATGACTTCCTGAAGTGTCTGTCTTCTGTAATTTCTTACACCATCTTTTTGTTTTCTTACTTTACATAGTTTGCCTGTACATTGCAATGCATCTGGGGACAAATAAATAAATATAAAAGTAACTAACAATTAAGTGCTTTGCCTGTAAACAAAGGCATATTGCATAATTAAATGTTGTTGATGTCAGATCGCTTCACACGTGGTGGTTTGAGAGGAGCAGAGAGAAGAGGAGTGTTTGGCAAATTCCATAGTGTCCACCCACAATATAAAATGTAAGTTGATCATTAACAGCTACAGAATGATCATGATAATCAACTTGTTAACCAAAACAACATTTATTATTTAGACCTGAAGGGTTTCCTCATTCATTTGGAGGGCAAGGAAAGAGGGTAGGAAATAATACTAAGCCCTTTTAGGGGTTGTTATGGAATATTTGGTGTAAAATCCACATTTGCATCACATTTTTCAAGAATACGTAAAATTAATTTTTGCACGATGGGCTGTCACCACAAAAGCACTGTCTGTAGAGCCATAAAGCCTTTAAGTCAGCCCTCCACATCTGGTGCTGGCAGAGATTACCGTCTGCAAACATTTGAACTTTACACACAAGGTACTGGAATTGTACATGACACTTTTGCTCTGCAGGAAGCAGGACTTCCAGTTTTTCTGATGTATTATTAAAAAAATATTATTAACAATATTCGTGTGTTTAAACAGTTATGTGAGATTAAATGGAATGAGTGCATGTCATCCCAGGCCCTTAAAGGACACTAAATGGAATACTCCACATCTTCCCCTTGCTGAGGATATCATACAAGAAGCATTGGGTAGAACTGGCAATAATAACTCTTAGTGACATCACACTTTTTAATTGGACAATGTAAGGAGAAATATCCAAGATGCCTCTTAATGCTTTTATACTAAGAGATACCTCTTCGACTCATCCAGATATAGAGCTTGCTTTGTCTAAGATTGAAAAAATCCTTTGTAATCACTTTCAGAAATTGAGATAATGGGATGTGTTGGATGAAAATCCATTCATATTTGCAAGACCCAAAGCACTCAGTTACTTCAGAGGCTCAGATGTTATTTGTCAGAATGCCCATAGTTCTTGGGCAAACCACCCTGGAGCATTATCCTCCACTAAATCCAAGATCCTTAACTCAAAGGACACGGAAATGGATGACTAGCTGACTCACTTGGCCATGACATCTGAGTGCATCGCCAGTATTATAGACAAAACATAAACACAAAACATAAAGTTCTTATGGCCCTGGAGCGAGCACAGCTATGTGAATACAAAGGAAAAAGTCTTGACGAGTTCAGCATTGAACCACTGTTTGAATGCGTCAAATCATTTGATCAATTCCTTGTTATTCTCTTGAGCTCCACGTTAGTCTTGGCTTTTTACAATCTGTGTGATGTTGCTATCTTACAGTGGTTTGCACGGACAGCTTAATTCATGTCTGCTGGTTTAGCTAAAGACAACCTGATACAGACACGGAAAATGAGGAATCAGTTCTCTGCGACAGATGCTGAGCCGTCATCTTCAATGTCACCTACATCTTAAAAATTCAGCAGGTATTTGGGCAAAAATCAAGAAGGGATAAAGATTCAAGCTCTCATTCAAGTTTTTAGTCCTCTGGAGACCAGAAGTAACCTTTCATTATGGAAGGTAAAGTTGTAGTTGGCTGATGGTCGGAAATCCAGTGCCATTTATGCGAAGCAAGGCATTTTAAACAACTTGATGCTGTTCAAATAACTTTCCTATTCTTACTTTACCAGACAAGAACAGTTCTATAATCTAGATTTCAAGGATTTTGATGCATTTCAGTTTCAAGTGGTAATTATCATGTCTAGACATAAGATAAAGAAATCATTACCAATTAATCAGACACATTCATTGCTTTTATTAAAACCATCCATCATCCATCAATCTTTATGAAAATTTTGGCAGCTCCGTAACAGGCTTTATTTGTTATATAAAACACATCAACAACATAAAGAGAAAAAACGTCAGACAAGAAATTGTGAGTGAATTTTTACGGCACAGAGGAAAGCTGACAGGCCATCAAGTGAGCCTGTGCTCCGCAGCAGCAGGTGACCGCACCAACAAGTGAGAGTAGAGGACTTTAAATAGGGCTTTGAAAATGTCACTTGCCACACATCACTGAGCAATGGTCAGAGCCGTACAGAGCAATATCACGGCATTCTGCTGCAAGCTGTGACAAGAGCCACTACACAGGTCCACCACCGGAACATATGCACTGTATGTGACAGTTACATATGTATTTTCAACCATTTTCCCATCATTTGCAGTGAAAAATATAATACATATGTGACAGAAATTGTTGGAGGAAATATGGCAACATACTGCAGCATTTACCAATTGTCAAGACTCAATAGTCAGCCTCCATAATGACTAATGACTAATATTGTAATAATGACATTGACTGAAAATTACTTTGTCAATCATTATGTTGTGATTTACCAACAGTATGTCTCTATTAAATTACCAAAAGAAAAAAAAAATAGTAGTATTTAGCTTTATTGAAAACATCCAATTGAAGCTGGCTTCCATGTAACATGAGTTTGCGATGAGTTTGGAGTTGCTCTTCATTAACCCCACCATTATTCTATAAATATTTATATCAACCACCGTTTATTAAAGACACTGCTCTAGAGCCACAGCGTCATATGCCTGTTTTTTTTATTATTCACTGTTAGTGCACAAAGCAGTGAAACATCGCTTTGCACACATTTGTTTAGATTAGCAAGAAATAAATCTTAAAGCTGTGCGGATAACTGCATAAATCCACAGCGACATTTGTGGATGAACAAACCCCTGTGTAATTAATGTCCACCAATAAATGAAAAGGATGTGGCTTTGGTGGATTATCTGGCCAGATGAGGGCCAGACCAGGACCAGGCTGGATTAGTGCAGTTAGAGATATTGCTGTACGTGAATCTTTATGAATGAATATGTATTGAATTCATGTACACTTGCTGTTGATTGGTGTTCACATGAGAGCCGGAAGTCTAGGAGATTTACTCTGTAAACTATTGTAAGGACTACTGTAGCTGACTGAGGTAAGATCGCCTTTTAACTCTTCTCTTCTACTAACTCTAATACTCTATAAACATACAGTGGTATGAATAATATATGAAAACAAAATCAGAGTTTTGTAAAATGTAGCTTAATTGAAGCACAGATTTGTCTAAAGCAGAAACATGTATTGTCCTGGAGACATGAGTAGACCTTAAGTCACAAAGGGTAAGAGTGGAGTGAGTTTATGATCACACATGGAGGATTAGTCCTAGCTTTGAGAATATCTGGAGACTTTCTGCATGATGTGCACAAACAACATGATTATTCATATAAACAGGACTTCATTTCACTTTGTGACTTTTTCAGACAATGTGAAAAGTAGACATTAAAAATGACATTTATAACCCCTAAACTGCAGCAATAAGCCACAACTTTTCTTTCTTACTTAAATAATGCTCTCATAACATTAAATGGTGTTGCATTATTTTATCTGAACGTACTGCACATGAAATACACATCTATAACAACATCTGAATTACCACATGCTAATTTACTGATAATGCAAAGCTTATAAGTTGACCTGGTGTACAACTTTGGAGCTGCCACAGAACATAAACACTGTTTTATTACAGCAACTCTAACAAAACCAGTCAGAATAGTGCATCTACAGACAAGGTAACATAAATAATAAAATACCTGAGCATATAATTAAAATAAGTGTAACTTTGGGGACCTCTGCAACATCCTCCATGTTGGAAAAGTCAACAACTTGTTCATGAGAAGTGACATACGAAGCAGCTTGTTGAGTTACAGGTAACGTCACACAGGTTACGTGTGATTGGTCTGTTTGTTTGGCGCCTGTGTAAACCTCCATTTACTGTAGAACCATAGGGACGGATTAATGGAAAATAATAATTATAACTGTATACCTACCTTCTTTACACCATAGTATCAGATCAGATGGTCAGTTTTACTGATTTTAAACATTTGTCATAAATTTCCTGATTTGGAAAAGTTACACACCACACCTTTAAACTCACTTGGTGGAGGATAAGGTGCTTGACCTTCAGTCAAAGCTAAACCCATCTCTATCTAAAAAAAGTGTTTATGATATGCTGTTTGTGACTGTGACTGACTTTGACACATGTACTCTGACTGTAAACTGCACCTGTGTAAGTCTGAACTGGTGCTCAGACACAGCTCTGCACTTGCAAAGCAGGGTGTGCACAGCCAGGGATTAGGGTCTGAGCACCAATTCAGTCATTCACTCATTCATTTCAGAGTCTGGCACATTTATAGCAATATTTCTAATGAATAAAGAATTTTTACTCAGTGATCCGGAAGTCTTGCGGCTGTTGCTTGCCTTTGTGCTACGTTGCTCTGAAAAGATGGGCTGTTTCTTTTCCTCTGGTGCTGTTTACTCATTTTACTTTTCTTAATAGCTCCTGGTTAAGGTCTGGGAGTCTGGGGCCACGAATAATCAACAACAAACTGACGGTGGATGATTGTAGACACATGAAGAGGGGTCAGAGGCAGGACATTCAATTCAATTTTGTCACAAAAGTCTGCGGGGAACGAGTTCACCCAGTGTACTACTCTCATGAGTCCTATAACAGAAGTCCTCATCTGCAGCATAACCGTAGTCTTAATGTGACTCCTCTCAACAATACAGCAGCTATGTCAATCTGTCCACGTCCAACTCAGAGCTCCACTGCAAGACACAGCCTGACATTGCACTTCTTCTGGAAGAGTTAAATGACTTACCACTGCAGTCATCTGCGATCTATTGACCCAGTGAATATTGGCCCGCGGCCAGTTAAAGTTGCTGACCTATGTCATGACAAAGCACTCAAGGGTTAGAGAACAGTGGTTAGGGTAAGGACTTAAAACTTACATACTGACATCAAATACACAATAAGGTAAGTGCATGGCCGTGCTCAAGATCTTGGAGGTGAGCAAATGCATTTTAGTTTTACAGGAGCAATGTTAGCATACAAAGTAATTGCAAAAATACCTTAAAGTTAACTCGATCAAATAATTTTCCAAACGTCATGTGAAAACACTACAAAGTCTGTTAAGCAGTAGGAAAAATGACAATGGTCCTGAATTTCCTTTTATTAATACAGACAAGCGAAAATGGCAAAATGTACTTTTTTTAATTAAAGAAAGATAAGTAAAAAATATTTACGTGCATTCGAATACTGTCAGAACAAACAAAATAAATAGGTCACTCAAGTATATCATAAATTGTCGTAAACATTTTGAGTAATAAGTTGATCATCTTTATTTATGTGGGTAGTAAATACGTATTAAGACATTTAACATCTGACAAATAGGCATCTACGGATGTTCATTACTGTGCCACTCAAGTGAAATGCCTAATTTTATTCCACTTATCCTAAGACCGTCAACAATATGCACATTTGAACACTTCCACTTAAATGATTACACTTAAGGATGCAATTACATCTGCAATGCTAAACGACTGCTGCAGTGCTGTACTCGCAGTGAAATGCGACGCGGGGAACATCTTTTTATTTAGCTGCTCCTCTTTGTTATTGCCGTGTGGTGTCTCGCAGCTGGGAGTCATTGATTTGCATGTGGAGAGACAAAGAACAAAGCCACCTAATTCTCCCACTATCAGCATTTCTCGGTCACTCAATCAAGCCTTATCGGCGCACGCTGCAGCTCGTGTAATGACAGTAATAAATTTAAAATGTAAACACCTCCCACCAACTCCGATTTAAAGTTTGGGTACCTTCAAAAGAGAGTTCTGCCTCTATATCAGCAGTACAATTGAATACTGTGTATACACTTGAAATATAGCAAAGATATCACTAGAAATAGGATTAGTTCTGTTCCTATGCCTTCATAACAGCAAATGTTCTACCACATATTATTATATTAAAGTAAGAGTGACAGTCAAACAACACTGATATCATACTTTTGTCAGCCATTTTATGTCCTATTATGTCCTGTTCCTACAGATGCCCAGAGAGGACAAGCTGGGAACAACTGTTGAGCTCAAATTCATGTTTTGTCTCAAAATTTATGACCTTTTTAGGTGAAATAACAATCAAACTAACAGGCTCTGAGTTTGCTTGAAGACAACAGCACGTCAATGCAAGGCCACCATAGCGCAGTTCACATGCTATAAAAAGGAAGAGAGTGAGTTCTTCAATTTTGCCATCTGATGTCACCAAATAAAGGCCAAAAACTCAACAGCCCATCTGTAAATCTGACTTAAAAAGTAACCACCTGAAATTGTGGTACCTTAGTGACTGGGCTCCCTTTGAAACAGAGTAATGTGCACTCTCTTCTAATGATGTCCCTTCTCATACTTGCCCGTAGAGCTGGGCGATGTAGCAAAAAAGATCTCAATTTTTTTTCAGTATTTATCGATATCAATATTCAATAGTTTTTGCATAACAACGCAGATATTTAATAATAAAATATGAACATGAGCAAATTCAATTTCTTTATAAAAACTCCAGTGTAGAACAGAGTGTATGAAGACTTTTCTTCAAAGTGGCTGGTCACCTTAAACCTGAGCCTCGCTGCTGAGTGTCTTTATCGAATAAAACATTGTCAAAGCTTATCATCAAGAATGACTTTGATTTTTTTGAATAAAATTTTATACTTGGCACAGCCATAACTTGTTGCTTTTAATGGTTGGTGCTTGCGCTACAGACAAAAAAAATTGATGCATTTTATTACCCCTTTGCTCTGCATAGACCACCATATTCAAAACCACGCTGTTCTGAACCATAGTTCACTGCAGATTTTTTTTGTTTTTGTTTGTTTGTTATTGTTACTGATCCATGCATTTGTTACATCGAGGTTAGATTACTGTAATTCTCTGCTGGCAGGATGTCCTAATAACTCCTTGAAATGTCTTCAGCTCGTCCAAAACGCAGCAGCTAGAATACTAACAGGAACAAACAGACGAGAGCACATTACCCCAGTGTTAGCTTCTCTTCACTGGCTTCCAATAGAATTCAGAATTAACTTCAAAATCTTTCTCCTCACTTATAAGGCCCTCAGTGGGAAGGCCCCGTCCTATCTCAGAGACCTCACAGAGCCATACCATCCTAACAGAACGCTTCGTTCTCAAAATGCAGGATTACTAGTCGTCCCTAGAGTTTCCAAAAGTACAATGGAAGGTAGAGCCTTTAGTTGCCAAGCTCCTGTTTTATGGAATCAACTCCCAGCTCTCCTTAAAGAGGCAGACACAGTCTCTATATTTAAGGTTAGGCTTTAGACTTTCCTTTTTGACAGGGCTTATGGTCAGGATATATAGATTAGCTGTGATTTCTCTTGGCCTACATGATGAGGAAGGGACACATTGAGCTTCTATCCTCTGTTATGTTTTATTTACATTTCTGCTTAGTTCATTACTGTTCACAAGTTGTTGCTCTGTCCCACTCTTCCCAGATGTCTGGCTGCTGTTAGACGTCCCAGTGATGACTGGACCTTAGCTGTGGCCCATCGGTGACCCTGTCCCGACCCATGGACCCCTCCTGACCCAGTCCCTCTCAGATGAACTGTTCCTGCTGAGATTACCATAGACTTATCCTCATTAACTTTTCATTCACTTATACATATAATGGACTATTTGTCGGTGACACATCTATTACATGGCCTGTCCGTCCTGGGAGTGGATCCCTCCTTCTGTGGTTCTTCCTGAGGTTTCTCTTTTTCCTCGGCTGGGTTGGTTGAGTTTTTCCTCTGACCCTGATGGAGGGTCTAAGGACAGGGGATGTTGTCTTGTTCTGCCTGTTTGTGCATTTACTGTCTTGTGTGTTCATTTACTGTCTTTTGTTTTTGTGAAGCCCTTTGAGGCAATTTGTTGTGATACTGGGCTATACAAATAAAACTGAATTGAATTGTTACAACATGTTTAATGTGAGACACCTTTAGCTGTTGTTGAGGTAACCACAAATACTAATGAGGTGAAAAAGTCAAGTTCCTACCAGCTGCAATAGTGTTCCAATACTTTTGTTTATTCACTCTGTTGTTAGGTCATTATATGTTTTTTTTTTTGTTTTTTTTGATAAATGCATAATCTTACAAGTTGAATTTGATGTTTCGTTCATCCAATCACTAAATGGGGACTTTCTTGAAAATCATGGACAGATAATACCAAGCAAACTACAAAATAAATCCTTGAGGCAGATGAACCAGCCTTCGTCACATATTTCTGTTCTGACTTTCTTTAAACACTTGCTTATAAGTTATATATTTTGTACCAGAAGGGGGAGTCATGAGCTACTTTTATGTACCTTGTACTGCAACAATTCCGTTACCAAAAGAATCATATCATATGTAAGAACAGCATGTTAACATTATAACAGGGAAAGTATTACAGTTTATTTTGCATCCCCTAAAATGACATTTGCCTATCTCTCTGATCAAATTCAACATTCTACAAACTAAGTTACACTTTATGCATCTATTTGTAAATCATTCCATTTTGTAAACCTAGTGTACTATCTTTCTGTGTGGTCTGTGGTTCCATTGAATGCACTTGTATGTAGGGCCTATTGTGCAGGTAATGCCCTTTGTTCAGATGCCTCACTCAGATTGAAACACTCGAATGGCCTTGGACTGTCATATCTCTGTATTGCATGCAGCTGTAGCACTTGAATCCCCAGCATGGGTCCATTACTGGTTATTCATTATTTGGCATGAGTATGGCTGCCTCTACCTGAATGTGGTCACTCACAGGTTAGCGAGTCACTCACAATGATGTGAGTGGGTACAAGGTGGATTCATTATTGAATGGCAAACAACTGGTGACTGGTGGGAATGGGGCTGTAGTGGAATAGGAGGGTGTTTGGGACAACCAACGCTGTCACCAAAATGAAAATCAGGTTTTAAAAATTGAGAGAGATGGGCATGCTAAGTCTTGTTTTGCCACTAAAATGGTACAGTACGGGTCATTGGAGCATGCTTTTAGAGGTGTTCCCACTGTCAAAAGTGGTTCAAAGTGTTTCAAGTAAGTGTACTGCACTACTTTAGTGGTCCCCTGGATTTTGGTTAAAAGTGTGGTGCTTGTAGCATTGATAAGCAACAGATGTTCCCTAGTTTTGTGTCATGCTGTTAATATCACATATGCAATGTTTTGTATTTAAATGTCAATGTCACATTTGTTGTTTCAATTTCAAAGACAGCAATCATACCAAGAAAGTCTTTGTTTTTTAAAGACACAGATGAAGTGCTTTTTTTTTTTTTTGTAATTGTAGCATTTATATTAAAGCTAAATATAATATTCTACAAACGTCAACAAACATGGCCTTTTTAATATCAAATATTATCTTTCAATTTGAGAGAATGTAAATATTAAGCTTACGCCAATCAGGACTGTTTAGCCTGATTACCGAACAATGAAAGAATTATAACCGATCACAAAGTCTGTTAATATTTAATATTAAAAAAAAATATTAACATGTAATAAAAATAATAAAAGTCCCCCTTTAAGTTCATCTGGCCCTGCCTCTATATATTGTATCAATAAAAATACAGACAAAAATTACAAACTGTATTGCAATACTTCTTCTTTTGTGATCTGTTTTATTTTACCAATTTTTGTGGTAAATTGCTGCTGGTATTGAGCCCAATGCATAGACTGTCCCTGTCGGGCGCCTCTCCACTGTGTCACCACTCACAGCAGAGACCACAGCAGCACACACACACAGACCACACAGAGCTGCAGACACGTGGTGACATGAAGATAGAGTTAGTGCGATATATTCATCTTGTTTGCACATATATATATATATCTATCACATATATATGTATATGCATCTCTTTTGTTTCATGTCAGAAATGTGTGAGTGACTTTTGAGCCTCTCCAATCGGTCTTAGTGCTAGTTAGCTTTGAGCTACCCCTTCGTATTCATTAATGGGACTTACCTTTGTCTGATGAGTGGTGGAGCTTATTTTTGCGGGACTGAAAAGTGAAAGTCTTGCACATGTTGCATCCTTTGATCGTTTGGTTTTAGTTGATCGTAGATCACAATATTTTCAGCCATTATAGGCCGATTATCACCGGTGGCCAATTGATCGAAGCACCACAAGTGAATAGGACAGCATGGTATTAAGGGAATCAAAAAATAGTTTGTTGTTATTTACTGACTCTTTTTCTTTTTTCTTCACACACCTGTATCTAAAATTAAATGTATCCAAAAATACGTCAACCTACACATATGTCAATTTTTAATGTGAAATAGTTTTAACATGTATGTTTACTGCAATATGATTTATATGTCATATGGAAACACCATTTCTTTGACCATTGATGATATCGCTTTGTTGTGGAAACCTGTGCCATTTTACGAGCTATGACTTGTTTTAGCATTTTGTTGGTATTTATTTTACAATTTGGAAAGTGTTCTTGTCTTCTATTCTTGCTAAAATATTTGTTTTTTATGAATTGGAGAATAGTCGAAGGCTAAATGAAAATGTAGCAGACCAAATTTCATTGAAAGGGGCAGTGGCACTAGTCAATGGAGACAACAGAAAGCTATTGGAAATGCACGACTTGAGTAAGACCTACAGTAATTCCTAACAGTTCCACCACTGAGCAGCACCTCCCATGTCAAACCCAAGGACGCTGCTGTGATGAATGGTGAACATTACTCAGTTGCTTGTTTTAACGTCAGGTCTTAAATGTGAACCAGTGACCTTGCACTGCAAGATCTGCTCAGTTAACCTATTAAGATTCCCACGGTTGCCTAAAATGTGATCAATGTGGGTAACTACAGCATAAAGAACTTGGAATTGTAACTTTGTTGGTACACTGTGCTCAAATCTCAAATCAGTCATATTGAAAATATAACTTTTAGCAGGTGTTGAGCATGTTTGGGCATTCAAATTTCTCGTTAATTTAAAATTAGAGAAATAAGCATGGCAAAACTAGTGGGCAGACAACAGAATGCATTTGTTGTAATGTATTAGATGTTGAAGATCTTTACAAAAGCTGTTAAATGTGCATGAAGTTGGTCCCAGAAATAGCTTTTGTACTCCAAAGCTTACATTGCCCACATTTCTTCCATTTTTTGTTCTTTGTCTTGAGATAGCAAGGGATCAAAATATGAATGAGTCACCGGCTGCACCACTGCTTTTCACACTTGCAATAAGACTGTGGACTCAAAGTTAAGTGGTGAGTCGCCATTTAATATTTACTGAATGTGAATAATACACCACTGTACACACTCTGTCTCCCGTGTTTGAACTCTGCCAGAGAAAGGGAACCAGAGAAAACAAGGCGCATACAAGCTGCAAAGAGAGTTCAACCACACAGGCTTCGCCGCTGTGCTTTCAGTTAAGAAATGTTCTTTGTCTGGAGCTAGTCAAACATTGTTGTGGCTGACAAGACGTTTTAATCTTAAGAAGTATTTGAATTTCAGCCGACAACGAGAGGTCTGGATTTTATTTCACTATTTATGCTGCAAAGATGAGAAAGGCATTGTTCAGGAATTATTTCAGAGGAAGTCTCCATATACTGATGTGATGCCAAATATGAATTTAGCTTGTAACATGTCCATATGTCACCAGTGAAAGCCAAAGAGGATCTATGTTAATCTACTCTGCCAACATATTCCTACACTTGCAGATATATGTCCCTCTTCCCTTTTGGTATCTTTATCTGTAGTAGGAGCTGGTTAGTTTTGGCAGTTTCCTGTAGGCTATAAGTAGGTCTTTTGGTTGTGCTACTCACTCTTTGACTCTGACTCTCTAAATCAAATAGAAACAAAAGATCAAGCATATGCCTTTTGTCTCCTGAGTCCTTCCTAAACATGTTTCACTGTCGGGTCGTTACGTATATTAATGGGGGCTCAGTATGTTTCAACTTAGCCGCTTTTGATAACTTTTGGTCGTTTTTGTTGGTGACTTTGTGGCAAGGCTTTGTTGTAAATTGTGTTTTTTTGTGTCTTGCTGGTGGAGTAGGCTAACAATGGAGTTTAAGGTGGAGGATTTTGTAACCAGCCCTTATTTGGAGCTCCTTAATAAATGTTTAATGTTTAATAAATATCATATGTTAATAGCTGGGCAGTTTAGCGTTGAAGTTTCTCAACAGCTTAAAAAACAAGATATCAAGGCGGATATATTTGAGGCTTTAGTGAGTAAAGGTATTCTGCCTCCTTTACAAACTTCAACACTCCAGAGCAATCCACTAAACCTGTAGAAGATTTAGTCAGACTTAAAGAACTCGAGGTAAAGTTAGAGCGTCTGCGTATCAAATAAAAGGAGATCCAGTTTGAGTTAGAGGCTTAAAGACTGGATCAGCAAAAAGATATTTGTTTGCGTGATTCAGAACTCGTTGTCAGTGCAGCTTAAATAAAGTCTGCTGGCCTTGATGTGACTAAAAATATTTGTTTAGTCCCCCATTCAAAGAAAAAGATGTGGATAATTTTTTTATGCGTTTCGGGTGTGTGGCAAACACATTAAAATGGTCTATGGATGTGTATCCCTTATTGTTACAGTGAGTCCTCAGCGGTAAAGCCCTAGTGGTGTATTCATCTCTGCCTGTGGAGGAAAGCCTCAGTTATGATAAAGTCAAAGCTGCTGTGCTCAGATCTTTTGAACTTGTGCCAGAAGTCTACCTTCAAAAGTTTCAGAGACAAAAAAACATCTGTACCAGACCTACGTGGAGTTTCCCCGTGAGAAAGTAGCCTTCTTTGAGAGATGGTGCACATCAAATGACGTTAAAGATTTCGGTAAGCTAAAGCAATTGATTTTATTTGAAGACTTCAGGAATTGTCTGCCTGACAGAGGAGCCATAAGTGTAACATAAACATAAAGTCTGTGATGTCTTTAAGGCTGCAGTGCTAGTGGACAATTACGTCCTTACGCACAAAACACTTTCTTCAGACCGCTCATTTAACAGCAAACCTGTGGAGTCTTTAAGTAGTGACAAGAAAAATGGAGTTAAAAGCTTTCCGATAACTACCGACAGTGCTAAAGAAATGAGCTCAGAGCAAGATAAAACTGAAAAAGATGATTTGAGAGAAAAAGACAATGAAATGTGTTTCTATTGTAAAAAGAGAGGACACATTGATTCAAGTTGTCCGATGTTAAAGAAACGAAATTCAAAGCCTGTTGCTTTGATAAATAAGCAGGAAAAACACCTTGCCGTACCTATTAATCTATTTGTCTATTAAGTTCAGTGATTTGACAGATTTTTCTCCATTTATTATGGATGGTGTTGTATCTTTGACCGGTGATGATGTCTGTGTCCCAATAAAAATACTCTGTGATTCAGCTGCTTCGCAGTCCTTCATTTTGTCTGCTGTTTTGGCATTTAATGAAAAGTCTGCTGTTGGTTCTGATGTAAAAGTTTTGGGGTTTGCAATGAAAGACATTGATGTGCCATTACATACAGTGTTTGTTGAGTCTGATTTGGTATCAGGTGAAGAAAAGTCAGGGTGGTAACTAACCACCATTGTCCAGAATCTTACGGTGGGGGTGTTAGGTGCTGGCATCACACCTATATGTGTTTTACCTGTCCTTTTTCTCCCTCTTTCCTTTTTTCTCTTTTTCAGTAGTGCCACTCGCTCTGGTTCATCTGTCTAATGCTCTGCTCTGCACAGTCCCGTCCGGCTCGTCCCCGAGCTCTCCTCCTCCCTCAGGCTCCACCTGCCAGACCAGGCTGTGTGTTTTTTGTAAGCCTTTATCTTTTTGTTTGACCTGGTGGGACCAGCTGTCCTATTTTCACCTTTTCTTTTGTTGGGGCTCAGACCCGGGGTTGTTGTTAGGGGTAGCGGGGTGTCAGCAGCTTCTACGAGCCTGTACAGGGTTGGCCTCTCTGACCTGTCCATATTTTCTGTTTGGCCAGCTCACTACGGTTCTTTTGTTTTGTTTGGGCACGAGAGGGCTTGATTTTGACTGATACTGATACTGAGGGTTTTAACTCTAAGTTGGTTCCAGTCTGTGGAGGACAAAGCTGTCAGCTCTGATTGCTTTTATTTACTATTTCAATTAGCTTTTGTCTCATTGTAGTGCAGGTAATAGTTTGACTAATTTGTGTTTGTGACTGGATTGATTACTCTACCATATTGACTAACCTCTTAAACCCTTAGTTGTCTGCTACAGAAAATAGCTGTATATACACTGATAGATCTTGTGATTTGTAAAGCGGCAGTGAAGGCTTCCTTTAAAGTCTTTTGGCCTACACAAACCCATCTTGGAGGACTTCCATAAAAAGTGTTTGCAAAGGGCAGGGTCTTTAGATAAATGAACATGATTGAATGAACCACCTGCCAGTAGCATTAGTTCAGATGTGGGTCATTTGAAGACGAAACAGTACAAGTAGGATTTTAATGATTTTTGAACTCATAAATCTCATGAGAATCCTGCTCCTGCACAGTGTAAGTAGAACTTCAGAAAATGTCTGTCTCTTCAAATACCATCTATGGCAATGAAATACAGAGCTGTAGGTTTTGCATATGTACAAGTTATATCATTTACATAATACATATTGTAGTACTTGTAGAACAATGTAGAAAATGTGTTTAATAGTTAAAAATTCACATGAAAATCAGATCATGTTTTACATTTTTTAAAGCATCTTACTTTCTGTAAAAGTTTGTTTTGGGGTGTCAGTATTTGCTTTAAATCCTGTGCATGGCCCTGCAGAGGAATATTTTTGTTCTTTCATTTTCTTGTACAAAAATGTGTTACTAAATATTGGCTCTAAAAAAGTGTCACATTCACTATGTCAAAGTTTATCAGGACAAACCACCTAAAGGCAGTGGAAAAAATAGTTTTATGCAGTATTGGGAAGTTTTTCCAAAATTAATTACATCTGTTAATGTCAGTGCAACTTCAATGGAAGACATTATAATAGGCATTATATGTTTACTGTCTTTTGTTTTAGTGAAGCCCTTTGAGGTAACTGTTGTTGTGATACTGGGCTATATAAATAACATTTTATTGAAACTTGAAGACATTATAATGAGATATTTGTTGTTACTTGGTTAAAGAATTAAAAGGCTTGTTTATGAGTGATTTGCATGAATTTAGACAACTTATGGTTTAATAACAAAGATAAGAAAAGCTCAAATATGCTTGACACAGTCCTAATTGCTCTGGCTAGACGTCTGTATTAGTCAGCAAAGGTCCAAGATAAAAATACTGAATTTAATTAACTCTCTGCAGTCTCAGACTTATTCATCTATGCAGTTTCCACAGGGCACTGGCGTCATGATTCCTCCTTCTCCTTCCCTCTTCTCCTCTGTGAGTCCAGCTTTACTGTCTGACTTTCCTGCTGAGAATGATGTGCTCAAAATAGTTCCTCCTTGTGAAACGTGTCATAATAAATAGAGGTAAAGTGAACCCCCAGCAGCTACTGGTAAGGCGGTCGATTAGATGACTAGCACAGCTGTTTAAAAGCCGTTTTTAATTTTAATTTGGGGGGGATTCTACAAAATTAATTCATTTATAATACAGTACGATCCATATAATCATACATCATATAGACATTTATACACTTCCCTCTACTAAAGACGAGTATTCATCCTGTCTGTGATTAGTGACGAGAGCCGAAGCATTATGTACGTTTCATAAGAGGATGGATTGCCATATACGCAGCAGCTGCTTGCTCAAGATGCTGTGCACACAATTTGATTAAAGGCTCCACATTTATTATATTACAGAAAGAGGAGATTTATAATTAATATTATAAACAGAAATATTAAATAACGTATCCCTTTTAGAGAGATTCGTATGCAATTAACCCACACCTTTTACCATCTGTAACTGATCGAGTAGAAAGATAAGGGTTTGGTATGTACTGGACATATTTTTAATTTGAACAACAATTGAATTGAGAAAATGAGAATTTCATTTAAAAATTACCCCAATGGATAGATCTTTCCACAAAAACACTATCAATAAAATGAACACTGATCATGAAGAATTCCCTGTGGTTCATAGATTGTGAAAATGGGGCACAGTGGCTCAGGAGGTAGAGCAAGGCTCCAATAATTGAAAGGTTGGTGGTTTGATTCCCACTCCCCACTGTTCATACTGTCATTGTCTCCTTGGGCAAGAAATTTCACCCACCTGTGTATGACAGCCAGCCATTCTGTCAGTCTGTCCCAGGGCAGCTTACTAATACCACTGTGTGAATGTGTGAGTGACTGAGGTGAATGGAAGCATGATGTTAAGTGCTTTGGGTGCCCAAGAAGTGTGCAAAAAAGTGCTGTAAATGCAGGCCATTTACCATTTTCTGCATAATATGATAAATGTGTCTTTCTGTGTAATTAGTCAGACTTTTTTTAATAAACACCAAAGCAGGAGAAGGGAGAGAAAAGACACCTACTGGCAGTTGCTAATGAGGATGCAAGCCTGGAACCTGTTCAATTCAATTTAATTCAATTTTATTTGTATAGCCCAGTATCACAACAACAATTGCCTCAAAGGGCTTCACAAAACAGACAGTAGTGCAAACAGGCAGAACAAGACAACATCCCCTGTCCTTAGACCCTCCATCAGGGTAAGGAAAAACTCACAAAACCCAGCCGGGGAAAAAGAGAAACCTCAGGGAGAACCATAGAAGGAGGGATCCACTCCCAGGACGGACAGGCCATGCAATAGATGTGTCCAGGACAGTCACTGACAAATAGTCCATCATATGTACAGGTGAACGAGAATGTATATGAATATAGTCCATGATAATGTCAGGAACAGTTCATCTGAGTGAGAGGAACTGGAGTCAGGAGGGGTCCATGGGTTGGGACAGGATCACAGATGAGCCACAGCTAAGGTCCAGTCTTCACTGGGACGGCTAACAGCAGCTGGACATCTGCAACAGTATCCACAGTGTGTCATACCTCCCCCAGCGTCTGGGCCTAGAACAGCTTATCTAATACACTGTATATATCCTGACCATAAGCTTTTATCTCATCTATTGTATATGTCCTGACCATAGGCTCTTGTCTCATCTACTGTATATGTCCTGACCATAGGCTCTTGTCTCATCTACTGTATATGTCCTGACCATAGGCCCTTGTCTCATCTACTGTATATGTCCTGACCATAAGCTTTTATCTCATCTATAATTATATTCTTTATGTTATCTCTGACCATAGGCCCTTGTCTCATCTACTGTATATGTCCTGACCATAAGCTTTTATCTCATCTATTGTATATGTCCTGACCATAGGCCCTTGTCTCATCTACTGTATATGTCCTGACCATAAGCTTTTATCTCATCTATTGTATATGTCCTGACCATAGGCTCTTGTCTCATCTACTGTATATGTCCTGACCATAAGCCCTGTCAAAAAGGAAAGTATTAAGTCTAACCTTAAATGCTGAGACTGTGTCTGTCTCTTTAACGAGAGCTGGGAGCTGATTCCATAAAACAGGAGCTTGGTAATTAAAGGTACTACCTCTCATTGTACTTTTGGAAACTCTAGGAACGACTAGTAACCCTGCATTTTGATAACGAAGCGTTCTGTTAGGACGGTATGGCTCTGTGAGGTCTCTGAGATAGGACGGGGCCTTCCCACTGAGGGCCTTATAAGTGAGGAGAAGGATTTTGAACTTAGCCAGTGAAGGGAGGCTAACACAGGAGTAATGTGCTCCCGTCTTTTTGTTCCGGTTAGTATTCTAGCTGCTGCGTTTTGGACGAGCTGAAAACTTTTCAAGGGGCTTTACAAAGGAGAATTACAATAGTCTAACCTCAATGTAACAAATGCAGGGATTATTTTTCAGCTTAACTTTTAGATAAAACTTTCCTAATTTTGGCTATGTTGTGCAAATTGCAGTTTTCAACGATAAATCTTCATCAAATATTACTCCAAGATTCCTAAAAGTTGAACTTGAAGCTATGCTTACACCATCTAAATTTGGTCTGATAGTGTGTCTCATAGATTTCTGGGGCCTAATATGATCACAGTCAGAGCCAGTCAGCAGAACTCTTGTGTTGCAGGAACAATTACGTCCACAACCTGCAGGACTTCGTGTACATGGACTCCTACAAACTGCTTAGCATGTACCTGATGCTTCCCGTACCATCAGTGATTTGTGAGCGGAGATTGTTGTGTCTGCATTGTGAGGAACAAGGTGACAGTCGGACCGGTAACCTGTCACTGGCTATAAACGCAGAGAGAATGCAAACCATGGAGAGTGGCAAAATCACGGATCCCTTTGCACTCAATCACAACAACAGACATTTTGTTCGATGTTGAAGACTTTTAACAGGAAGACTACAGTTTCTCATACTGTATTTTAACACTATGCTAATTATTTTATCGAGATTTAGTTTCCATTTCAGTGTCGTCTGAGTAAGGAATGCCGCTTAGTATTTACATGTGATCTGCACTGAAACTGTTTTGGGGCCTGTATATGACATTAAGTGTAGAGAAAAAGTGTTTGGAGGCTAATGTGTTGAATACTAAATGACAAAGCTTAATAAGAAAAGGCTAATAGTTGTCTGTCCGCATGTGTGTGTATGTTGGTGTTGTTAAAAGACAAATCCCCCAAATTTTGATCACCCCCATTAAAGACTACAGCACCTGCATTGCACCCCCTGAAAAAATGGCTGGTGCCAACAATGGACATCTTTGTTTCAGGACCCAGTATCGACCAAGTAATCCATTTCCAAAGCCAGCCTATCAGAGGAGTGGTGTGGACAAGACAGAGGAGACAACATCCAGCCATCTGTCTGCTAGAATGGTCCATTTGAATACTCTTCTGCTGAATTGTCAAATGCACTGTTGTCTGCAGCTCAGAGCAACAGAAATGTCTACAACAGCCTCCAGCCTCAGAGGAAAGATTTACTTCACTGACTACATTTGCTGCAGTAGGCATGGGGTTGTTTATTTGTGAGGCATTGTGAGACTTGATTACACATTAGGACTGCTCAGACACTTTTCAAAAGAGAGATTAACTGAAACTGCCCACGCTGCTGGGAAGGGAGAGGTAAATATCTCATAAATTTTAACATCTACCGTTTTCATTCTATTTATTTACTGTCATAATCTGTGGCTAATATTAGACACAGACATAATAGCCACTATACACCGAGTTTTTGTTTCTACCTCATCCTACTCCAGCTACTCCACAGTTTGTAAAGGTGCTGTGAACCACAAAAGAGGCATTAAACCAGCTGTTTTTAGATAAAAGTGAGTTTTTCAGAAGCAGTTTAAGCCTTTACCTCAGCAGGTCAAATTTGTCTAAATAAATGTATTTTGTTTGTTTCCTTTTAGGTTAGACTGTATGAATAGTGATGTGTCAGCTGGCTCAATATATAAATATATCGCTGAGAGTAAAAGTTATCAACAGGTACGCAGTTTTCTGTCATTGCCATGGTTACATTCCGTGCATGTGTGTGGTGGACTTGTCAGAGTCAGACCATGGTGAAGCCTGATTTAGTTTATCCTGTAACCAGAGAACACATGCTGTGATGTACAAGCAGCAAAACTACTTGTCTACCAATTTACCTGTAACACAGCTGGAAACTTACCTCACCTGTGTATCTTTATGTCCATGCCTGTATTAAGGGTACTGTTTATGTTTGTTTGCATTAGACAGCTATAGATGGGAGACAGAACATCCCACAATGGTCTGTGACAAACTAGAGAAGCAGCTGTACACAAGTTGATCTTTCTACTAGACAGTCCTCTATGTCAGGTTGGTAGAGAGTACAACAAAAACTATGTTCACTTTTAAGAAGTGCTGACCTGGTTTAGTTTTCTTAATACATTGAGCTGTTAACATTTTCATTAATATTAGATTGTGCCTTAGTAATATAGATAGAACATATTCATACAGTTGAACAGAGCTGTGTGTGTGTGTGTGTGTGTGTGTGTGTGTGTGTGTGTGTGTGTGGTCTATTTCTGATCAAGTGTTTTATTTTGAAATAATAGGCTACTTCCGCCGGAACCTCTTTCTCACTTACACTTCTGCAATATCAAACTGTGTACTCTCTATGTCAGAGGTGTCAAACTCAAAGTGATGAGGGGCCGCGATAGTTGATAAGAATCCTTTCAGGGGCCGAAGATGGTGACATTTGGAAGCTTTTATTACATTTTGAATGTGAGATTTCATCTTAATTTGAGTTTTAAAAAAGTTAGCCTTAACATTAATTACCTCCTTTTATAGAAACTGGTTTTAGTTGGATCTGAACCGGTTTTAGTTGGATTTTTAACAGGTTTTAGATGGATTTGAGCAGGTTTTGGATGGATTTTTACAGATTTGATCTATCTTTGTCGCAAAAATCAAACCTATTCAAATCCAATTAAAACCTAGTGCCAGAAATATCACCTGCTAAATGTATTGAAGGGCCACATAAAACAATGCAAAGGGCCTTGAGTTTGACATGTGTGCTCTATGTCATTCACAGAGAAATGCTGGGGAGCCCATGTCACATAAGTTTCACCTCAAGGAAGTACTGTATATTAAATGTAAATAAAAAGAAACATCCCCTTTAAGGAACAAATTAAGTTATGTAATGAAAATTGATTAATTTTGTGCTATATAATGTTTATTATTCTGATAAATGAAAGATATTTTAGAATAGGTACTGTATTGTCCTCTTGCCTCTTCCAGACGGAGAACAGAAAGTACTCAGAAGACAAAGACAGGATTGACCAAATAGGACTTTGGACTCTCATTAACCTTCTCTCATTGAGTCGGACTGAAGGAACACTTGAGCAGCTATTTTAAACATGCTCCAGTGGCAGGGGACCCACCATCTGCAAACGCTCCACTCTGGCAGGATAGACATAATTAATGACGCCCATCTAATGACTATTAGCTAAGTATGGCCTAGAGCGGAGGGCCCCAAATGATGATTTTAATGGAAATCACCAAATTGAACTCCTTATTGAACAATTATCAGTAATTTTGTTTGAAGTATTTGACTGTGTGCTAGTGGACCTTGGTATTAGTTAGCTCAGGACTCAGAGCAGTGGAATGGAAAAAATACTTGCACAGACAATTGATTTAACACTGGTAAAGAAGGTACCATTTCATTGCTGAAAGGAAGGGTTAGGCTTTGCAAGCTAATTTCAAATGTGGGTGTTATTTTTTAATGTTTGCATGACACTAAACTTGATGCTTAACACTTCATTTTTTGGAGTTACTCATTTTCTATATTTACTTAGAAAACAGCTGCCATCACATTGTATTATAAAGTGACACATAATACCACTTTAACCTTTAAAGTTTAAGGTCAGTGCTAAACTACAGTGTGATGTAATGTATTAGTGTTTTGCAGAGGAAAATGTATCTGTTTTTTTTTTGTTTTTTTTTTGTGGTGTGGTTAAAACTGTGATGGCAAAGACAAAATCGGGTAGTGGAGTTTTAAGTTGAGTAATGCAGATATCCATTTATCTGGACTGCTCCTTATTAGAGTTTTCATGCAGAGGAGGGAATCAAACTATTGGTGATAAGCTAAACCATACTTTCACCCACCACTGATTGATCTGCAAGCTGTGTACAACAACAGCCAATCATCCCTTAATTGGAATGAGAGCATGTGGTTGCTCAAAGCTTACCGTCACTGGCATCTACTAAAATCATTGATAATAAAGCGAGTTGACGTCTCAAGGTCTTCTTTTTTTACACCAATCTTGTCACAATAGGCTCATTAGGTGATTAAATATTCCTCAGACTGTCACTGTAAACTTGGAAACAGCACCATCTGAAAAGCCCATGAATGTAGCTACAGAATTCTTCATATAAAACTTTACCTATCAGAGGAATACATTAGCCAGCAGCACAGTAGCAATAACCTCTCTGGTCTAAAAATACATAGGTATTAATTTAAACTAGTCTTCATTGGTCTCATTTGTTCATAAGAGTTATGCTGTACCACTATCAACATTGTGGTGCATGCACTAAGCTGTATCCAGCCATAATTTTGCTATGCATCATATATCTTTTTTCTTTTTTTTCAGTGACTTTAAAACCAAATGACTTCCATTCCAATTATAATTATAATGAGACATGTATACTCAGCTAAAGATAATCATTTTACTGGTGGAATGTAACCGTCCTGACTGCAAGTCCTCATTTTTTAATAACTTTATTTAGCCAGTGTTTCTTTCTTAGTTTGTGCACTTTGTTCAGGGTTGATCCAGTAATCTGCCACTTAACACTAACCTCCTCCCCAAACTGCCCAGAGGGCTTCAGGGCAGTGCCAGTCTGTCTGCCACTAACTTTTAGCAAACATCACTCTGTGCCAACCAGACAGCCTGTTCCTCTCACCAGCCTGTCCAGTCACATCACGGGCCTCTTACCTAACGCTGCCATGGCACTCTCCGACACATAGGAAGAACAACACCGGCAACAAGTGACTGGTAAAAGCAGAGTTTGGAGAGCCTCCTCACAATACAGAGCCAATTGACAAACATTTCAAAGCAGAGTGCATGATGTAGTCGAGTAGCTTTTCACAAAAGTACCACCTGTGGAAGCAATCGTTTCGCATAATTATACAGCATCTATCCATCTATTTCCACTGCACTTTAGAAACATCGAAACCAGTCACACAGAATGTTGATGAATGAGCCTGTTTAACAAGTCTGTGATTCCTTGGGACAAACAGGTATGGGATATCCATGTGACATACCGAGATATGTTCTTTGCATCAGTGTTGAAATGTATCTGAAGGCTCCTTTTGGAAATGAATGTGGGTCATTTTTAAACTTGGGGTAGTCGTACAAAAACATTTCTTATAATATAAAGAAGATAAGTTAAAGTCTTAATAAGATCTTTAAATAAAGACGTAATTGTAGTAATACCAAGAGTACAAAGAAATAACTAAGTATAATCACAAATAATTGCTAAAAGTGCAGTATCACTCTGTCATGTTTGACCCACTTACACATCTAAGAGTTAAGGGCAGACTAGACCCAAATATGACCAGATGATGAGAAAAAGCATGAGGCTAATGCAAATTGCCAAAATACAGAACATGCATTGTGTACTTTAAATTATTAGAATACAGATTTGAAAATAAGCAAAACAACTACATTTTATTTTTTTACAAAAATTGAGCAAATGGACCATGCACCTATAGGAAATACTTGTACACCTTGTATACCTTAAGCGTTTTCACTGAGATGGTTTTAGACTGGCAGTATATGTGAAAACCTCTGTGTTTACTCAAATACAAAACATGTAATTCTATTTGATCAGATTTTTAATATCCAGATATGAGAACATAGAGGAGCTTCAACTATACAGTTTGCTTTTAGTCTTGATGTACAAGCGCTGGAAGCTACAGAAATTATATAGTGGCTTCTAAGTGAAGGAGCAGCAACAAGGTTACTTTTGCTTTGCTCTTTAAATAAAGGGAGAAAAAAAGAGAAGAGAAAGACTGTGAGATTTCCATTTATATAAAATAGTAAATAGTACTCCTTAAATGTAAATGTGACTGAAAAAAAGTTTCAACTGTCAAAATATTTAGTTACCATAAGTCAGCTTGATTTTCTTTCCCCTTCACAGTGGTGGAAACCAGCTAGACTCCAATGTATGCCAAGAAGAAAAAGGTCAACTTTGTCAGAGGCAGACACAACATATTTAAAGTGCGACAACACAGGCATAGCATTTTGACAGTAATGTTATGCTGGCTTTGAATAACACGGGAAAACCTGTAATTATATCATTTCTTTTTTTTTCAACAAGCTAACATCTGTGTATAGTGTTTCAGTATATCCACAGTGTTAATCTCTCTCTCTCTCTCCTCCTCCCATCCTGAAGGGTTAAATACATGAACTCAATCCACTCAGTTTTTGACCTGAAGGATTACCTGGCAACTTAGAATAACTTCCATGTCATCTATTAAACAATGTTCACAGATCAATAAAGCGCATGTGTCATTGACTTGCTGTTGGTGATGCGTTTAATGTGAAGCTGGCAGAACAAATGGAGTGTTCAAAGCCTCGTACTTTCCGCCACTTGTTTGTACGTTACTTTCCACTGATTGGACATGTGGTGCCTTAAAGATTTATAAACCCAAATCTTCTTCAGTCTTGGTCTCAGCTGCTGACTCGTGAAAGTTAGAATGTCACATGTGCTTTGATCTGCTTTTCCAAAAGACAGCGCAGCAATATCACAGCCTCACAAGTCCTAGTGCCGTAGCCACCATTACAGTTTGTTGTACAGATATTCACATGCTCATTACCCCAATCAAGCAAGTGTAAATCGAGCTGAAACGTCACCTCATGAGTCCCTGGTCAATTTTAACAAACTTACATGTTGACATGCAGGCTTTCTGTAGTTCAACATCAATGAAAAAGTTTCCAAAATAAAGGGAACCAATTCACTATGTCACAGGCAGCAGTGCAACAATGAGTCGACAACCTCATGTGGCTTGAGATTTAACTGCTAATAATATAGATTAGACTCACTCAATTAAAGATACTGCAGCTTCACGACACACATGCCTGTTATGTGACATCGCACATGACTCCCAACACTTACTTACTAAACTGGAGCAGTAGTTTTTGTGTAACCCTGCTTCAAAACACACAGAGACAAACCAAAAAATCCTAGAAATGTGCCGAACATTGGGCCTAATTTTGAAAAAAAAAAAAAAAATCTCACAAATGTGGGGACATAGGAAAGACCCCCAGTGGATTACTTGGATCACTAAACTAATGCATTAGGTTACTTATTACTCCAATAATGTAATCTGTGTTGGTTTGCACACAACAGCAAGGTTACATGCAAGTCGAGAATTTTACATTATTGCTTTTTTCTGTATCTTTAGTTCTATAACTGAAGTTTTTTAAATGTATGCATATGTCTTACTTCATATTATATAGCAATCAGATGTATACTACGTGCCTTTCACTAAACCCAAATCAAATCGAGCATTATTGAATGAAAGAGCGTTTCTCCAGTGTCAATTTATAAAAACCCACATAGAAAGCACTGTTTTCTACAATACCTGCCTCTGTGTGGACAGTGCAGTGTTTACCTGCAGGTACTGGGGCAGGCTGAGCTCAGAGGAACATGAAGAGGTAACGTCACGGGAAGTGTTGGTGGTAGTAGGGGGCGCATTTACACTTAAGGTGGGTGGAGGTAATACACTTATGAATATAATGCAGTAAGCAATGTGCAAATGAGGAGGGCCGTGAGCCATACACAAGTCGAGTGCTGAGTTCTTTGTTTTGCGTTGCTCGTGTAGCCTGTAGGAAAAGAGGGTGACTAGTCAAAATGTGCAGCCTGTGCCAAGTCTTCTGTCCTACTTGTTTGTCCCAGATCTGCTGATGCACTTCTATCCCTATTTTTTTTATTTTTTTTTTTTTTTTCTCTCCAGCTGTGGGCATTTATTATTCAAGCCATTCCTTTTAAATTCTCCATCTCTTCTCTGTGTTTTGCATGAGGATTAGCCACGCAGTACTTGTTTTATTGTTCTTATTATTCCACTCAAAGCAAATCCAAATATTGGAGTATAATTAAAGTGGACTCAAGGTGGGGTTTTTTTTGTTTTTTTTTTATTCCTCTCCATTTGGCCGCAGTTCCTTGCTTCTTACAGCTGCAGATAACATCACTCAATACCAGTCGGAGTGCTTGGTGCTCAGAGGATGTGAGCTTTCTAAGGATGTTCTCTCAGAGGGAAACGCAGACCAAATACTGACAAGTCTCATGGGACTGTTTCACTAGTTAATCTTTGTACTTACTCCACTTTATTGATTATCTTTTCATAATCAATTGATGTTTGGTGTTTGTGAAATCTCCAGATACTTGGGTTAATGACCAGCACAAAGGAAAAGAGGCTGTACATTTGCATATATGCAAAGATAAACCTTTTTGTCAGTGGTTGATATGTTTTTGTTTGTTTGTTTTGTTTTCTAAGTGGATCTTAGATCTTGGCAGAGCTGAGGTAATGGATGAGAAAACCCAGTACTTTCTACCAAAGGACTGAAGGCATTGTCTTATGACAGAGTTTGACTAAATCTTTACTAGTTTGTTTGGCGTCAAGAGTATGTGAGCTACAGCCATTTTGTTTAAAATAATGTATCCTGGTTCAAATACTAGTAATAGTGCTCAGTAATACTTACTTTTGGTTGGGATAATAGTAACAAAACCTGCCACAAAGCAATTAGCCTAAGTGCATATAGCTGTTGTACTGTTATATTTCTTTATTGAAACAGGGTCTTCATCTGTCACTGGGACTGTGAAGGGTTAAAATTCAGGCTATGGTTCTCAGTTAAGGAAAGGGACTTGTCCTGCCTCAAGTGGTAGGTTAATTTGATGTTCCAGATAGTAACATAGAAGGAGCTGAGCCACAAGATCTACATTTTTACCCTAACGGTCATGAGCTGTGGGTCATGACCGAAAGGACACAATCTCAGATACAAACAGAAAAGTGAGCTCTCTCTGCTCAAACTAGACATTCCCTAGATTGGGTGAGGAGTTTGGTCACCTGGGAGGAGTAGAGACACTGTTTCTCCACATCAAGAGGAGCAGCTGAGTTTGCATCTGTTTGTGATGTGCTTCTGTTCTGGGGAAGTTTTGGCTGCCTGTCCCACTGGGAGAAGACCATGGTGCCGGCCTGGAACCCTGGAGGAACTATGCTTCTTAGCTAGCCTGTGAACTGAGGATACTGCAGAGGAGACTGTGACGGCTTTCCCAGTATCTGGCCAACAAAAAAGGAGTGATGGATGATGACTTTATATATATATATATATATATATATATATATATATATATATATATATATATATATATATATATATATATATATTGAAAATGGTTAATCATAATTAACTAATTCTTGTATAATGGTATTTTTTTAAACCTTTCAGATGCCCATAAGATCATTCCATGATGTATTATAAAATGTAATGTTAATGGATGAGTCACAAAGAGATTGTGTCAAAGAGGGAGGTGATTTTATATTCATTTACACAGTTAAAAAGCTCCACATTACTGATAACTGACTACTTTCTGTTTCCTCATGCATTGATGCAGCTCAGAGAATGCTCTTTGCTCTCGCCCTTCAAAGAATTCCCTCTCGGTGAACCTCGGCATGTCATGAGCGATACTCGACTGAGCATCATCACACGCTGCCAATAGGGCTTTGTGAAGTATTCCTCCGAAGTTCATTAAAAATGTTATCTGAAGATGTTTAAGCGATGTGATTAGGTTTGTGGAGGACCCCAGAGTTAGTGAACAGCATCCCCCTGGTTGCTATCTCATCCTCTTTATAATTAATTTCTCTCCCACCATCAGATACAACGCACGTATTCCGAGTGGTATTATGTAACGATTAGAAACAGGATTGCACTATATGAGAATGAATTATTAACTTGATAGTCAATAGTTCTAAAGTTCAAACGAGATTAGCTGCCTTTATTTGCATTATATTTAAGCATATAATTATGGGTTTCTGTCAGCAAAGCCCTCAAGCTGTACATGTGCTACTATACCTTTGTATGTCTCTACTTAAAATGGCATTATGGCCATAATGTTTATTTAATAATAATTATTCCTTTTTTATCCCAAAGAGGGAAATTCATAGTCAGCAGACAGCACCAGGGGGTGCTCAGCATATTTTATGGTTAGTGGGGGAAACCGGAGTACCCACAGAAAACCCACCCCAGCACGGGGAGAAAATTCAAACTCCACACAGAAAGTCCCCGTCCGGCCAGGGAGCCCAACTCTGGGCCTTCTTGTTGTGACGCGACAGTACTAACCACTGTGTCACTGTGCAGCCTCATTGACAGCACGGACATTTACTCAGTCAATTGATATTGGCCAAGAATAATCTTTTAAATGCATGTTGTTAACTCTTAAACAACCAAACTCAAATGTTAAAAATTGTGAGTAATTTAAATATCACTAGACTCTCAATTGATTTATCGTTTTTTTCAATGACATCATCAGCAGAACTATTTCCAGGGTACAGACCCTGCATCCAGATGCCCTTTTCATCATATCACGTATTAGTTTTGAGATTATGGTTGAAGCAGTGAAGCAACAGACACACAAGAGTATGGGTGCTATGCGGAACAACATGGACCAACCCCTGTATTGGGCTTTTGAACAACAGAGAGCAGCCAGTGGACTGAGCTCAGAGAGCTGCAGGACACAATGCCACAAGAACTTCCTCTTCCCGACAATCAATTAGAGTATAGAAGATAAAGTCTGTTCAGTTCATTTACTTTCATTTATTTATATATTACTATTAATTTATTTGAAGAATCCTAACCACAGAATTTCCCCTTTATTAACGTTAAACCAAATTGCATTTTTTTAACATACCTTTAATGGTAGGTTTGATTTTTTGTTTAAACAGTACACCAAGAACAAACAACAAAAAAGTAAACTTAAGTCAGCAAAGATCTTTGAGTCCCTATTTTTACGGTCCAGGAAGTATGTAGCCAGATTTTGGTATGTACAATGCTATTGTAGAAGCACATCAGAGCTGAAGGTCACTGCTTACATAAACCTCATCAATCTGCTACATCTCACAGTTTAAAGACCAGCTTCTAGCCAAAATAAATTTTCCATCTTATGCACTTCTACTTTTAAGGTATATGTTATGTTTATATGTTAGTTTATTTAAAAAGTAAATTGTGTTCCTCCATTTTTCCATAAGTGGTAATTGACTACATAACCCCAGAACAGAAGCACTGCACTGACTTTGAAGAGAGAAAATTTCATGTAGCACAATACTAAGGGATGTTTGTCTCCTGTCATGGTGAACAAACAGCCATTGCCATTGTTCCAGAATATATGAATCTAGGTACAAGTATCAACAAACTGAACTACACCAATGTCAGATTTGCCAAAGCCCAGAAATGGGTTTGTTTTTCCAGGAAACAAAGAGATTGTTCTGCAAAAACTTCATTAATAGTGTTTTTGCTTTTTTATTTTTGATGCTACGGACCTGTCTTTTCAATTTCATTTACGATTGATGAATACAAATTGAACGTGGCTCAACTGATTGATGCCCTGGTCTGGATGAGGACCAAGAGAGGCATCATATCATCACATCATATTCTTTGCCCTTTGAACAATTCAGCTGCTTAATACACAATTTTGCACTGGACTCATTGAAATTCTGAAGTGTACCATGTTGTATTTTTGTAACATTTTACTCATTTTCTTTATGTATCCCTCACTGTTCCCATTAATACTGTTGTGTCTGCTGTGATCTTCTGTCCTCTGTGTTTATTGTTACTATGTTTTGCGTTTCATTCATTGATTTCATTCATTCAAAACTGTCAATATACAGTTCATATTTATACTCTGGATCAATACTAGTTCTAAGGTTACAATTTGAACATTTCCTCTGCATCTCTTTTCATATAAACCAACTTGAACCTTGCAGGTAATAGTAAATTATGCCACATCAACACTATGCTAAATCTGCCCCAGACGCCACTCTCTCTCACACTCGTGCACACTTTCTTGGGGGCAATCCATGTCACTTGACTGCTGCACCTGCCGCCACCATCAACAGTGCCACTGCCCCGGGGGGAATGTAAACAGCCGGGAAACCCTTTTGCCTGTGTGCTTTCCTGTTCTTTGGCGAGTCAATTAAGCAGCAAATGACCCCTGGAATCCACTGTTAGAAGCCGAGCACTGTAAATTGCCTTTAATATATCATAATGATGACAGTAATTGGATCTGACGCCTGACTGCCTTTGCACCAATTGTAAAGATATTTCTGGAACAAAACAGTAAGAAAATGGAGTTACAAAATGTAGTTTGTCTGCAGCTGAGGCTTCTATTTAAATTCTGCAGAGCTGTGATTATAATTTTCAAAGCCTATATGGCATACACATATAGTCCAGGGTAGTCCATACGTAAAAAAAGCACTTCTGAGAGTTCACTGGTAAACTGAAGATATAGCCTCTTATAAAAGCTATAAATATCAGGTAAGTCTTGCACAAAAAGTCTATTTGAAACTTAATATCAGTGCATACATCCAACAAGGCAAAAGTCCGACTGCTGGTCAATTTCTCAGTGTCTTTAAGGATTGTTTGCCAAGATTTTAAGGCTTTTTCACAATTAACATTGAAATAATAAGGAAGCTCATGTATGTAAAGTACGTAAAGTAAACCTAAACTACTAAGCTTAAAAAACATATATATATATATATATATATATATATATATATATATATATATATATATATATATATATATATATTCTTTGGAAACTTGTCTTGTTTGTGTAGTACTGATGAAGCACTAATAATAAATAATAAAATTAGCAAATTGCTATGCTATAATCACAGACTTGTAAGGCTAGGTGTGGATGGATCAGAAATCTAGGCAGACTGCTGGAGCTGATGGTCAGTAATTAAAACACAGAGACAGGTTGATTTTACTTTGGTGCTGATACCATGTATTGAAATAAAGTGAACAAAATACAATCAAACCAAAAAGAAACTACCCAATATTTACAGACTGCAGTTGACTGTCATCCGGAAATTTGATAAAGTGCACAAAGTTGGTTTTGACTGGCTTCAATTTGGTTCGAACAAGCCACAACACAAAATCACAGTAAGGTCAAAATGATTCCCAACAAAATAGATTGACAAAACTGATACATTGAATGAAAGAGAGACTATGACTCAATTGTCCGTGTTAGGGTCAAGAAGAATGTCCAAGCACAATTGTCCATAACCGGGGGGAGAAATGTATGTATGGTTTGTGTCAGTGTAGTGAGATGGTGGGGGAACAGGGCGCAGGCTACGACAGCCTCCTACCAGACCAGTAGGATTCACATGTTGCAGGATTCTTCTGGCTCCCAGCCGTATTTCAGTAGCTCACCATCCTAACCCAGAAATGGTCACCTGGCAAATTCCATTCATTATTCGGTGCACAACAGCGCTACACGGCTCCGGGATCACTTATAGTATCTGCAGCATATCACGCATCTCCCTCACGCATCTAAAGGGAGAAAGTCAGAGCAGGCTTGTATATTTGCTCCATGCAACCCGGTTGGCCGAGTGTGGCCAGGTGATTACAGTCACGTGACCTACGTAACTGGACACACAAAGGTGATGTGTTCATGGGCTTGAGAGGTGCAGGAAAATACTAAGAGGCAGATTTAACCCTTTGTTACATTTGTGTCTGATGATTTGATAAAAAGAGACAGGATGGAATTAAATGAATTAGAATACATGAACCAGCAAAACATCACACAGAAAATTTATTTCCAAACTTTAGTGCTAACTTTTAGAGCACTTCATTGACAGGCCATCAGTACATCACAGATGTCTTGATCCCTTACACCTCGATTTGTGGCCATCTTTCCTCACTTCAAAACCTTCTCATTGTCCCTAAAAATGTTTTTAAACTTTGGTGGATGTGTCCTTTCAGGCAATAGACCCCAGACTTTGGAATGTCCTCTCTTTGCCCCTGCGTGTCTCTGACTTCTTTCAAAAAGCAGCATTATTTTATGTCATTGTATTTTATCTGTATTTGTGCACTTTGAAAAGCTCTGTGTGACTTTTATCTCAGAAAACTTACTCACTTATGCAGCATTCCTTGTGCATTGGCCCAACACCTAAATGCCATTGAATTACTGTAACACTGAGACCAGGTATGGACAAAACATTCTCTAAAATACATATTTCTTGACCTGGCATGGTTTCAATATACAACGTATGTCCAGAATTGTGCATAGTATGTGAACTGCAACAACAACTGAAGTAGATCCTGGACACATCGCTGTGTCCCACAAAATAATATGAGTTGGATGAAAAGTGCCTACAGTGTGTATACTGTGGCATACACACGTTATCTTTATACCTCTTTTACATAATGCCACAACACTGCAGTGATTTTGCCTTTCTGCGTCCCTAATTTAAACTACATGGGACAAAAAGCTGATTGAGTTAGACAATGGTGGAACAAAGGATATTCTGGTGTTCATCTGCATGGCCACAAGTAGAACGGATTAACTGGCACTTGAACAGCTGATATTTTATTTTGCATTTTAAGCCAGGTATACACTATATGTGACCTGATTTCAGGCCGTACTACAATTTTTGAGTCGGCTTTGTTGTGCATCCTTGTTGTGAACATAAATCATGAGCTTTGGCTTTCCTCGCATCTAATTTACTCATACAGTGTGAGATAGTGTTGTATTGGAAACACTCTAGTCGCACAGTCTATGTCTGGCTTTAATATTATAATGCTAGAGAACAAAGTGCTGGGGATGAGAGGGAATGTTAATTCAATGCACTTTTTCATATGTGTTATAGTATCTCATGCATTTTTTTTAACCTTTTTATATACAGATACAATAATGACCTAGAAGGGAAGAAAAATTTGAATCAATCTGTATGCCAGTACTGGAAAAAAAACATACAAAGAAAAAATAAAAAATCAAGCTTTATCCTTTGTAGGTTATAGTATTACTGTGATCAAGGTCACAAGGGTTAATATGCTTATATGTGTCACACACTAATATGGCTATTAGCATTTCACTTCCTGTACACCAGTCTTTAGACAACTTCAAATGTGTGTTTTCAGTGAGATTTCTGTCAGTGCACTTCTTGTGTGCTGGCCATTGGGGGAGGGTTTGATTGGGAAAGGAAGTGGTGCTTGAGCATGCTCCGTTGTGTTGATGATCGCATTTGTCAAAGGCCCTGGCATTGATTTTGGGAGATAATTATCCCGAGTATGGGACCAAGGTCATTGCACTGGTTTATTGGAAGTGAGAAAATCTCATGCTGAAAACTGGCCCACTCCATTACCAATTCATGAGCTTCTAATGACAACGTGATATTATCTGCAGAGCCAAAGTGTCCCCTCTCTTCGATTGATTAATCATTCAGAGTTCATTTCTATTGTTTACAGTTCCAGATGGAGAGCAAGCCACCGTTTATATTCTCTTATTATCTTAATTGACTAATTTTAGTTCATTTCAGTTCTTCTTCTTCTTATTGTTATAATTATTGTTTTAATTATACAATAATAATAATAATGGAAGTAACAATGAAAACTAGTGCAGAGTTCCCAGTAGTCCTGCCTCACAGCAAGAAGGTCATGGGTTCGATACCCAGGCCAGCCAACACTCATGCATGTTTACGTTAATTGAACTTAATTGTGTGTAGTGAATGCATGTGACAGTGAATAGTTGTCTGTCAGGGCCCTCATCTAATTGGAGTGTACCCCACCTCAGGCCCAAAGTTACTGGGATGGCCTTCAGTCACCTAACGGAACTAAGTGGAAGAAGATAATCGATGAATTTAGTTTCCCTTCTAAAAGTTCATCTGAGTAAAGCTTAATACCTGGAATATAATTAAATAAAGTCAAACTCTATTGACGTTTTAACATTTCATACTTTTGCTGAATCATTTCCATGTACAAAAGTCCTGTCACTTCTAAATGCTTCCAGTCTCTTACAACAGGCAGAACGTTTGTATTACATGATGAAAAATATGTGGGAACATCAAGAAATTCCACATCAAAGCTACCTCAAAAATCATCTGTCTCATTGTTATGTTAGAGGAATTTGGCTCTATTCTTTTGATGTAGCTTTCAAAGCCACTCGGAGCCGTGATGGCCGGCTTTTGCGTGTTCCTTGAAGGCAGAAAATAGAGAAGATCTAAGTCTGACCAAACAGTCTGTCCTTGTGAATAACTTTGGACACAGACTGAAATTAGTTTGGAGGTCCTGACAAAAGTGGCCACAGAACCATGTTTTCCACGAAGAAGGTGATGGCTTGGAATGGGATCCCCTGGCCGTGTGTTTTGTGTGTTGTTTTGTGTTGTGTGACTGGTTCTGACCAATACACTTTACAAACAGAGGTTAAGTCAGTTTATTTAGTCTAGTAAATTAACAAAGGTAATAAACAATACAACATTTTTTGTAGTTGGAGGTTCTCTGTCAGAGCTCTCCTTTAACACACACAAAAAAAATTCTGCTGGAATAAAGTGAATGGCAGAAATGGCAAGTGACAAGAACCATATCCAGAAATTATAATGCACTTATGGCATTTCTATTGTGATGTGGTGATGGCTACTTCATACCAGCACTGTATATAGTGTGTAGTGATATGTAAAACCATAAAAAAAAAAAACTTTATTAAGACTTTATTTCAATAGTAGGGAAAAAAAAAGTTTTATGCTCTCTGGTGAGTTTTCCTCTCATTAATTTCCTGTTATAGTCTGTTATGTCTCCATGTAATGCCTGATGAGTGCATAAAACTCTTGTGTCCCATAACAAAAGTAAACTGGTTTCTTGTGTGATGTATAAAATTCACGACTAAAAACTGTCAACACATGCACATAAAATGTCATCCATTTGCCATAACACTGACCTGTCCTCTGCTACTACCTCCTGTTAAATGATAAATACAGAACCTGTATCTTTTTGGATCAGGTGGGACATGTGTGTGCTGTCAGTGAGTAGACAGAGAGCATTAACTAATGACTTACAGGTTTATTTGCAAAAAAATGTATTCAGAATTTAGCCTCGAGGCATGTCTTGTGAGTTCCCATTTTAACCTTTCATTTCATGGTATTTCTTTATTGACAAATTAAATAGGTACTAACTATAGCCTACTTCCTGTTTCTTGTTTTGTAAAACCAAAAAGTGTTGTACAGTTTTGGCTCTCTTCATCTATCTGTTAACTCTCTCTCAACGAAAACACAGTTGTGTTCCAAACTGAACTGTGCCGCTTGTTTTCATTTTCTTTTTTCTTTCTTTTTTCTTCCTTACAAATTCACATAATCTATAGTTTTGTTGTTTATCTTTATGTGAAATCAATGGCTGGAATGCTTAAGCTAAAAGAGAGTGGACTCTAATTACAGAACACATTGATATCAACGTTTGACCCTCGCCCAACACAGGTGTTCCACAAAGACTGTGTATGAATAAACCATGTCTCAGTTATACTTTAGGGTAACATTTAAGGTGAGCACATACATACAGCCAAGATCTGGCGACAGTGACTGCTTTTTCATTATTAGCCTTCATTATGTCCTGAACTTACACAAGTAGCGCCATTCACTCTTTTCATCCTCTGCAGGTTTTATTCAATACATTTATTTATTTTTTTTCATCAACAAAAGCTAAGTGAAGCTGAAATTAGTCGAAGCAGAAGATAAAAATGCACAAAATAAAAGCCAGAGCTGCTACTTTAGAGACAAGGGGCTAAAAGCTTGTTTGAAGATTATAAGTGTCATTTAATGCAGTCAGGCTTTCCAACACTTTTGCTTCTTGCTGCTGCTATTTTATACATTTTAACAGCTAGTTTCTTCACATGTAATATGTTGTTAAAATGTGTTATGAATTTGTTATATTTTTTAGACTCTCTTAGAAATATGTTTTCAATAAACGACACATAGCCAATTCTACATAAAATGATGATCGCTAAATTAACATTATAGACATAGACATAACTTAATGTATGGCTTCAGGGCAATCCAATCAATACATTAAAATTTACATTTAACATTTAAAATGTATGTTTCAGTAGACAACCCAGCAGCCACCAAGCAGAACTGAAATCCATCAATAAATATAACACAAATAAGATGTATATGTAGATGAATTTTAGTTGAAGTTTAGTGATATTAACTTGCATGCTTGAAGAAATAAATAGGAGAAATTGCTGCATTTGTTGCTGTTGTAAATATATGAAAAAAGAATGTTTACTTATTTGCAAGAATTTATTCTATTTGACCTTTACAGTATTTATCCAGGAAAGTCCCACTGAGATTACAAATCTAATTTCCAGGGGAGTTCTGGCCCCACAGAGGACCTCTTTTACAGGGTGTTAGAGGAAGGGAAAACTGAAGTACCCAGAGGAAACCTACACAGACATGGAGAGAACATGAAAACTCCAGACAGAAAGGACCAAGGACCTTCTTGCTGTGATGCAGGAGTGCTAACCACTTTACTGCTGAGCCGCACAGAAACCAATGACCTTTTTATTAATTAAAGCTAATGGAGGAAAATGTTCATGTTTGTTTTTCTCATGTTTATTTTTGTCCATGTGCAGAGGGCTTGCTATGAAGTAAATTTAAACTCAAACAATAAATGTGTGACTAACTAAACTCATAAATGTGAGAATGAATGGTATGTCCCCATGTGTTAACCCTGCAATTAATTGGCCATTGCCCAGGCTGTACCCCACCTCAATCCCAAAACTGCTGGGATAGGCCCTAGCCCCTTGTGAACCCTATCGGGGTAAGTGGTGCGAGAGGGCAGAATTGAGAAGCTCCTACTGCTTTCAGAGCAGGTGCTGCTAGTTTGCGGGGGTAGAGAGTTCAGATGAGGGTTATTACAATGTCAACACAAGACAAGACATGAGCTTTGGTCTCACAGAAGTACAACAAAACAGAATTCAGTGAAGGGTCATATTGTGCTTTGCTGTTTATTAGTATATTAGTAAAATTAATAAGAATATTGCAGTTGCATGAACACATTTAATAAATTATTAGTATTTGCTCCGAGAGACATTTTCTGATCTGCTTAGTAGCAGTTATAATAGTGAGAAATGTCTACTTAAAGCCAACATTTCCCAGCCTCTGGTTAATTGTCTGGAGAAAAAAAAAAGGCAAAGCTATTGAGCTATTGATTAGTGGCTCTGAGAAAACTATTGATTAGTGGCTCTGAGACAAGACATTTGTGTAACGCGATATAGTCACAGATGTCAGTTCTGTGGATTTCTTCCAATCCAATGGCATAGTACTTCAGAACTCAATAAACATAAAAATTACTTCATCCGCATATTCCACATAAAAAATAAAATAAAAAAAGCGTGGTAGTATCTTTAGTGGGACTCTTGAAAATATACAAACTTACCTTTTAATCATCAAGGTTGAATGTTTTTTTTTTTTTCATTTGTTTTTAGAAAAGGCAACTCTCTAAGTCACACTTGCCTGTGCAGTCACAGATGAATGGCAGGTATGACACGTTATTCTCACAAAACTGCTCTCTGTATAGAAATAGATGTGAAAGTCAGATAAAATACATGCTATTGGGAAGTCATTTTCAAGTTAATAAGAAATTATGATTAGGGCTTTGTTTTTTTTTGTTGTTTTTTTTAAATACTCATCTTAAAAACTTTAATGACATGTTTTTTTTAGTAATAAATCCTGAGCACATATTTCAGAAAGCTTTTTTATTACAGGATGCCTAAAGTTGATATATGAATATATCTATATCTATATGTTACCTTTTATGCTTCCCTTCATCTTCACTTTAAAAGTTATTTACCATGCACAGCAGCTGGATTTTCGCAAAACTCACTAAAATCCATCCTGTACGGCTCTAACTATAATATACGCATCACGGCCAGCTGTGAGGTTTGAAGATGTAGACACTGTTTTACTGTTACTAACATCAACGACATGCTCTGAAACTGCAGGTACTCACAGATGATAAATCCAATCACCAGTCAGTTATTCATTTAAAGTACCTGCCCTTTGCAACACTTTCTACGGAAAGAATCAGCTCATAAAAGTAAAGATGTCAGATAATGTGATGAGTTGTGCTTTTGTCTGCCAACTACATTCTGTCTTAAGTTACTTGACCAGTTTATCTTGCATCTATTCGACCTGATTTAGCAAGTAATTATCTTGCATTAATGGTGTTTAATGTGAGCATAAGTTATTTGGAGGTTATTCAAAATCAGAAAAAAAGTGTGAAATGAGTGGTTAAACATAAGTGGCATATACACAAAAGTATTATTCACGTAATGAGCTTAAAGAGGCCAGCCTGCCTTAAGTTCAGAACACAGAAAATAAATCTTTTTATTCTGATTTTGAACATGTTTTAAGATGAACCTCTTGGAGAAAATTAAATGCCAACGTTTTAGTCATTTGCAATAACTAATGCTAAGTAAATACTTTGTGCATTTTTCCCTGAGCCTTTTGTCATCTTAATGTACTATCAGAACAAAGTAATTAAGATGAACTATAACTGAACCTGTGTAATAGATATTTTAATTTCAGATTAGATTAACGTTTTGTCTTTGCTTGGGTTTGCAAATGGACGGCTTTATTCCACACACATTTTAGGAGTAGTTAAAGGCAAACTATGCAGGATTTTCAGGCTTACGTTAATAAACAAACCTGGTCCCAAGCCTTATCCTCTGTCAAATCCAGGTTGTTTCCAGGTTTTTTCTTGCATTTTCCTTTCTTCTGTGAACCTTGTTTGGTGATTGATGAACACTCAAAAACATCCCTCCCATGTAAACCAAGGAAAACATATGTAGTTATTTAGTTCATACATATAGAGGTCAGTTGATTACCTACACTCATCTCCATGCTATTCAAGAGGCTGTATGTGTGTTGAAAGAAAAATTACCTTTTTTGTAATAACAATAAAAATATGTTCAAATGTAATGTAAAAACAAAAAACAAAAAAAAACTTTTATTTGAAATTTCCAGCAGACTTTGAGTACTTTAAGTTGAAGACCCCTGATTTAGAGACATATAAAATGTAACATCTAAATGAAGACAAGCACCACTTTCCAAACTATCTCTCTTTTATGAGTAGCTGCGTTCAGAGGAAGCTTCTCGACCAAAGAGGCCGGGAGGCGGTGGATTTTCTTAATTTCTTAAGCCCCTTTGAAAGGTTTTCATTAGTATCTGCTGATGGTCTGTTGACTGGAGCGCTCACAGAATATGTTTTCAAAGAGAAAGTATTAGAGGGTTATATTTAGGTCTGAGCTGACACCCTGTTGTGGTGCCAATTACAGGTTACCTTGTCTGCTGTTTGAAATGGTACGGCTCCCAAAAAAGTGCGGTTGCCAACAGGATCCTACCAAATATTTCACAAAGTTAATTGATTTCAGTGTTTCTTTTGACATTTACTTAAAAATATATCCTCTAATGTGGTTATCAGTGTCACAAAATATGTTCAATAGTAGTTAGTAGACTTTTTTTTGTAATGCATTTTTGCTTTTGTCGATTATACTCAGGTTTCCAAAATAATTACAGCAATGAATACAACCATTTTCTGAATTATTAGCAAAAAGTTTGATGTCAAACTCAGTGAGGCATGTAAAGAGCATCTAGGACAACGAGGTTGTGACCTCACAGTTTCCACAAGCTAATTAGTCCAAGACTAACTCTTTTTAACACATACGATGTTGTCACGGCAGCGATCCAAGGTAAGATACATTATATTAATATTCCTGGTGTCATGGAAGCCTAAGGTTGAGTGGTAATGTCGTGTTTTGTGAAAATAAATGGTGTGGATTTGAATGCAGAAATTAAGAGGCATGTCATGCGTACACTACTAATGCATTCTGGTCATGTTAAACCACTGACAGATCATTATTCTAAACAAAGGTTCAGGCTACATTTGTGGGTGAAAGCAACAAAACATAAACACAAAATCCCATGGGACCAGATATCAAGAAATATGACAGAATGTCAGTACACATACTTATACATCTCCATTTTCAAAATAAAAAATAAAATCAGAATAACATTCTTGAACTATATATATATATATATATATATATATATATATATATATATATATATATATATATATATATATATATATATATATATAGGGCATTAACAACTTCTGTGTAAAGAAGAAAGTTTTGGCTCATGTTGTCAGTGAGAGGGTAGTGAACATTAGCAAATATATACCAAGCTGCTCTATTTAGGCTAGAGCCGCTAAAAGCTACAAGTCACTGAACTTGTGTGGCAAATAAAAACATCAAATGACACTACATGGAGTTTACTGTGTTACACATTAACAGGGTTAATGATATACAGTATATAAGTTTAGTTATTATGGTTACAGATTAGCTGGCCTGGATACCTCCTCCCCAAGTGAAGTTTGCTTAGTTCTACACATTTACAAAGCAACACCCCCATTGTTCACTGACCAAAACACCATCACCACAACTGACAATGCAGACTTACTTAATATGCTTTTAATCTAAATTTGGTTTAATATGGTTTGATTGGCTAAATAAAGATTATTTTTGCCTGGTGTATTCTCATTGTTTGTAACCCCTTGAGCCAGGGTCATAACACAGCCATACAGGGACTTTTAGTATATGCTTCTCCATTGAAGACTGTTAAACGTAAGTTGACCTGTAGAGAATAACTAGACATTGCTAAAGCTACATAAACTACACCTGAATGCACCTGAAGTAATACACACATTTGACTTGTAAAAAAAGGTCATAGCGTCTTAGCATTCTGGCTCAATCTGCCAATGTTGGACAACACACCAGCCTTGCATGGAACTAAAGTCCATCAGTAGAAAAGTGATATACAAAAAACAACAAGCTTTAACTTTCTCAAACAAATGAAAGGAAAATGCTGCTGCTTTGTTTCTGCGATAAGAGTGTTGCTTTTGATGACATCATTTGTTGAAGGGTCTGTACATGGGCTTGTTGCCAGAATGTCTAGCCAAACTATAATTTACAACGCTCCCCTCAATTTGTGGCCTTTGGGTAGGGTTTGTCATCATCTCGAGCGAATATGCCAAGTTCCAGGCTACTTGATTTATACATCAGAGCCAGTTATTTCCAATAAAATGAAAGAAGCAAAGATTCTCACTGGAGCATATACTAACAAAATGTCTGGCTCCCAGGTGGACTTGTGTGTGGTAATAGAGCATGAACTCTCCACACAGTTGCAGAAGTGTTTCATTCTCTTGCCCTGTGTGTAGCTCAAAGGTGTTAGCGTTTTTACAAGTTTGCAGGAGGCAGTGCAAAATCAGACTCTTGTAGTTCTCATTCACACTGTACAGCTCAGCCATCTTTTTTCAGCTACTAGCACTGTGTTTCTTTGTGTTTGATTTCAGCTGCAACTTGCAACATAAACAAATCTATACAAAGCAGTTTAGCATGCACAACCCAGGTCACGCCACTTACCACTTAGTAATGTAACTTGTAACTTGTATATCCCTTTTTACCTTTTCAACTAATAATTGGCTATAGTGTCCCTAAATGGCCCAGTGAATGAATGTAAGGGAGCAGTTGCCTGTCAGTGTGTTAGCTTTGTTAACTGGTCGTTGTCCAATGCCATATTGGCATCTTGCAGTATAATTGGGTGCAAAGTGGAGCACACATCATCTGTATCTGGCTGTATGTCCAAGCAAACACATTTGAACAGATGCAAACAGGAAAACTCGATCAGTTTGACCAGGCGGCCCTCATTCTAAATACTTAGTAATTAATAGTTGTAGTCATAAATTTAAAATAACAATACATATTTCATTTTAAAACAAAATAGTCACATTCATTAAACAATTCACCTACACCTGCATGTGTTTGGATGCTGTGAAGAAGCCCGAGGATCTGTAGAGAATCCACAGTAACACGAGGACATGCAGACTCCTCACAGAGAGGCCACTGGCAGCTGGGATGGGAATTGTGACATTATTGAGTCACAATGAAGAATAATTTCAATTGATTTACTTTTTAGTAACAACACCTGTAAATACTGTTTGACAGCATCAACATGCAACATCAACAAGCCGAGGCCCATAGGACCACCCGGACTGATCTGGGACCTACACTGACACTGCACCTTTTTGAATGACGTATGATGTAAGAAAGACAGGAATATCCCGCTATGAAATGTGACCAGGGCAAAGCATGGAGCATGTGGCACAGTTTAACACTGTAACTGTTGTGTCAAACTACTATTATACAGGCTTTTGTATGTACACAAAGACACTATCAACTGCCAGCTTTTCATTTTTACCAACCCTTACCACGGAATAAAAACAGACAGACTGATAGACATAGATAATTCATAAATCACACACTGACAAGCCTGCTATTATATCCATTGTGCCTCTGCAACACTAATCATGACTTCCTGACATATGCTGCTGATTAACACTGTTACATAATACCGGCCGAGAAAGTTTATCAAAGGCTTCTCTGACATTCCTGATGACATCAATCGCTGTCAGCTTTTAATTATTTAGTGAAAGACCTCTTTTGTACGAGGAGTAATAAGGGATTTATTGAGCGTGATTAACATGTGTTGATTTGACATCTTTTGTGGCGCAGGCAGCTATAGTCTTTCACTCCTTTTTCTCCGAATGTGTTCTCTGTGTAGACGCAAACATCCAGCTCATGTCGAACAAGACACAAGAAGAGAGTGGGAGCTGTGAGACAAGCAATTGGCTGGTAGCTAGGCAACCCCCGAGAGCTGCTCTGAAGACCTTGAGTTGTCTCCCATAATATCACAGGCAAGTATTACTGTTTGGAAGCTCACTGGGACTGCTTTTTTTTTCTCCCTTTAGTCAGTGAAGTGTCACAGCAAGTTGATGGAACAAATGGGAATTTAGGGAAGTGGATTAATGTTGTAGGGCATTCTTAAATAATCAAAACTATTATTTTAAGAATCATTTTGCATACATTCATATTCTTGTTTTGAAGACATAGTTTGTGTTGCCTGGGTAGAAGTAAAGTCACTGAAAAAAGCTAAAATTTGCAGCGTGAACCTCTTGTATTTCAGGGACGCTCTTATAGTTTCAATCAAACAAGTGATGTGCTTTATAGGCATAGCTGGAGCATGTCCTGACCAGCTGGTGTGTAATAAAAAAGTATCCACATAACTTGAAAGGGAGGGGGGTCATTCTTGGTACATTTGAAATATGTAACGAAGTGAAGAGAAGTGCCTTTCTGAAACAGCTCCCTACTCACTGCCTTTCTAGCACTCGGTGAGTTGTGAAACTCACAGTGTAGGGTCTAATGCTGCTCTCACTTTTTGGGCACTTTTATCTCACTCTGACAGGAAACAGAACAACCTGTTACCATGGTTACAAGTGTTACAATTAATCACTTAGTAGCAAATCAAGGTTTTCAAAAACAAGATAATTTTTCATAGCAAATAGTGGCAAAAATGATATTTAAAAAATGTTATCTGATTTTACAATCAATGCTCATATAGGGATGCACTGATCCAATACTCAGATCGAAAACTAGTCCCGATCCAGGAGAGTCCACTGATCAGATATCAGTCATTGGAGTAAATACATAGGTCCCATCTACTATGTGTAGATGTCTATGTCTGTGGCGCATACACTGTCAGGTCTTGGGGAAAGATGACAAGATGGAGCGAGTCAAATCAGCGGTGTGGAGGGAGAGGACAGCAAGAGTCTGATATATTCACCTGCTTTGTCCACAGTTCATATTAACTGTTGTTCAGAATGCAGCTTCTTGTTGCAGCGAGCGAAAGGAAAGCTAACTGTTTGTAGCTTACACTTGATCAGAGTTTCAGAGCCCCTCCCTCTGAGTGATACCACAGAGCCCCAGGGAGCAACCTGCTTTGCTCACTAATATGATTTACATTAGTGAGGTCTGACTAAAAGCTGCTGTTGTCAGATGCATTTTATTCATTTTAACGTAAAATAGTGAAGCTACAGCCCGTAAAAATCAGCTGGTTTATTAACTTATCTTCCACTTAAGGATGATTATGCTTCCCTTTGGTTTGAACAATGCTGACCTCTGGATTATAGCAGCTACCAAAAGACTCATGAATAAAAGTAATCATCAATAAAATTAATTACTCTTTTCTATGTTGATACTGTATGTCAATACAATGGTAAAAGAGCTTTACTTTCTTTTTATTGTGTTATTATTATTATTATTTTATTCTACTAATTACAATAAAATGTAATGATAACCCCCATCTCCATGATGTGACACATACAACGGTCTTTATTTATATGATATATATTAAAGTTCCAGTTGGACCAGTATCAGATACTTGCAGATACTCAAAGCACCTAGATCGGGATCAGAACTAAAAAAGCTGGATCAGAGCATCCCTAGTCTCAGATGGCCCTTAATAAAAATTGTTGTGCAAACGCACAAATGGAGCGGAAGCCAATACAGAAAGCTCAATAGTCTCTTATTCAGAGAACCCAGGTTAAAATGCAATCTCATCAGCGTTGCTCCAGGAAACACTAGGCTTAAAAGTATTTTGGAGCAGACATACATAATTGTTTCTTCTTGTGTGTAATGAACACCATCAGGGGTCATAGTGCCCCCACTGGTCTGGCAGACAAGAGGTTCTTGAAATGTTCCTGTTTGTCTTCAAAGAATAAAGTTAGGGTTACAGCTGATGTCCACATAATAAACAAATAACATAACAAATCTAAATAGATCACTGCAGTATGGATGCCAGGCCAGCTGGGCCATCACAGCCAAAAACCACATACATACAACAAATCCTGTGACAGCACATTCTTTACAAATTTAAAAAAAATGCAGTAATGACAAAGAAATGTTTTAACACCTGGCAGCAAGCTAACCTGCTTGTTGACTGTTGTGCTTATTATATTTGATCAAAATTAAATGCATGTCAAGCACTGCTTAACAGCTAAGCCATCCATCTGTGTTCCGTCAATTTTTTGGAAAAACCACCTCTTAGCTACAAAGACTTTTAAAGCTTGTGATAGTTTAGAACTATAACAGTGATTTTATTCTCAGTAAGTGTGTGCTTACTGAGCAGTATATTATCAAATGCTGAATATTTCACTCATGATACATCCATTTGTGTGTTTTGAAATCCTCTATCTTTGAAGATTTTTAGAAGACAATGACTTTGTTAGACTCTGAAGTACATAGTTAATAGTTAACTTTTAATTTAACAAACTCAACATATTGTTTGGTAGGCACTTCTTCAGCGTCAGTACAGTTTCACATTCATCCACTAGGATTGTGCCCTCGATGTCTCCTCTGGCTGTTCCCTGTCCCCTTACTTCTTTATTATTCATTGCTGTTTGGCTTGACATCATGGTCATCTGAAACCCTCTTTTTCCCTCTCACACACAGATATGTGCACACATCTGACAATAAACGCGAAGCAAAGTGGTTCACCTGTGACAGGAGAAGCCCTGTGCTTTTAGGGGTCACCTGCTCACAAATACTGTCATACACACACAGTCATGAAAGTGGAGGCAAATTGTTTACTATATAAACTGTACTATCTATCTATCTATCTATCTATCTATCTATCTATCTAGGAAAGCCGTTTTGGTGGACATCGCAATATCTAGCGATTACAACATCAGGAAAAAGGAACATGAGAAGCTAGAGAAATACCAAAGCCTCAAAAAAGAATTTGAGAAGACCTGGAAAGTGAAGACAACAGTGGTGCCAGTGGTCATCGGGCACCTCCACTACCATTTTTGTAACCAATTATTTATTTATTTGATTTATATTGTAGTAGAACCAGGAGTTGTATTAGAACATTTTTTACCCCTTAGTGGGTGGGTTTAAAGCCTCCTCACTTGGACAGCTGCAGCAGTGATAGATACAAAGATGGAGAAGAGAGCAGCAGATGAAGACGGTGTTAGCTGCACAACAAGAAAATGGGGAAGCAGTGAAACAGGAAATGGGGAGGGAATGGGGCAGGGAGAGTGCATGGGATGGAAGCGGCGCTGAGGTGGGTAGGGGGATGGTGGCTGCGGACGAGCTACAGCTGCGTGGGCACTCAAGTGAAATATTTTTCCCCCACATTATGGTAAGAGAGGCTCTGAGTGGCCCTGCTACGAGGTGTGTTTGTGTTGCCTAACCTTCTCATCCACATGAAAGGAGAGGCTTACGCTGCAGTACCAGCTCTCTTCTTGGATGTCAACAATAGTGAGTGGTCTGCATGTGCCCGTAGTACGTTTTATCTACAAGCACATTGAGTTTTCTATACAAATTGTAGGGAAAAGTCAATTCTGCTGGTGGCAATAGTTGTATTATTCATGGTTCTCCAGCTAAGTGAAGCTGAAACGTTGTTTGTAAAAGGGCCGACAGTTGGAAGCTTTTCGATCCATGCTGTCAAACTCAAATGGATGAAGTGCCATATTAAAACAAAAGAGGAATATCAAGGGTCAAACATTTTGCTGTTTCATTGGCCTGTGTTAATTTAGACCTAGATGTTTTAAATGAAGTGGTCTTTTTGTGTCACTGAAGACTGGTTTCCACTGGAGCAGTATGGTACAGGTTTGGTCAGTTTTCAGTTAAAAAGGTGGACCGTACTGTACTATTTAAATAATCCCTTGTCTCCAGTTCCACCAATACAAGAAGGAACCAAACACTGCTGTTGGCAGTGCTTGACATTAACAACCGCCACCTTGCCAAATGCCAGGTAATTCCAGACTTCTTAGTGCCTCAAACAGTTGCATGTTTATATTAAAACTGGCTGTAATCCCCTCTTATCAGACATGGTCTAGAAGTGAGTTTGAACTTTGTTTAACTACATTGATCTTAACTGGTATATTTGAGCACAATAGTCATCTTTTATCAAAAAAGAAAATCAACAAGTAAAATGTGTCTGATAAAAATGCTTGGTGGCTTGTACCTTAACGTTAAGATCAAGCGCTGGCTGGCAGTGGATTGGACAACAAAGAATCCTCACACGAAAATGAGGAGTGTACAGCAAAACACAACAAAAACAACACAGTTGCAAAGTTTAAAGATTCTTGTCTTGTTTATATTAAGCATTATTTATTAGTAACAGTTTTTTTTTTTGTTTAGGATCAAGTTGGCATTTTTTAAAAAAACATTGTCTACACTGCATCAACAAATGGAGAGTTCCTAAATTGTAACTTGTATAAAACTATTGGAGTTGTCAGAATTTAAACTTAAATAAACCTGAAATAGTATTCTACTTTCATACTCTTATTTCATAGTAATGACAATGCATATGTTTGCTTCAAATACAATTTATATCCAGTATAGAAAAACATTTTTTTGGCATATGTTTTTGTAGCAGCACCGCTGTCCTGCCACAGCACAGGGGAAACAAAAGCCCAAACCAAACCAAAATTTACTGTACTGAACCCATGTTTTTATAATAAGGTAAATTCCCAGTTCTACATGCTATATGTACTGATTATTCTAATGCTGATATTTAAGCTAAATAGGCTAACATACCAACAATAAAAATGCATTTGCATGCTAGATAAAAATGTGAAATAAAGATATTTGGTCAATAAAGCATTTGACATGTGCGCTCTAAAGGATGATTAATTAATTGCTAATTTCTCAAAATGAAAACAACAGGATATTGCATTTGGTCGCACTTCAAAATAAAAGCACTAGCTGTTAATTGTCTCTCTTGGACCCTTTTAATATTGTAGGTTTTTTAATGGACCAAATAAAAAAATGGTCTGACTTTGTGTTTGCTGTCAGTGAGTGGGTAGAGAACATCAGCAAATGGCTTGATATTTATCAGGTCTATTTAGGCTACATCAGCAAAAGTCTACATGTTCACTGAATTCTTAGGACTATGTTACACTGGACTTCAAATAATTGAATGTCAAAAAATACCACATTAAGGAACTGTTTTGAGTTATACATTAATTTTTAATGACTAGGTATTATTGCTGCTTTTGTTGTTGAGGTCTCTTGTGCAAGGGTCTGTAACCAACCCTTTCTTATTTATTTGCGCTATTCCTTGAACTTAGTGAATGCATTCAAATATTATTCTCCTCTGCATATAAGTAAGTCATGATTCTGCAGTCAATACCAACAAAGTAAATAATTCACCACACAGCTTAGACTGCTGAGACTCTGACTGTTTTCAGAACTGCCTATCGTGTTGGTACCACATTGCATACTGATTTGGATCAAAGTAGTACGCTTGTAGAAAAATGCACTACTGTGAAATATTTCAAATAATTTAGACACAGCCCTGTTTGTGTCACATTTCTACAAATACCGGCATCTCAGAATGAGAATTATGCCAATAACCACTCTTAAATGTCAGCTTTATTATATTGCATTACTGTACTGAGTGTTGTGGTCATTTTATCTTGAGTCTTTTATTATTATCATTGCAGGCACGGATAAATGTCACTACATTGATGTGAAGGTTTGCTTTTGAGATGTAGAATTCACAAAAGAGAAAAGCATTGCAATGTTTTATCTGGCAACATCAATGAAAATACAGATTTCTTTGAACCCTTTATTTTTCACAGCAAGAAAACCACCTAACTGAGCGAATTTACAATTCTGTGGCAGAACTGGCAGAACTTTTTTATTAAAGAAGAAAAATTATTTTGGAATTTTCCATCTGTTGTGAAGTTTAAGATTCAAGAAATGGCCTCAATGAATCCTTCGGCCAAACATCATCAGTATGCACCGTAGTTAGCCATGGATAATCTTTACATTATACATTCTCCCCATATGTAATATAATCAGAAAGCATGGTATAAATTTCCATTGTTATGCTGACGACACTCAGTTGTAGCTATCAAAAAAAAAAAAAAACACTAAAATTCCAATAGGTGAGCTGGAAGCGTGTGTGAAAGACATACAGACCTGTATTGATGTGAAATTATCTTCTCCTAAACCCAGAAAAAAATTAGGTGATTATACTAGGCCCCAGGAAACTAAGAGACACATTATCAAATCAAATAGTCAATTTAGATGGTGTTAGTGTAGCTTCGATTTGAACTGTTAGGAATCTTGGAGTAATATTTGACCAAGATTTGACGTTTAAAACACACATTAACCAAGCTTGTAAAACCCCTTTTCTTTCTTTCAAATTTTTTTTTCAAGTTTTTTTTTTTTTTTTTCCTCCTGCCGTATTTTTTTCCCCCCCCCCCCCCCCCCCACCCCCCCAAAAAAAAACCCCCCCAAAACGGGGGGGCCCCCCCCCCCCCCCCCCCCCCCCTCCCCCCCCTTTTTTCCCCCCCCCCCCCCCCCCCCCCCCCACCCCCCCCCCCCCCGGGGCCCCCCCCCCCCCCCCCCCCCCCCCCCCCCCCCTTCCCCCCCCCCCCCCCCCTTTCCCCCCCCCCCCGCCCCCCCCCCCCCCCCCCCCTTCCCCCCCCCCCGGGCCCCCCCCCCCCCCCCCCCCCCCAAACCCCTGGAGGAAGTATGACGCACTGAGCTTCTATCCTCTGTCTCTGTCCTCACTCTTATTACATTATAGCTTACATTTCTTTGTTATTCAAGTCTTTGCTATTCACAAGTTGTCCCTCTGTCCCACTCTCCTCTGGAGGAGTGAATACTGCTGTTAGACGTCCCAGTCATGACTGGCCCTTAGCTGTGCCCCATCTGTGATCCTGTCCCAACCCATGGACCCCTCCTGACCCCAATTCCTCTCACTCAGATGAACTATTCCTGCTGAGATTATTATGGAGGATTTCTCATTCATTTGTTCATATGATGGACTAATTGTCAGTGACCGTCCTGGACACATCTATTACACGGCCTGTCCGTCCTGGGAGTGGATTCCTCCTTCTCCCTGAGGTTTCTCTTTTTTCCCGGCTGGGTTTTTTTGAGTTTTTCCTCTGACCCTGATGGAGGGTCTAAGGACAGGGGATGTTGTCCTGCTCAACCTGTTTGCATATTTACTGTCTTTTATTTTTGTGAAGCTCTTTGAGGCAATTTTTGTGTGATACTGGGCTATATAAATAAAACTGAATTGGACATGCACCTTTGTCAACTCAAATTTGTCAAAGTGCCCATCATCCTTTTCAGTTTTTTAAATGTATTAAAAAGAAGTGCCTAAAGGCTCCATACTAGGGCCACCAAATTGTGCTACATACAATCTAAGATAGATGTGATATTTTTGTTTTTTCAAATATATGTTTATGCTAATTTTACAGTTGTAATGAAATAGAAACAATAATTTGTTATCACAAGTGTAATATTGAGGGATGATATGAGAGTTTTCAGTAACACAAGAAATGCAGGAATATTATCTCATTGCAGTAAAGCAATGTTTTTGATGTGGTGGCAAATTGCCTCACAGTTGGAATTGTATGTATTTAAGCTGGTAAATTAGTAAGAACATGTTTTTATTTACAATAACAACCTGGAAGGGAAAGTTGTGGGCTATAGTCCCTGCTTTGACCTTTCTGCATGACCTCCCCATTCTACCATGTGTTTATGGAGCTGTGAATGTGCAATCGAACTCAGGTGTAAAAAGAGTGAACTCTAGTCTACCTGGAGACATAGGTTTTAGTTTGAACATTGGTGCTGTTCAACTGAGGTGAGAAGCAAGGTGAAGCAAACTTAGATCCAAAGGCGTGTAGTGGTGTACACAACCTCAAGGACAAGCCAGTATAAAAAAGGCTCCAAACCCCATGACCTAAACAGGATCAATGATATATAATAAATGAAATAACAATCAAATCAGAATGATCAAATATATACATACGTAATAATCTATCTGTTCTATATCTGTTCATGGAAGTGTATGGTGTGTTAGTCCTCTTTTGTCCATTGTGTGATTCCCAGGGTTATTTCCCTCTTCTTTGTAGTTTGGCCCACCCATCACCAGCTCTCGCATTGTGTGTTGCCTCAATCTTTGTCTGGTTTAAGTTATTGTAACATGCCAAAATGTTTGGACCTTCATAAATAATAATAAATAATAATAATAATAATAATAATAATTTTTTTAACAATTATCTAGTCAGAGAAATAGCAGTGGAACAGTTTTTGACAAATGTACTTGCATAAACATGGAGAAACGCAAATACTCAAACAATTAAGGTCATATTTTATTCATGTGTCTGTAAAATAGCTCCAATGGTCAAAAGGTTACGTAATTGGGATCATTTGAAAGTTCAGTGAAAGTTCAACATATAGTAATGAGACGATAATGAAGGGGGCTTTAGTTACATGTAAAATATTCAGAATGTGTGACTATTCTGATTTGTTCTCTCTCTTTGAATCAAAGCTTGACTAAACTTCTGGGACCCTCGCAGACACCATGCACAAGGAACATTTTCACTAATTACAGGATTTCTGAACAATCCATAATGATGCAACAAACTTGCAATTGCGGCTAATTAAAAGGAGCCCAACAGCAATCATCTGAGTTAGTCATCCTCAGACTGATTTCATATCTTGAAATACGTCAGAGGCGTCCGTACATACCCAGAGTTCCAGACAGGTGCAGTCCCAGCAAAATGCACTGTTATAAATAAAGCCATTTAGTCTGAATGTTAACATCTGACACCAGTGCACCTCAGGTATGACACCTGTATTAATGAAATGTGCCGACTCGTCTGCACAGACAAATATAGTCATGCATCTCGGAAATTACCTCTCACCAGGACTCAGCAACAAATCACTGTCGTCTGTGGATATCAGCTTTAAATGCATCTGTTTGAAGTATGAAAAGTGTATGACCTGACAAGTATTTTTCACTGTTATGTATTAGTTTCAGGGCTCAATGAAAAAGTTAAAGAGTGTCATTAAACTCATTTGCTTTGGGCAGGGGTACTTAATCTCTATTTTGGCTGTCACCTTTTTCTCTCCAAAAGAAAGAGTAAGAAGACTGAGATAAAATGGGAGATGACATGTGGAATGTTGAAGTGCCTCTTTTCTACCAAAGCAGGGATTAGTTGGAAGAAAAATATGAAACATGAAAATGGTTTAAATACTTGTGCGAGAAGCACCAGACATGGAATGGTGGAAAAGGCTGTGATTTGCCACTGCTGTTGCTGTTTTTTCCCCTAAGCAAGAAAAAAAGAAGAAAAAAAAGTAACTTGATTGGTGTAAATGTGTTTCTGCTGCAAACTTTGACATTGCCCCTTCCGCAGGTTTAACCTATGGTCACCATGTAAGATAATGTGACTTGGACTGGAAAACGTACTTAAGAGGCAATTTCAGCACTCAGTTCATGAATTCATATGTATTTACAGTGACACCATGAAAATAGAGTGGTTAGTGCTACTGCCTCACAGCAAGTAGGTTGTGGGTTCGATCCCTGGGCTGGCCCCACTTGGCCTTTCTGTGAGGAGTCTGTGTCTCCTCCATGTGTTACTGTGGGTTCTCCAGCTTCCTCCCTCCGCCCAAAGACATTCATGTATAGTTGAATTGAACAATCCAAATTGCGTCAAAGCCCTGCGACTAACATTGTCCAGGCCACAGCATCAAAGCTGCTGGGATACGCTCCAGCAACGCGTGACTCCCAACGGGATTAAGTGGTAGAAGATGAATGAATGAACCATGAAAATATACATTACACAGAACATTAAAAGTACTTTTTTTTAGCAAATATCTCTATTCAAAAATCACACTTTACTCAAAATGTAATAATGAATAAACATGTGATTCCCAGTATACAAATGTACCAATATGTTAAACAAGAAAAAAAAATCTCTTAAAAGTTGTAATCTGGTGATGTCATTGATGATACCAAATGGGTAGATGCTGGGTGGACCCTCCACAAACATTTCCAAGTGATAGCAACTGAACAAAGAATAAGGTTAGTACCAAAGCAATTAAAGCCACCCTGCATAACCTTCGCACTGTGTAACTTTTTGCCCCAAAATATATATTCTGATAATTATTTAATGGTTCTTAGACATGAAATCGGTAGAATTAAACCTTTCTACCCTTAACTGGACAGAAAACTCCAATATAAATTATATGTCCTGTCGCCTGGATGTGCAGACATCATATCAGTGACACGCTCTTCACCACACTCAAATAGAGGGGGAAGAAATAGGCCAATACACTGGACCCTAGCAGAGTTGTAAGGGACAATTGGAGTTTCTACTTAGTTTGTCACACACCATACGTGGTACACATAAGATCAGATCCAGTTTTTTTGAGCCATGTTCCATAACACACAAGAAGTTGGCCCATTTTGGGGAATTATCCTCTAGTACTGGTTGGTACAAACGTATTATTTATTATGTTCTAGCCCAGGACTAAGTATATATAACTATTATTTTATCATCTCTATAGGACATCGCTTACAATAACGCGGTTCACCTTTCGCAGCCTCGCTGTTTCGCAGATTTTTTTTAGTGCAATTTTGCATGCTTTTTTTTACAGCGTATGAACGCACATTGTGTTCTGTAAAATGCTCAATCGCTAGCAGTGTGACTCTGAAGTGTTGTATGTTTGCAAGTTTTCTCCCAGACAAAACCCACAATGTCGACGAAACGTTCTGCACCGACAAAGGCACCTGCGGTCGCACCCAAAAGGCAGAGGAAGATGCTAAGGTTTGAACTTTGAGAGTGTTTAAACAAGAGAAATGTGAGAAAATGTTAATGCCTGTCTGAGAAAAGTGTATAAAGTGTGTGGTGAGGGCTTTTACAGCCTTAAAACATATATAATAATTGTAAAAAATAAAGCTGACTACTTGCGGATTTCACCTATTGCGGGTTATTTATACATTATAACGTAACCCCCGTGATAAACAAGGGACCACTGTATACAATAATGTAATGTTTTTTTTATTTAATTTATTTTTTTGGTACTTGCTTTCTTGACCTTCTTCACACACAAGAAACTATTGTACAACATGTAAGAGTTGTTAAAAGGGTTTCTCGAGTCACTGCCCTAGAAAAAAGTACAGGTCACTTTCTCCATATATTTTATTCAACAGAATTCCTTCCTAGGCTTTCATTGAACATTGGCTTGTTTCATCCTATAGTTCCTGATCTGTCATGAGTACCTGTAGGTGCCTGGGCCCATTTACAGTTTGTCCCTGTGAATGCTATGGCGGTCGACATTCTTCAATAATGCATGGGGTCCGGGTGCCATTCCGCTGGAGTTGTCATTCACTAATAAACACCCTTCAGAGCCACCCAGTCAAGCAGACAACAAGGCATCAGCGCCTGAGACTCTCCATAAAATATGTATGCCGAGCTTCCTCTGGCTTGAGGATAAGATAAATATACTCTTCTGAAAAGCATAGCATTAAGTAGCATATTTCCAAGTTTATTACTTTATGCAGAATGTAAAACAGAGATACTGTGGGCCTTTATGGTGTAAGAGCTCATCTTAATGGTACATTTTGCATTGTGTGGATGAATAGAGGGTTTCTGGTAAAGCATGAAGTAGCAAACAGCAAATGGAGCGGCACTAAACGGTTTACAGTCAATTCTCAGTCAGACGTCAATTTTTTTCATAATAAATGGGAAAAGCTTACATAATGAGTGAGCATCTAAGAGTATTTTGAGGTTTCCAGCACTGTCTGTTCCATGAATTCAGCAGAAAAAAGAATAGCCCTTCGGTGTGCCCTGGATCTGCCCTGGGGTCACTTCTGATGGACATCGCCAAAACATGTCCTCGGGAAATCTTCCAGCATCTTGTCCAAGCCACTCAAGGTACTCCTCTTAATGTGACTGTATTTGGTAAAAGAGGCAGAAGTTATATCCATTTATACTACATAAGAAATGACTAAATTGCAACTGAAAAATATAACAGCTAAGGGGAAACAGAGGCCCACATTCACGGCATCAAGTGAAATAGTCTTGAGCATGAGGTTTGCTGCCTCCTATGAGCTGAAACAAAGGCAAAGGTCTCACATTCCTGTTATAATGTAGGCCTACAGATCAGATCCATCTATATCTTTTCCAATAGCCCTACACTGTTAGCCATGGTATCTATATAAGCTAGGCCAGTCAGCACTGCCAACTTTGGACAAAGGCTAATGACTAGTAATGTCCTCAGTGAGCCCATGGTCCAGACTGGTGCAGACTTTTGGTGTCCACAGCAGAGATGGAGTACTAGAGTCATGGACTCCAACCCGAGTCGAGTCATTGGTCTCATTTTTGGGACTTAGGACTCAACTCAGAAAAATGCCTAGTGATGACTTTGAACTCAAAATCTGACTCGTAAATTCTCACGGACAATGACTTTGGATTCAATTAATGCACCGGTGACTCAGGCTTAGACTTGGACTTCAATATTGCTGACTCGGACTTGTACTCATGACCCGGACTTGCCCTGGACTCAGACTTGTGTAGCTTTCCTCCGGGTGCTTGGTTCTCCTACCACCAATGGTGTAGGGCAGGGGTGGGCAAACTTTTTGGCTCAAGGGCCACACTGGGTTTTAAAATCTGACAGACGGGCCGGACCACAAAACTATTATTATTAAATAACTATTATTACTAGTATTAATTACATTAGAAAACCTGTACCATTTCTTGCACAGTTTCTTGGCAAATAAGACTTATGGTACTGACTGGACTTCAGTCAATAATCTCTGTCAAATATCTCTGTCCACTCCATATTAAAAACTTGGAAGTTTTCTGTATGTAGATATGATGGTAGCTTTAGCAAAAGCACAAGGCATTTAAGGAAAATGGCCAAATATGCTGCTGTCTTATATTAAATTACAGTTTGTAAATGCTCGGCGGGCCGCATTACACAGCTCAACAGGCCACATGTGGCCCCCGGGCCTTAGTTTGCCCGCCAGTGGGGTAGGGACTCCCCTGCAAAAGAGATTTGTAATCTCAGTGTGACTTTCCGGGATGAATAAAGTTTAAGTAAAAAAATAAAAAGACAGTTACAACTTGTCAACAAAATGTTCATGTGACCGTTGCGTCGTGGTTGACAGATGTATGTCATTGTGGCTGAAGGATCCACAAGACACCAGGACAGCATTTGGAAGCATGCTCTGTTTAATCTGACAACATGGAAGATGTAACACTTAGCATGTAGCATGTGCCACAGGATCTCCATCCCAGTCAGCACAATACATCATGTTAGCTTTATTCCGATGACGATGTATGTAAGTAATTTGCACCGTCGGACCATCCGTTTGTATTTTATACCTGTTCCTAATTCCAATGTCTTTTACAATAGTTTTAACTCGTTCTTGTCCTTACATAAACTCAGTCTCAATCCCTTGGTCTCATTACTGATTGGTGGTGGTTTGGCTACAACACTACATATAACAGTGATCATTTTGTCTTCTTGGCACATGACTGTTTATCAGAACAAGGCAATCTTCAGAAATGTTACAATTTGGGGTTTTCCCTTCTGATTTGGAGAGAGGATTCTTAACAGACTAAAAGGGTCAGTAGTGGTACAATAGGCTTACACTGGCAGCTGATGGCTAAAGGGACTGGAACACTATACTATACTGCGGTTACCAGCCTCTCTACTGCTACATAAAATCAATAATGAGCCTTCCATATTTAATACACCATAAATAAATAATAAATATGCGTCAATCCTGTCACCTTGAATGATGTCATGACATTGTGTGACATCACAGGTCCATCGGTGGTGGATTTTCACAGTGCCGGGGAACATGCGAGGATTGTGGTGAGTGTTGATGATGACGGTGATGAGGTTGTTGATAGCGCCGGTGGCTGTGTCTGTGTGCACCCTCTCAATGTGATGAATATCTCGATCCCAGATGGCTGGCTCTCCACGAGACGGAGTGCACGAACCCTCTAGAGCAGCGTGAGGCTGGAGCGGCCGGCTTCCGTCTCCCCGCCAAGGTCAGTGTCAGCACAAAGCGAGATAGAAGCGCCAACCAGTTTAATATCTCCTCTGCTGACAGCTGCAATTTAATTGTTACCTTGTGAAATAGATACGGCGCTCTCCGAGAGAAAGAGACTGGGGCGATATCTTGATGATTCTGTGGTGAGTGCAGCAAATCCTTAACCTTTTTCTCTTTTTTTTAGACCTTCAAAACAAATCTTTTAGCAGAGTCTTCTAAAGTTCGGAAATGAATCCGGAGACTTTGGCTCAACTACCCTGGCATCTGTTCCAAAGGTCTACATACCACATCTCCTGACGTTGATTAATTCATCACATTTAATCCACTCTATACCTAGCTTATAGTTTTTCCAATCTAGCCAAGAAGTATCTAGTTTAGCTTAGTCAAAGATAACCTGCTGGTTTATAATATAGAAATACCTGCAACATTTTACAAACTCAACAGAACTGGCCATTGGTTTTCTTAAATTTTTATTTTTTTTTCAATGTAGGGGGGGTTTGTGCTTCTTGTGCAAATACTTGGCCCAGTGTAAATTTCTGTATGTGCACACAGAGAATGGAGAAATGGCCAGGCTCAGTGAAGCATTACATAGCTGTATACAATTATATTTTTCAAACATTGTTACACCATTGTATTGTAAATGCTGAAGATACAGACTCGCATCCTGCTTTGGGCATACGGAGGAACTGATTTGGGCAAAAGGAAATTGGAAGTTTGCCATCTTTGTCGCCATCTGTGTTTGGCAATGCCAGCGAAAATCACCAGCACCATGAAAAACATTCACATTTTGTACTGCCAGCCTTGTCAAAAATGCTGAATCCCTCATAAACACAACTCTTAACAGAATGTTAGTATAGAAATCAACTATTAACTCATTTTTCAGTGTTCATAAAATGTTTGGTGTAACACAGGGTTAAATCTGCCTCTTAGTATTTTCCTGCACCTCTCAAGCCCATGAACACATCAACTTTGCGTGCCAAGTTACGTAAGTCACGTGACTGTAAACACCTGGCCACGCTCGAAGAATAATCCTGCAACATGTGAATCCTACTGGTCTAATAGGAGGCTGTTGTAGCCTGCGCCCTGTTCTCCCACCATCTCATTACACTGACACAAAACCATACATACATTGTTGGGGGATCACTTTGACCTTACTGTGATTTTTTGTTGTGGCTTGTTCGAACCAAATTGAAGCCAGTCAAAACCAACTTTGTGCACTTTATCAAATTTCCGGTTGAAAATCAACTGCAGTCTGTAAATATTGGGTAGTTTCTTTTTGGTTTGTTTGTATTTTGTTCACTTTATTTCAATACATGGTATCAGCACCAAAGTAAAATCAACCTGTCTCTGTGTTTTAATTATTGACCATCAGCTCCAGCAGTCTGCCTAGATTACTGATCCATCCACACCTAGCCTTACAAGTCTGTGATTATAGCATAGCAATTTGCAACTTTTATTATTTATTATTAGTGCCTCATCAGTGCTAGATTGGCCTACACTGTTTTAAATTATTTTAATTTCCAGCCACATCCAGCAAATATTTAGCCACAAATGATGTCTCACTGATTTGAGGGAGACACATTTACATCAGGCTAATGGCTTTTTTTTGACAATTGACATGGCAGCTTCAACAAAAAAAGTAACATGACTGAGAACAGTCAACTGCTGTCCATTTAGCTGTATTTAGCTTATTATGTCAGAGCAGCTGGTTTCTCACGAGATTAGTGAGTACACAAAGATATAGAAATCTGTTCTTGATCAAAGCTGGATCTTTGGGCCCTTGGTGTGACAGTCCTGGCAGTTCTGGATATGTTTGAGGTTTGATGTCGAGGGATCCGTTTTACTTTTACTAATGTGAACAACATCTTGTTGCTCTGATTGAATAAAGTGACCTGTCGATTGGCAGTTACAGCCGGTGGTTCATCCAATCACTTCGTGGTTTGCAAAGGTTATACCAAGTTTAAATATTTGTTTTAAATACTCTGATCTACTTGTTCTAATTTTCAGCTTGTGTTATCATAAAGTATTGCAGAGAATTATCACAACCTTATTAAGTAACAAACTATTCCACTGCATCAAAGATACAAGACTTAACAATTTATTAAATTACACACAATTATCCTGAACTAATTAAGCAGTTTAACAGACTTTCCAAAACAATTATTGCTGATGGTTTGTGCACCCTCATTTAAATTTAAGTTAGTTGATTGAATTCCAAATCTTTGCGGTGGAACCTCATCAAACTAGAATCAAAGAGTGTTCAGCTCCCATTAGATGAATCAGCCAGAGAAATATGACTAATGTGGACATACTTAAGCTCATTCTCTCATTATGTGGGAGGCTGTCAAGCTAGTCTCACAAAGCATTATTGTGAGGAGAGAGGTTGATTAATGGGAAACCTTGAAAACAAATACTAGACTGAGGCCTGCGCAAAGAAAGACCTGATGCTGCATTGAAATAAGGTTACACTAAGCATCAATACGGTAGCCTATGCAAGGTTTTTCTGATAAAATCACACAATGCCTTCTCCTCACATTTCCCAGAACTGCATTAGTGCCAGTAAGCGAAGAATGGAACAAACTGTGGTTTGCCCTTGAGCAAGGCAGACAGCTCATAAAACACGTTGGCATTGCACACATCACTGTTTTCAACCCTGAAAAGTCTCTCTGAACTCGGAGAGAAATATTCCATATCAGTCTTTGGGGGTTTACTGTAACTCGGCTTTGCTTTGAAGGACTGTTGATCTTTTAGCTTAAAGGAGTGTATGTAAGACAGCTGGGCAATTTAAAGCAGCATTGTGTAAACTTCTGTAGTAGCCTAAACACTTGAACCGATTAGAACTCATCAGTCATAACGACAATAGGGTTTAGTTGGGTTCAAATGCCACTTCTTGCATTTGCGTTAAAAGCACATATTTTAGGGCATTTTCACATCTGAAAGTCCAGTCCAGTTTCTTACTTTTCGTATTTATTTGGTTTTGCAAAATTTTGGTTTCACGCTACAATTTTTAAAAGCGGACAGATGGACATTTCCTAACCCTAGATTACTTCACAGCATTTAATGTGGTGAATGTGTTGTCTCTTCAGAAGCTCCTTTTACAGTTTAACTGGAGAAGTACAATAATTAGACTGGAGTAGGGCCTGTAGAGACATGCTATTATTAAAATAGAAATTTCATATAAATAGCAGAATCCTCACTAAACGTTAAAAGTTTTGGCAATGTTTTTACACCGGATGCAACATTCCCGACACATCCAGGGCTCACCTGAGTAACAAACGATTGTGTAATACAATATAGCCTCTGTATGAGCGTATGTATGTATGAGTGAAACTTTTTCTATCATAAAAGCCATCCCTAAAGTTAGAAAAAGAACACTGAATTCCAGAATGAAGTAATGTTGAGATACTGTTTATTAGACTCACTCAGATCGTTAGTGAATGTTTGCAAAACAGGGGCTCGCGGTTTGCTCTGTGCGTTGAAGCCCACGCTCAGCGCACCCGATGTGTATGGATTTAACTTTTGAAAATTACTGACTACATAAAAGACCTGTTTAAAAGAAAGCCCATTCTTTCAATCCAGAAAACACCAGCAGCAGTGTCTTAGATGTCCCACAAATATATATAGCGTTTCACTCGCTCCCAAATTGACAGATTATTTCCCCACACTGACAGTAAACAGAACTGTAATGCCATTAGGAGATACTTATTTTGAAAAACAGACATCCTGCATCACCTTTTCTGTTTATCAGATCCAGCACAAAACAAATGTAACTCCAAAAACTGCTGCTGTTGAATTTTTTTTTTTTTTGTTTTTTTTTAATTCACTAAACAAAATACTTTCTGTGTGCTTCCTGTTTGGTCATCTGGTCTGTACAAATACACCTCCAACACATTGTCAACTGTGTAGATCCATCAATATCTGACTATGGTTCCTCAGTTGCATCATGATGTGCTGTTTTGCACCGACACTAGCTTTTTTTTCCTCTTTTTCTTCCTGCCTCTCAGTTTCCTGCACAACACTGAGGACCAGCCTCTGAATAATAACATGCTTACCTATGGTCTCCTGTCTTAAATCTTTTTTTGGGTCCTCCCTTTGTTAAACCATTACAAGGTTACCAATACAGCTCACATGTTCATAGTTATATATTGTATTTTTGTTTGTATAACACTTGGCGTATGGTTCATGAATCCTTGTGCTGCAGTTAATGGTTATGTACATTAAAGCTTCCCATATCAGTTTCTCAAAATAACAGCCCTTACTATTGGAAGAAGCACAATGATTGACTAAACTTTTTAAGGTGTCAAAAATAGTTATAGGCTAATATTGAGAGAGCTATAATCTGACACCGTTTCATCTTGATGTAGTGAAATACTCTCACACACATTTTGGATTAGCTATAAGTTTACATCACAGACTATATTTTAGTTATAGTTATATTTTTAGGTAGAACTTTGGTACTATTTACCAAGTAGCGCTGGCTGAGTAGCTTTGCTTTTTAATCAGCTCAAAGAGACGGGAGCACATTACTCTTTCCTGGCATCCTTACATTGGTTGCTTGTCAGTTTTGTGATTGATTTTAAAATTTGATTGATCACTCGGAGTGTTTGTCAAGGCCTTGCTCCCAGCCACTTTTTGGACCTTTAACCGTCTATAAGACATTGTGCAGTCATTCTGACAGCCCCAGGCTCTGGCTCTGCTCATAGTGGCTTTGTTACAGCAGCACAATCAATGTTCCCAATCACCTGTGCTTTTAGTGCTGTTTGTTTCATAGACTGTTTTTCTTCCTTTATACTCTTACCTGACTTCAAAGAATGTGTTTTTTCTTCATGTAATTTTTACGCTAGAAACCTCTCTCTGCTTTACTTAAAAATCACAGAAAAAAGGTGCATTGTGTCAGTAAAGAAACTACTCTATAATCAAACCTCACCTCATAATACACACATTGTGCATGGAAGCACTGAAAAAAGACTGGGCTGTATCTTCTGGCTCTTAGCACAGGTGGAGACATAGATGGAAGTGCATTGAAATCTACTGGCACAGGTCTAAAGAGGCTGGACTTCAAAGACTTATCTGAAAAAGATGGGCTTGGGTGTGTTCTGGGTGTTTCAAGCACTAAACCAATCAGAAGAGGTCTTTTAAAATCATATGCACGCATCTTGATTCCTGCAGTGATGGCAGAGTTACCTGGAAAAGGGAGAAGGGAATGCTTCTCAGACAAGACAATTCTCCTAGTGGAGTGAGTTAAAATAAAAGGAGTATGTTATACAGAGAGACAACCAAAACCTCCCTAAGCACTCTGAGGTAAGTATAGGATTTGAATGAATTATTTGATATGCGGATAGACTTAAAGGACCAAAAGCGGCATTTAAACCCAAAGTGTTTTATTCAACACATACAAACACAACAAAAAACTGTAACCTATGTATATATTTTAGTTAATTCCCTTGTGTTGATTTATATGCTTGTATTTTTTTTTTTAACCAAGGCTATTATTCAAAATCTTTTGAAGGTGAAGGAGGCATAGGAGGAAATAGGGGCCAGTGTAACTTCTTCTTCTGGCATCTCCAGAACCACTACTGAGGCCCGTACAAAGATGTTAGGAAATGGAGAAAGGAAAAAGTCACTGCAAACCAGGTGGCTAGGGAAGGAGACTGGTCTATCGCAGAGGATCGACGTCAGCGGACGTCTTGGTGGGCTCGGAGCACAGAAGTAGAGTACTTGGTGTAGACTAAAATACCCTCTTTCCGACACTTAATTTGACTTAACTCACTCTTGCTTCTTCCACGTCAAAACAAACTCTGCTCGTATTTATTGTGTCATTCAAAGAGAAATAGAGCCAAAAATTTAAAATAGTTTTGAATGTTGCAAAAAATGTTGTGAAGCACATCAAAGTAAACACAATTCATGCATGGAACTGGTCCATGGTTTCCATGGTCCTTGCAAAAGCAAGAAGAAAAGATTTGAGAGATGTAGAAGTTTGGGCCGGTCAGACTCAGTTTAAAACAGAAAACCTCTAATGGTAAGTCTTGTTGTTTTTACCTGATGAATCACTTGTTTCTGTGGTTTATTTAGTTCTGCAGTAGAGCTGCAGCTAACATATGGTTTGGTGTTTTCACTGGTGTATGGGCTTCGACTTTTAACTAGTATTCTACCTTTATGACATAAAACCAGATATTTACCTACATTGTCCATCGGCCACAAAAAAACACTGAAAAAAACCCCCCAATAGCTGTCAGGCTTTATAGCTTTGTAAAATACTGTCTCTTTAGCAATGTAAGTTGTGTAATAATGTATTTGAGCAGCTGCTCATTCATCGGCATCTATATGTTTTCATGTGGTTTAACAGAGGAGAAACAGTGGAGAAATTTTACAAAAATGACCAAGCCAATACAAGTTCAAAAACCAAGGGCATGTTACATCACAGTAAAGGTCTGGAAAGTGTAATCAGAAAGTAAGAGTAACACAGTAAAACACAAACAGGCTGTTGCTCAGCGGTGTGTGGTTACTTTACTGATGTGTACAATCGATATTATATCAAAATATATATTTTCTCTGTTCATTTAGGAAGAGAAGTTAAAATAGGACAATTAGTTCTACAATTACAGTTTACAAGCAACGTCTTAAAAATGTAAGCATTTGAACAACAGCAGTGCCCTGAACAAATCTGATGACGCCTGAATAAGAATGACACTGAAGTAACTCTATTCCAGTCTGTTTTGTTTCTCAAGGTACAGAGTGTCCTGTGTGCAGCAGCAGACTAAGGCCTACAGCTACAGCACAAGAAAAAGAGTATTCACAGCGGCCTCAGTCTACAGCCACTTTCTGTTTGTGTTCACAGCTGCACTGAAAGGAACAGCTCTTCAGTGTTTTACATTACAAATTGGGCCAGATCTACTAAGCTGCACAATTTTGCCTGGGACACTAATTTAATAAAACAGCACAAGGTTTGAGGCTGAGCTGACAGCAGCTCATTTCAGTACTGATAAGTCAAGTTGCACAAAAAATGTACTTCTGCTTTAATTGAAAGAACACTTTGTAATGCCTGAGCATCGTCTCCAATCCAGGATCAGATCGGATGTTCAGAGGAAATATGCACGTATTGCGTGTCTATAGTTGGACTAGTCATTCACGTTAAATCATTTATGCTACTCATTTGTCACAAGCATACTCAGTGAACATGTTTAAATCTGTGAATATTGTTCTAACTCAGTGCCACAAGGGAGGGGCGGACAGCATCACACACTCCTGACAGAAAAATATAATAAGTCAAGATGGATATTATGTCTTCAAAACACTTGGAAAGAAGAAATAGAAATGAAAGAAGAATAAATGAAGCCTTACAGTTCTGGTGTTAAGGAAGAGCTTTAAAGGAGTTTCAGGCAGAATTTAGATGTTTGTGTGAGATTTTAAGACTTTATGAAAGCATAAGAACAAAAATGAGGAAATAAAAAGTAACTACAAAATAGGCTAAACCTGTCTGATATCTCACAGAAGGTAGGTGTTTATTGTGGAGTGACTGTTTCGTTTTGTTCTCTTTCTGTTTTTAAGTTAGGCTCCAGTAGAAGATAGCATGTTATAGTGGTGACATAGTGTGAACATTAACCCACCTTTATGGCAGTCTCATTAATGTCTGCAGTGATGTTGTTTGTTGAGTGCTGTTTCCTTCTTTCTTTAAATTCCTACTCCAACAAATTGCTGCTGGAAAGGAATTAGCTGTAAAAGCATGATAAAAACCAAAGAACTAAACTGATTATTGTTGAAGATTGTACTTCATCTACAAACCCGTAATCCAGTATGAGACTTGAAAAGGTGAGACAATATTTTTGCACTTAACAGTAAAGCAATAATTTGAACAATAAAATTCAAGGTTTTTCCACAAAGTAAGTATCCTATGACAGTTGGAACAGATCCTGTAAAGCCATGATTACCAAACATTTAGGCCGTTATACCTCGGTAAAATTCTCCCAAACATTCTGACCAGATGTTCTAACTCTGTTTGGAGCATTTTGTTCTCTCTGAGGCAGTGTTCCCATCAACATTAGGTAGACAGCCTGCAGCCACTATCGTTTGAAGGCAGCCTTTTGAATACAGCTTGATGAAATTGGATAACTGAAGCCCTTTTTAAAGGTGTTCATCAAGGGAAATCTAACGCTAATATTCAATATGAAGTACAAACAGAAGAAGTGATAAAACTAATAAAAGAAAATACAAAATGGATTTAAAGTAATTGCTGGGTATGTGATTTGCTCAAAGGAGATAAAGCAGGGAATAAAAAAGAAATTAAATTGCTAACATCTTCTAATTTACTTACAGATGTCGGAGGCTTGCTTTTTAATAACTGGAAATGGTTGTATTTGACAAATTGTGTTAGTTTAAGTAGAAGATTGTCTTGGTTATCTGATATTAAATATTGATATGAAATATGAAGCAGGCAGGCACAGACAAAGCCACATTTAGCTGATGCTACAGCTCATCTGAGACACACAAAGGAGAATGTCAGCGGAATAAAGGCACTGGTTTGGTGATTTGATTTTTGGGATGAAATGGACTTTTGCCTTAAGTTAATCCCCTAAAGGGATTTTTGTCCCTGAATACATCATAGAATATTGTCTTCACAAACATGGACCAAAGTATGGATTGACAGAAACTTGGTCATTGCCTCATTTACATAATATGTTTAACACAGAGGAGGAAATTCTTGGATATTGTAATTGGGGTAATGCTGAGCTAAGGTAACGTCCAAACCACAAAATACTAATCAATTTGGTCCAGTTATACTTTTTTTTTCTTTCTTTTTTTTTTTTTTTTTTTTAAACAGAGCAAAATTAGGAAAGGTTGCTTTAAATAGTGAGACACAAATAGTGTACTTGTACAGATTCAGAAAAATGGGAATAAAAAGGAAACAAACTTTGTCTACTGTTAACTGCAGCAGTATATGGCTATACTTCTAGTTGCACTGCTACAAATAAGGAATTGTCTTTATTGGAATCCATTGCAACACATCAAGGTTTCAAATTTTATTTGAAACATGATTTATAGTTCATATAGAAATTGGCCAAACAAAGCCAGACTATTCTGGCTTGGTTTGGGTTACATAAACCAAACCAAGCCAGACTAGCCAGACATAACCTTATTTGCACGTAACGATTTATGTATCACAGGAACACCTTATAGTCGTGTCGTGCCCTAATGAGTACTTTGGCCTTTCATGTCTCTCACTAGGAACAATTATTTAGATGTTCTCATTAAATCAAACGGGCCGTTATTTGATTGCCACGTTGGATTTAATCATGATATTCAATGTGACTTTTTTTGATCTGAAAACTGCTCCAGAAGAGTATGTTTAGTCGAGTGTAGTGTTATGCAATGACATTAACATTACCCAGGGCCTTGTTAAAATCCACATTTTAGCGCTCAATTGACAGTAATTAGACCTCCAATGAGCCGTGCCTCAAAAGCCCCGTCCAAAACACTGAAGAGGTCGAAAAAGATGTCAAGAACAGTTTGACAGAATGATTACCATTTACCCTTTCCATATCTCGTCCCAAACGGCAGGCAAAAAAGACTTGAACCCTTTCAAACCCAGCTGACATTTTTCAGCAAGGGAGACCTTTGATATGTAATTGTGATATAGATCATAAATGTGTGCCGTGCACCCGGGGGGGTGTTTTGTATGGCTCTTAAAGTGTGGGGTGATTTTTCCTCCTTTCTGATGTCCACATGAGGGATCCGGGGCTGGGGATGATAGAAATCAGTGACATTTGGAGTCTCAGGAACAACGGAAAGGTGAGAGAGGTGAAATATGCAACAGATAGAGCTGTATCAAACATGTCAGCTGACTCCAAGGCTCTCACTGCCTCCATCTGATTGGCCAGACATGGGATTTATTGAAGGCTATCCATGGACGTATTATAAGACTGCGTGCCAGAGGATTTTCCCCATAGACCACATTGTAAAACAGGGGCCATTTGAACCATTCTATGGCCATGCACAATTGAAGAAGGGTCTCTGGACACCACTTAACTGACCTGGGCATAGTTAAATCATCAGATCGGATAACGATACACTCTTTGCACAGCCTGTTTGCACTTAAACTTAGTTAGATTCATTAAATTTAATAACTTTGGATACTCTTATCCACCCAAATTTCCCAAACCGTTTGGAAGAAAAAAAACTACTTTAATGACATAATTGCTTTGTCCTGTGTTCAGGACTCTTGGTCAAAAATGTTCAAGCAGAATGTGACAGCCCAAGATGTTTAAGGGCCGTATTGTGCCTACTCTATGTGAGCCTGGCCAGCCATCCTTATTGTTTTTCTACCTTATTCAAAGAATTAGTCTGGTTCCTGTCGATTCAAGTTTCCATAGATGTCCATTAATTTAGACCGGGTTGCCCTTTTTCCCTCAGAAGGCCAGAATGGAAATGTATTAATGGGCCACAGGACGAACACAAAAATTATTTGCATTTAATTAAGAGACAAACTCTTCCTCCCAGGTTTGTTTAAAATGCCTTTTGTGTGTGTGCCACTGCCTATACCTCTCTATTTTGTTCTGATGAGGTAGCACCTAACTGGAAACCCATGAACTTTTTTGACCCTAACTTACGCTGTTTGACCCAGATCTTTCCAAAATCCATCAAAATTTTACAATCTTTACAGTGGCTTATGTGCCCGACCATCAATGCAGAAAAAAGCTGTAGTCAGTCTGTAATTTCAGTCACAAATCAAACCCTCTTTGGGCACCCCTGATTTAGACATACATCAGAATGCAGGGGCAGTACCAACATATCTGTGAATAAACTGCCCCTGGACTGACAATTGATAAAAAACATGAAACCAATTAGAGAAACAAAGTATTGCATAAAACCCGTCACATTAAAGATAAATGGCTGTGTCTGGCCAGGTCAGGATTTATTCCATTGTAAATAAGTTTGAATGTGAAAGGTTCCAGAACCACTTTGCTAAAAGAGTGACTGGGACTGCCTAGACAAGCTGGTTCAGTAATGCAGAAAGGGTTGATTCAGGATTCTGATGTGATCCAGAGTTTCAATGTGAAGTCACATATCCTGGGCAAATGCACTGAAGAACAAATCTGGACCATAAACCATAAACCTACCTATGTCCTGTTTGGTTTGACAAAGAAAAAAAAAAGAGATGTAACATGAGAATAAAACTCACAAAAGATTCATTTTGATTCAAGGAGAATTTAATTGCTTCATTAAGGAATGTGAGTCTTCATGTCTGAAAGTGTCAGGTGTATAACTGCAAATTCTTCCTACAAAAGTTTTTGTACTAAAGAAGTGTTGAAGAAGTGCTATAATAATAGCAACATGGCACATTCTGTAAGACATGTCATTAGAAGCGATTACACCTTTAGCATTGCACTTTACACTTTGCAGAGCATACCTTCAAATGACTTGTGCTTCAAAACATACAGTATTTGATTCTAACAAAGGAGAGGGTTCAGATGACTCTTTGTATGTTGAAAGTTCCTCTTGCTCAGACATTAAATTATAAAGCTGAACCTAGAATTTTTTTTTTTCATGCTTTTGGCTCTTAGGGTAATGCTGTTAGCAGATGTTTTAATAACATTTATATTAGTATGTTGACAAAATATATTAGAGCAAGACTAGAAAGAAATGATATATACACTAAATTTGTGCCAGAATCATCTTCACTTCATCTCTGTGCTTTGCAATTCCATTAGCCTGGACAGTTCAGCTTATCTTTATGGAATATCTTAATGAACAACCCTATGTGTTATAAACTATGAGTTAGTCTGAATACTACATAAGTGTAGCTCCTAATTCTGGTTCCTAACTCCTGTTCCCTAAACCACGTTGAGCTACGTACATGAGGTAAACTATAAGAAGTTACATGGTTCCTTATTTATGAAGGAAAGGGGCAACAGCAGCATTTTGACTCCACTTATTTCAGAAGTAAACATCAGGGGAGCATACACTGAAGCAGAGTGGCCTGATAAAAACTACACATCCCTCCAATGGACTACAATAAGCGCACCTTGCTCCACAGAGTTGAGTTTAACAAAGCTCACAAACAGGACCCTTTACAGAAATAATCAGTGATTCCGCATCAGTAAAATGTACTTGTCTCTTTTGAATAAAGAGCTCTGTGTGACATTAAATATCATCAACAGAATTTTGAACAAGAAACACACACCACACATCAGCGGGTGTGCTTGTATTCAATATATATTTTTCATATTAACATTCATAAAAGACTCACCAACAGCAGCTGTAAAATAATCCACCAAATCCACATTCTTCTTATGTATGAGTGGCCATTCATTTATTTGGCAAAAGTCGTTTCATTTCGATTCATGCAAATTTTCTGCGCAAAGCATCATTTACTCGCACATTAATCATGATAGATGTACAACGCCTTGGCTTTAGAGAGTCCTTTATAAAGTGTAGTTTGTGCAGATATATATTTATGGAATAATGATTGAAGCAGAGTAACTTTAAACTCATCACATGGAAAACAGCTTTAATTAGACATCTCAGAAAAAGCTCAGATGGTGGTGCAATTGATCCCAGTAAGTTTCTTACCTTTCAGTAAGAAGGTGGTATGAAAGGAAGCATTGAAGCTTCTTTCTCACTTGCTTTCCTTACAGTGAGAATTCAGACAGCTCTTTACATTGCGACCGTGAAACACATCCGGATCATTGCAAAGGATGAAGCAATTTCAGTTCCTCAGATTGAGCAAGTGTTCTCCCTCTCAGGAAATGTAAAAACTCTGCTCACCTATCTGTTCAACCTTCTGTTAAATACTGCAATATGTGATAACCTTGATTACTGAGAATCTCCACTGTCATGCTCAAATACTTGTTGTTGCATTTCTTTTAAACACCTAAACACCAAAAAAGTGTTGGCCTGAATGGAAGTAAAAACCCTCTGTTACAATAATGATGCCACATTGACCACAAGTCACAGCCAAAACCAATCTCTTAACACTTAACAATGACACAGATTGCCATCACTTACTGGAAAGCGCTCTGTCATACAATAAGCTCCACAGTTGCGTTTCAGCGTCGGGTGAAGCCAGAGTGAAAGAGGCAAGCTGAGGTTGAGGAGAACGGTGGGTAATGTTTAATATCTCAGCTCTGAAGTTGTTAACAAGGGACTTTCTATACATTCTTTAGTGGTGATAAGAGTAATTTCCACAGTGTCGGGATGGTGGGTGGATGTCATTATCATCCATCATCCAGGATTTCATTTCTGTGTGATGCCATACTGATCCATTACGCTTAGTTATTACCCTTAACTGGCTTTCCGTGCAAGATATTACTAATTAGTTGAGGGAATATTGGTAAAATACTGCTTGTCTTTCTGCACTTCTTTTGTAAGAGTGGTATTTTTTTTGCCCACAGTACAGTCCAGGCGGCCTCTGCTCTGCCCTGCTGTACTTCTTCTGATTCATTGCGGTTTTCTACCAGTGCAATTTAAATTCTAATGTATTCAAGTGTAAGATGAATAATTATAATGTGAGAACTGCATAATATCTTGAAAGGCCTCAGTTCACCTTATGCTGTGTATACATGTTGTATCTAAGCACTGGACAAATTTTGTTAATGAGACAATACTAATTACATACAATGACTGTGGTAGTGTGGAAGGTAGAGTGTTGCACTATGCACCCATCGATCACACAATAAGGTTTGGGTTTAATATCCTTTTGGTTCTCAGTGTTTCTTTCATAATACATAATGTTACCAGGCAACACGAAATATATCAAATATATTTATGTAATATTGCCTGATGATTGGATAATCATTTATGCTGTTACTTTAACTGATAGTTGCTAAAATGACGGAGCACATCTATGAACATTAAAGAATGCATTGTGTGAAATATTGTATTTAATTTGAGTGAAACACATCAGCCATTCATTAGAAAAAAAAAACACACAAAAAAAACACTCATCCATTGGGCCACTTTGCTATGTGCATGCTCAAAACTAACCTGGTTTGCCAAGTGTCTATGTTTGTATCATCTGGGAAGGCTTCTATAGAAAGCCTTTGCAAAGGACAGGTCCTTAAATTAATACGTGGTTGGTGACTGGATTTTTCATCTGTTTTATCCAATTAGAGCAGGGGTGCCCATTACGTCGATCGCGAGCTACCAGTCGATCGCCCAAGCAAACTGAGTCGATCGCAGAGCCCTACCTCCCTAAATACAGTGTAATGTCTTGCTCGCATTTAGCGCTGTTTTGATGCAAGAAACGACCGTCTGATGGATTCATCATTACACAGGGGGATGCGCACCAACTCCCGTGTTGCTACATCAACACGGAAGTTGGTACTCATGAGTTACAGCAGAATAATATCAGTCACCAGGACCACACCAGCCGCATTTCGGCCACTTGTTTCCAGTGTCCGCGGCTGTAGCACACAGCGCTGCAGCGGCGCAGCAGCACAGTGCTGCCCGCCCCACACACACTCGAAAGAAGCAAGAGACTGAGCAGATGTAGAGGAGGAGACCGGTACAGCCATAATGTTATTATCCTATCTGTCCACTCTGTTTCCATCCTCCATAAAGTACTTTGTTGTTAGATATTGAGCCAAAAGAGCTCACTTTTGTCTGAAGCTGAAGCCCTGCCCCTGAGCGTTACCATGGAGCTCCTGTCACTCACCAAAATGATACAAATAATGTTTAAGAGCGAGACGTAATACTAATATGATCATTTTGAACAATATGACATGACATTTAAGTAGCCAGTGTAAGTCCATAATAAATCAGCTGCAGTGATGCGAGATAAAAGTGTTACTTCTACTACTTCTTTCTTTCTTTTTATCAAGTTGAACATGTTCTTTTTTTTATTATAGTCTAATTTTATTGAACTAGTTATCAAATTATAGTAATAACCTTGATTAAATGACTCTACTCTTGCGCCCTTCAGAATCAGAATCAGAAAGATTTTATTGCAGACTAGGAATTTTTCTCGGTGCTGTCCTACAACATGAAACATAAAATACTGATGAATATATATAACTATAAGCTATAAACTAAGGGCATGCAGAAAAAAATGTAAAAATAAGATGTAAAATATATACATAATTGAAATCTATAGGTAGATCTCCGGACCTTACAGAGTTCAAAAGCAGCTTGCAAGCCGATAAAGTGTGGGCACCCCTGAATTAGAGCAACGCCATGCTGTTTATGTTAGTAACGATAAAACAGTTGCTACATTGTGAAATCTAAAACCACAGAATAACCAGTGGTTTGAGAGCAGATGCTTTGTTCGAGGCAGTACAAGATGGATTTTCGTGAGCGTGTGAACTCACAAATCTCTGCCCAGAGAGGTCAAACTGACTGACTATGGTCCATGGCGATTCAGATTTTTTTTTTTTTTTCTTCCCCCAAGGATACATACACATACTCCTCTGACAAATAATAACTTCAAAAAATGGCATCAGATTTCCTTATTCAACTTCATATGGATAGTATTAGTATTAGTATATTACTAGAGCAAAGTAGTTTTGGGGTTAATAATTTGTGCAGAAGTTACCAGCAGCCATTTATTACAATTAAACAATGCTAATACAGCACTAATATGTACAATTAAAAATGTATTTAAAGCATTGGTTGTATCGTAAGTAAAAATGTCCTGTCTGAGCCATATTGTTTCAGGAAATCAATCATTTTATTTAAATAATTTTTCTTCTGACAGGAGAAACACTTTTTTTTACATTTACCCCCAGCTTTGCAATGATCGTTTGGTCTCAATAACAAACCTCACCACAAAAACAGTAAAACAAATTATTCATACAAACAACATGCTCCTGGCTAGCTCGCCACATGAAAGAAAAAAAAACAAAAAACAAAATAAACTGCAATTATCAAACAAGAGACAACCTCAACTCAATATGTTCACTTTTGTTTTGCCTTGTTTCTTTTGATCATGTTTCCAAAGACAATCAGCTTATATTTCATTTTGGCCTACAGCAAAAGCTTCAAGTGGTAAACAGCTGGATTGACTATCAAGTGTTGCTGCTGTACTCAATATGGCAGTGTATGCATGTGTGCAAATGTTACAAGCATGCGCAGAGCATTTTTTAATAAAGATCAGGGTGACATTGACAAGCCCCTTCAATAGATTTCTATGGATCTTTCATGCATATTCATATAAACACTGTACACAAGTAAGAGGATATAGGTAGTGCTTGGCAATTTTGGGTTTTCCATAGAAAATGTAGGTCAGACAGATGTGTTCCATTGTATTAATTGTATTGTATTCATTTGGAGCAGTGGAAACTATGATAAATGTGACCAGTGGAAAGTTAAATCTCACACACAGACCTGTAGCTTCTGAGACTGCTTTGCCTGCAGCGACGTCACTGTCAAACAAAATGTCTGACTGGACACCTGTCAGTGCCGCCCCACAATTATTTGCTGTATTCCAGGCTCTATTGTGAGACCACCACTCCTCCTGTCCTCCCCCGAAGTGCCTGCTTAAGACACTGACGATATCTGCTTCCATTTTCATACCAGCAGATCGGAGTATAGCCTCACACTGCCTCTTTTCTATTGTGATTTTTATTCTTTGACAGATGGCACGCAGAGGATGAGGATTTACTATGTTCTCTGTCAAAGATTTAAATCTAAATAAACCGAACGGGGTATATTTAACCAAAATGACATTAAAAAGTACAATTTTACATTTTTTAAATATTTTAAGAGAGATTTTAACAGAACAATGTAATTGACACTTAAATAATGCTATACATTAATGAAATATTCCATATGGCTTTAAAATAATGTTATTATTATCATGATTATTAACATCCAAAGGTGGTGTATATGTGCAAACCATACTGTCAGATGATTTGTAGAAATAAATATTTGTGAGACTGCATGTCCATGTCCTAACATGTTTAGATTACATGAAAACAGATAACAAAAATGAACCATGTACTTAATTTTCATGATTTTGCATGAGCCTTCTGAGAGGGTTGTGGTCTTGAATAAGTTTGCAGCTGACACAGGAGGCCTGCTGGAGCTGCCAGATCACATTTATCCTGTTTTGTGCTGCGTGATAGTGACGTCCATCTCAGAGCACCTCGCTCCGACACCGGCCCAGTGCGAGGTGTTTGGCAGCCTGCCCTCAGCTGACAAGGTGTCATCTGGAGGTTCACATCTGTGCACCTGGGAGTGTGCATGTGGCCTGTTCAGCACCTGTTTAGAAAGGCTTTGTCTCATGGCAAGTCACAAATACACTGAGAATACCAAATAAGACCAAAGTGTACAGTGTTTTTGTTTTTGTTTTTTTACCAGATTCCATTGTCATACTTACTTTACAATTTCTATACAGTTTCTGTATTGCATTTTGCTGTACAAGTTATGTTTAAGAAACTGCAGAACTCTAGAATGCTTGTGGTGTGAATGTGTAAGTGTGAATGCTGCCATACGAACCTCAGTGTGCATCAAACATGCACGCTCTTCATCTAAAGTGGCTACATGTATGGACACAATCCAGTTTTTTCACCTGAAGAATATTCTGCTGGTAACCAAGTACAACCTCTAGGTGGGTTTATTGTATAAACAATGTTGAGTGTAGAGAGCATGGACATTTTGTCCTTTTGGGGCCTGTTTGTGCAATATTTTCCGATTTCCACAGGTTGCACATATGTTCAAATGCACCTGGTTTTGATATTAGTGCATTAACTCCTGTCACTGTAAAGGAGTCAGTTCTTTTTTCCTATTTCACATATAGTGAGCTGAAAAACACTGTGTTAACAATGAAAGCAGGAGTGTTAAATGCAACATAAAGGATTGGTTTGAAGCCAGGAGCTGGTGCAATTGCTTCTAATACATTCTATATCTATGATCAGCTTCAGTGGACTTGTCAGAACATTACAGCAACACAGACGTCCCGGATGGAATCCTGGGGTGGGCCGTCTACTGTGAGAAATGTCTATGCAGGTATTTAGCCGGTCCTGGTTCAGTAATCCCTACAGACGACATACCTGTCACTTCCAGTCTGTCCACACCAGCGTGAATGCCAGTGAAACAGGTGTTGTAACTGACCTGGACAACCCTTTAATCTTATGATTATTGTCATTTATTAACTCATTTTGGAGAAAAGGCCAAAGTAAGTTAACCATCTGAACAGCTCCTTTGGGCATAACATTTAACTCAGTCAGTTCTATGAGTGTTGCCAGCAGAGCCAACAGAACCCAGGGGAGCCACAGATTGATTTCAAAAGTACTGTAGGTGAGCAATGAAGCAGACTAAGTGTGACTAATGCTGCCCACACAAGAAATAAAATAAAATGTGGCCCCGGTTTTAGAGTATTTTATCCAGGTGTCTTTCTTAGAGTCAATGCCAGGCTGTTTTTTTCTTAGTTGTTTTGTTTTTGGATGATGTAGAGTCCATTTAAAGTGAAATTTTGACTAATAAGGTTTATTGATGGCTTTAGCTGTGTAGGTCCATCAAAGGCTGGATGTCATTGGAAATGTCTGTGATGTTTCATTCATCTCCTGGCTGGAACCTAACCCAGCAGCTTTGGGCCTAAGGCGGGGTACACCCTGGACAATGGTCAGTTAGTTGCAGGGCTGACGTTTAGACACACACATTGACATATTGTGGGAGGTGTAAAATATATAAATTGCATGTTATTTAAATGGATTTTGCACACTTATTTTGATATAACGACACCCTATGTGGTTCTCTATTGATCGTAACTAAAGCATTGATTTTTATTTTCACATATTTCCCACTTATACTTTCACGTCCATCAGGCCCTTTACCAGTTGCGGCTCAACACAAAACAGTACCTAAAATACCAGAATCACTGTAAGTGCCATGTGACTCAGAGCTGTCTCAGTGTTTGCTGCCTCTTGACAATCCATTGTAATTCATCAGGAAGAAAAAAGTCTCCGCGAGTTGCCAGCGTCTACTTCCAGGACCAATTAATCTTGGGGAATGCACACATGTCGACACAAGCACATGCATTTGTTAGTGTTGGATCTGCTTTCTTTGCGCGGCTGATATATTTACATTCCCATGTTAAATTCAAAGGCTGTTGCGTGGAAATGGATGGATTCGTGAGCGGCGCAGCGCATTCTCAAGGTGATCTATCACGCTGCTTATCCTTCGTGTCAAATCTGCTGAACTCGCTGTTTGCTCTTTCCAAGGCGTTTTCACACAGAGCTGTGGACGCTCATGTTAAAAACCACAAGTGAGAATATTTTTTACTATTTTGCATTTTATACTGTTCCCCAGGGCACATGAAAACACATTTCCAGGACAATATTATGTAGTCAACATTATAAAATCTGTGGAAAAAATGTGTTGGAGTGGTGGATGGGTCAAAAAAAAAAGTTGTAGTTTGTTTTAGTAAATTATGTCCCTAAGTTAACTAACTTAAATATTTTTTGACATCACAAGTTGCTCCAGTTTAAACAATAAGATCACTTGTGTAGGTTATGAATATAGAAGCTTGGATGTACAATGGATGTACAAAGATGTCCAACTGATCAATCATTGCAAACTGAAATTTGGAGAAAGGGGCCTTAAAAGAGACGGACATCCTTTTTTTTTAATTGGTTACTGAATATATCTAAAAATGCCTTCTTTTGTTTTAAGCACTTTACATCATGCTTCCATTCACCCTATTCACACACATTCACACCTGGGGCAGACAGAGAGGGGGCTGCCATCACACAGCGCTCACAGCCTTCTCCGACCACCATCAAACTCACCTCTACAATCACACACATTTATGTCTTTCCGTGGCACTGGAGGCAAGGTGGGTGAAGTGACAAGGACAAGAAAGAAATAATGCATGCCTGACATAAGCACCAGCATTTTTACTTTGACAGCAAGTCCAATGGCAGGCCACAGTGTAAAGAGGCTGGACTTGGCACAAAGAGGCGGGCCTTAATCCTGACCAGCTCTTGTGCTAGAAGTGAAAACACAGAAGAATGTTTAAGGGAAATTATTATTATTACAGATTAGTTTCATTCCTACTAATTCTACTCTGAACACAAAATGTTAACATGGCTCGTTGGTTGTTTGGGCATTGTGCATGTTATCCAGCCACAAAGGAGAATTTAATGAATAACAATGGTTGCCATGAAGTTTTTCAAACAGGGGCTCTGCATGTGCCAGTGATTTGCGTCATTGGGAGTCTGGAAAATGAGCCAACACACTCTAAATAAATAAAGCCAGACATCTCAGAAGTTACAAAAAGAGCACTGAGCCTCAAAATGAATGAATCATGTAGATACACCTGAAATTAGACTGACACAAAAAAAAGAAAGCCAATAATTGTGCCAGGTCCAAGATAAATTACTCATGTGCAATTGACTATGTGCCTTAGGCTTGGGGTAAGGTCAGGACCATGATATCAAATATGCACAATGTAATCATAATGATCATGATGTTTATGCAGCATAATAATCCTAATACAGTGATTGGAGGAAAAAAAAATGAAAATATGAATATAATCTCTAAGGTCTTTAGACCCCATCATATTTATCTTCTTGGGATTGATGCAAATGCACTTGTTTAAATCATTAGTGACAGCGGTGTAGTACTTTGAAGGACTGACGGAGTTTTTTTTTCTTTTTCTTTTCCTTCAAGAAATCTGCAGCAGCGGGAGGTTTCTTGTAATCACTGTCAAAACAATGTGTCTCTTGCCACAGTCTGTATATGGCCTAAGGCTGGAGCATTACAAAGTTGTTGATACAAAAGCATCACAACTTTAGATGAGGATATGAGATACAACAACTCCTCAATCGCATCAGCAAGGAGCCACATCTGACTTTAATAAATCACTGTGATTTTATTTTGCCTTTGAAGCAGGTTTGCATCTTATTGAGTGAGCAAACACAGCAGCTTTTCATTTTTCAAAAATAAATGGATCCCGCCGTTTTCTGCGAGTCATTTTCACTGACAAGCTATTTTAAAAGCAATTACACAACGTTCCTTTTTGTATTCCATCTGAAAGCTATGTTAATTCCTTAGAAATATGAAACATATTTTTACCTCTGCCAAGGAGGTTATGTGATCACTCACGTTGCATGACTGTCATTTTAGCAGCAGGATTACGCAAAACTGTTCCATTATCTCAGTGGTGTGTTTGGGCTACCGTCAAGCACTGAGCCATTTCATTTTGGAGGCAATCCAGAAAATGGGAGGAGAGCTGTGGAGGTCAGTTAGGATTTATAGAAATGTGTTTATGCAACATTACAGCACCCACTGGTCTACTTGGCAAAGGGTTTTTAGAAATATTTTACAATAAGTACACACTATTAAGTATTAGTAGAGGACTGCTTGTCATGACATTCCAGGAAGTTTAGTAGCTGCCGATAAAACAGAGAATGTGTATATTTTATACACATTCTCTGTTTTATCGGCAGCTACTAAACTTCCTGGAGAGTTGAAAATGTCACAACAAAATAGCACAAAAAAGAAAATCAACAGAGAACAAAGGATGCCACGTGAAGTACAGCTAAATTTTGTCAATTCAGTCTTGTAGTGTTAAACAAGGTGGTGAATGTGTAATTTTAAATGTGAATGATATTCCAGCCTTTTATAGATTGTTTATTCATGAATTCATTGTTAATTACACATGAATTATTTATTACATAATTACATGAGTATAAATTCTCTACTGCGAGGGTGCAGTAACTATTTACTATATTTTATTCAACAAGTTTTGATTTAGTGACCCACAAACAGAAAGAATGATGCACCACAGCCCAAGCTCTGAATGGACTCTGTCCCTCACTGATTGCAGTCATTTTACCAACTGCTTTTTTAGTAACAGTGAATGAACAACAGGGAATAAAAGCTAGAAACAGCACATTCAGCTAATTGACTATTGTATTTCAGAGTATGATTTAACATGATCAAAATGAGGGCTATATTTTAACAGTGGTATGTGTCATTTCACAGATCCTCGTGTCATATGCTGCAAAGATTCAAAGATTTTCTGACTTGGAGAACCAAAGGTCTCCTGCAAGGCCACTCTATTGAACACGTTGCACTCAAACATCTATTCAGTCTTGCGTCAACCGGTGGCAAAGTTCACAATCAGTCTTTCTTGTGAATATGCAAAGCATTCTGACTGATGTCAAAGGCCATGTGTGTCTCTTCTTTAATCCACCTTTTAACAATTCTGTACAAGTGGCACAACAGATAACGTCCAATCATGGTGTGTCCTGAAGGGGGAAGGGGGTGCAAGGTCAGTCAACAAAATAAACATGGCCCCTTTGCTGTGCCGCCGCTCTAAGAGCCCATTATGTGTGGAAAGTCCCTTTGGATGTGTCCTGCCGTCAGGCACCGAGTGCCCTCTGGCCCTCATTTGAGAAAGAGACGTGACCTTCAGACAGAGGGCCAACGCCAGCAAACAGTGCAACGGACAACATAATCCACCCATACCAATGTGCTGCAATATTCAATTCAAGTAATTCCAGACGATGGATCAACAATATCCCAGATTCATCAGTGGCGGGCCGTGCATTTCACGCTTAGGCTTTCAGTGACGTACCACTCATAGTTGCTATCCCTTTTCCTTTCCAGGCTAGCTAGCTGTTGTGAAACACATTAGTACACCGTGGGACACCGTGGGACACCGTGAAAACTAAAATAAAGACAAATACGATGTTTCAAACTTGCATAAATCACACATTTCCATTGTAACAAGGCTATAACAGCGTTACAAATAAACTTTACCGTGTGCGCCTGTTTGACCAGTAGTAGGAAGATATTTGAGTCTTTATCACTGTTTTTCGTATTTCTCTGACTTCTCTCGTGTCTTTTATCTCCCGCTACTGCTCAAATAGACTTCCGGTTCGCGAGATCACGTGACTCATAAAAAGTATAATTTCTTATTAAGCACAGGTAATTTTACCAATAAAATAAACACTTTAAGCTATAAAGCCATGTTACACATTACTATAAAATGATTGTGCAATTATTAACCATAATTAACCAAAAAGAAATCTTGTAGTATATTTGCACTTCCTGTTGTCATGGTAACATATATACAGTCCATTATAGCGTCAGCTACACCAATCACAGGACACGTACACGTCCAGTACAATGTAAGAACTTCTAGCTGTCCGTTCACTTACAGTGCACAGGGGCCTGCTCTGTTGAATCTGAAGGTCTCACGCAAATGAAATTTGCCTGACAACACAAGCTAGCTGAAATATAATTGGATAAAAACTCTACCATAATAAACAACATTGGAAGCCACTCAACTAAGTGGATATAATATGACATAAAGAGAACAGAGAATAGAGAATATTTTTGTTTACATATTTATGAAAATAAAATAAATTTTTAAAACTTTTCTGAGCATGTTTAGGCCAGCAGAGTAGGCCTTGCTAGCCCTGACGGCCCACCACCAATATATATACATATATATATATATGTATATATATGTATATATATATATATAAATTTTATTGACTTCAAAATTGTTAGTGGAATGAACATTAACATTTCTTGTTAACTTCATTAATATTACTTGAATGAATACCATTGGTATTACTATTTTAATACTACTATTTTATTACTATTTTCTTATATATACTCACTGCTACATAATAGTGAACTTATTTTAATTAATGCTTAGTTTGATTACAGAAAATAACCATACAAAACATTATGCATCCATCCAACAATAAAAATGATAGGATGCTTCTCTGAATAAATATTCTCAAACTGAATATTGACTGTATCAGGCTGTAAATAGCAAATTTGCAACCAGTAATTTCTTAACTTGTAACTTATGTGTATATATTACAATTGTTGCTCTATTGTGCTTGTATCTTGGTTTGGTGGTTTAAGGGAAAAAGGTGGGTTTTGATCAAATTTTAATTTTACTGTATGATGAATGATTTCTCTTTTGTTTTATACTCCAAAAGCAATATACAAAACATATGCCTTTAGTGTAGTCAAACAGTTTATGTGAAATAATCAAGATGTATAGATTTATTGGCAGCTTGAGACCATACTAAGATTGCACAGTAATCTATGGAAAGATCAAGATCCATAAAAACCTATGGAGGATGTTTGGAAAGATGGATTTTGGGGTCTGGCAGAATCTGAGAAAGAATGAGATGGAGTCCTTCATTTACATTAATTGAAGGAGGTTCATGATCAGCAAAAGGTTAGATCGCGGCTCTAGTAAAAGTGGCACAGGAAGAAAGAATATCCAGATGCACCACTGTAGCAGCTTAAACCCAGCATGAAAATAGACACATTCTCAAAGCCAAAACTGGGGTTCCCACAGAGATGCAATAATTTCACTGCTTTGCACTGGTTCACAAATCTTTGTTTGTTTGTTTGTTGTTGTTTTTTTAAAGATACATTTGCATTCTCATTCTCTATTTCCACACATATGCCCTTTATAATTCAAGAACTACAAGGCCATCTAAACCGATCCGAAGAAGTTGCCTCTAGGAAAAAATTATGTATTCCAAGAAAAGAAAAAGAAAAACACCTACAGTAATTACTACTCTTACACAATTATATCCTTGTCAATACACAACTGCTGATATATTTAGTATTCAGCACTTATAATGTTTGTATTGGTCTAGTGTGGGCGTGCAGGTGGGATGGACGTGTGCTTATTGTGGGAGGAGTGAAGAAAAGATAGGTGTGAGCTAAAGAGCAGCAGGAATTTATGTGATGATATTGCTGTGCTTTGATTTGCTTGAGGGCATTATGTTACAAAAACAATACATGCTGTAAATAGCGAAACCCCTGAATTTATACATTATAGCCTCATTATCCCAATTCATTTTTACTCACGTGTTTTGTTAAATAGTCGTTTAAAATAACATTCACACTTGGATGATGAGAAGAAGGTGGAGGAAGGTGCATCTTTTTGTGAAGTGACATAAACCACTCCACTGAGTCATTTGCATGATTTGAACAGCTGTAACTCCCACAGACAGTCTCTGAGTGAGTTATCTGTTGGGTCCTGTTTTTCGTGCCATACACCGAGCCTAATGACTAGGAATGACCATATATCTACAAAAGAAAACAAAGCAGGTCATAATCTTCAACGACCCACGGACAAAAACATAGTCACGGCTGAAGATTAGCTTTAGAGGAAGAGGTATCATAAGCTTTTATATCCCTCTTCATCTTACACCTTTGTGTCAGGTGTGTCCTCTCAGCAGCGTTCGGTTTTAATTCACTCCCAAAAGTAAGGCACTTATCTAAAGGGAAGTTTACATAAATACATAAACAAATAAAACAAAAAGTTGACGTGAGGTGAAACCATGCTTTCTGCTTACCTTCGTTCTAATGAGATTGGTGAGTTTACAAATTCACGAAAATCCATCTTGAACTGCTCCAAGCATTCACAACCGAACCAGGGTCTAACTGACTGGTAGTGACCAATGATGCAGCAGTCCACACAGCACTGGCCGTGTTTTGAGGTTTGAAGATTTAGTGACCATTTTACCATTTCTAACATAAAGAACATAGCATAGCACTGATCGGATAAAACTGTTGTGACTCACAGATGATAAATCCAGTCACCCACCGCATGTTCATTTAAATGTATGCCCTCCCAGATGGTACTGTGGAACGGACCATGTAGTATGGAACAGTTCTATCTGGCTTGTTAGGTCAACTTTGTGCTGTTTTGATTGGGTGTTTTATCCAGGAGAGATTATGTAAGCTCTATCTTGCAGTACTTGTTTTGTCCAGTGACCACATTTGTTAATTAACCAAACTGGTGCTTCTGCCACTGTGTGCTTATGCTCATAGCTTGAGGAGTTCTCAATGTGTCTGAGTTAACATACACTAGAGAACTGAACTGCTGTGTCCTCAGTGAGGCTGTTTACGTGCACACTAAAAATCAGATCATGATCAGATTTCTGGAGTTATCAGATTATTCAAGCGATCGTGTAAACAGCATAATCTGATTTCCTTTATCTGATAACGGCAGTTTTCAGATTATGAGAAATCGGATTAACACACCTAGATTTCTCCCCAATAGTCCGATATCTTCATGTGTTTATACCCATTAATCTGATTTATTTCGTTCTTTTACATCTGCGCATGTGTAAAACAAAAAAGTGCCTTTTTTTAAATTCTGGTCATGTAAACAGGCTCAGTGCTGTTTTTAGGCTAAAGCTGCATTTATGTGGTTTCAGTAATAATCAGGATTTTCCTATGCAACCCAATATATCAGTCTAAAAATAAATATTGCTCTAAATACAGGCTGTGTGTTTTATGTTTTCTCATCTGTTAGCTTGGGTTACTCTGTGTCTCTGTCCAAGTCTGGAGCTCCTCTGAGCTGTGTCCAAACTTAATCAGAGTAAACAAAAAACAATAGTCTGACAGTGATTTGTATTATCTCGGTGTGTTACTTAGAAATTCACATGACTCTCTCTCTAATCGGTACTGTTAGAAAGTTTGAAGAAAGGCAATAAAGTATTATACAACACTATACAATTAGTTTTTTTTCTCAAATTTTTAGAGTTATCTGTAACCTCGCAACAAGGAGTTCTCCTGATATCATGTTAAGCCCAGTTTGGCCTTGTTTTGTCTGGGATCCTTCACAAACTAAGACGGTGTATACTGTTGTTTGAGGCAAAGTCACACCAAATTGATTTGATTTAGAATTGTCTTTTTTCACTATTTTGTAAACTAATAAACATACCTTATAGTTTATTTAACTTTTCATATCCACACCTAAATAAACATTGGAACAGTGCTGTATATCCCCCAGACTTGCCTCCTACATCATCCAGGGCTAGTCTGGAGCATCATCATCTGCATGTTGATGTACCCGCCATATACAAATGTGAAATGGGTCTAGAATCCCTTCACTGACATATCCACTGTGTGAACAATAGGTACAGAAGTTTTTAGGTGCTGTTGGTGGTTTGTATTGGGTTATGTCACTGTAATGCATGTGTGTGAAAGCCTTGTACTGTATTCCTGCAGTTTGTTTACACTTTTCAGATTTTGATGTATAGTATTGAATGGTGCTTACGTCAAGACATTTGATGCATCAGTTACTGAAAAAGTACACTTCAAAACAGTCTGATGTTGTAAATTGTATCTGACTACTGCAGACTCATCCATGAAAACACAAATTAGATTAATGTGTTCCATTTTGTTCAGCTGCTATAACCTTATCTCAAGCCTCAACACTTTGTACTGTGCTCTCTACCACAAAGAACAAATAAACAGTGTTCTACGTGTAGCAAAATATGCTACCCTTTCTTTAAATGTATTTATTTCTGCTAATTCCAGATAAAAAACTGTCAGCATTATATCTTTTTTGAAAATGTAATTGTAGGTTTGCGTAAAAAATGACACACCCCAATGAGATGGGGCCGTATGTTTTGCAGATGAATATGAAACAGACACCATCTCTATTCATTCTAAGCTCCTAGTCTAATAATTCTGAATTTGAAATAGAAGGAGAGCAGGAGACAGCTGACATCTCATCTAGAGGGCTGACAGGCAGAGCAATCAGCCTTTCCAAGTCATTCAGAGAGATGGACAGCTAATTTTCATGTTACATCTTAATGATTAATCCCCCCACGGTGTATATTTATACTTTTAACAGCCGTGCAACATTCACGCACATGTTGACGCTCTGACTAACAGTGGCTCTTAGTCATATTAGCCTTGATGTCCCGCCTGTGTCCAATGAGCTCACATAGACAACAGCCAGCACTAAGAGCAGAGGGTTGACTGCTGCCTGCTGTTTTTACTGGCAGCGGCACACAGTGAGCAGAAGAAAATTATCAGGCACTTCTGGGCACAGGGCTCTTCTGAGAAAGCTGGCTCACTTCGGAACAAGGTGTTTATTTAGATTAAACTGCACCTCTGCCTTCGGTAAGTAGAAGTTCTTGGCACGCTGTTGAAGTGGGTTCAACAACAACTCTAGAATGAACTCTTTCAGCGCTTGAATACATTAATAGAGACTTGGTAAAAGCCTACATCATAACATGACATGCGACACAAAATATGTGTTTTTTTGTGCATTTGTGCACCTTCTTCCTTTCCTTTTCCAAAGTGATTTTAGCTCAGTTTTGCATTTTGATTGGTTTGTCAGTATAGCTAATATTGGCAGTAAAGTTCATTGCACAGTGGTAAAATAGACTTTGTGGCCAACATTGTCAATGCTCTCTATTATCCCCAAGTTAATTTCCGCCATCCCTAGTCTATTTTTTTATCACCAGCTGGTAAGAGCACGTTTATTTCAAGCCCAAGATGCTGCTTTTGGATATTATTTTCACTGTTTAAGTCATTGTTAGTCAAGGCAGGGATTGGGTTTCACCAAGAACACACTGATTGTAGCAGGATCTCATCGTTCTGACACTAACATCAGCTAAATGTTTGAGGCAAGCTTTAACCTTCAGTTTGGTGTAAAGTATTATTGTCAGTGTAAACAGTTTGACTTTTTTAATGAAATTAAAGCAAAAAGAAAACCAGGTAGTGGTACTACCTAAGTAGGAAAAAGAGTAACATCGGAGCTTTAACACTAAACCTTAGAGGCCAGGCTGTTATTAACTTCCACAGTTTAATATTTTTCTATTTAGCCAAACAAATGTTGATATGTAATAGCAAGGACATCACATAAATAGGCTTTTAACCACCAGACAGTTAATAAATTGTATATAAAATACACATTTGAGCATGTCGTGTTTCTGAAAAGAGCACTTTACAATAAACATATTATTATTATTTTTCTGTTAAGAGTGTAATACTCGAAAACCCAGAAATAACAATACTGTGTGTTTTTGTGCCTCATCCCAAAGCCTCTTACTAGTATATAACGTGACTGCTTCCTGCTTAGAAACAAAGCAGTGCCAGTCAACATAATCTGTGTGAATTACACAATTGTAAGCTTCTTCCGCAGTAGCTATGTGTAAATTTGAAAAGTCAGGAAACAAAAATTTTAATTAACACTTGAGAAACTGATAAACTAATAAACTGATAAGTGTCTTAGAGAGGTTTTGTACACTAATGTTTGTGATTGTGGATTGGTCTTTTCTGTGACACAGAATAGCTTCACTGATGATAAATTAAGTGGTAAGTATCTAAAGATTTAAAGGTAATAAATTCTAAGTCTAGTGATTCTAGTGAGAACTTGGGCTGACGGTGACATAATGCTGCTTATTTGGCTCATTGGAGAAATACTTGCATGAAGACCTTATCCTGAAATGTTAATCCTGTATTGGGCAATTTAAGTCTATTTCTATGTATGTGCCACAAAGTTGTCCTTTAAAGCTGATTCTGGTAGCAGTTAAAAGATGACAAAATATGATCCTTATAAATCTACTTTTGTGGAAGACCAAAGGAACCTTTTTGGAGTGCTTTATTTGTTGCTGATAAAACAGATCTCTAATTCATGAAAAAATCATGCATTTTAATGTGATTTATAGAAATCATAAACAGTAACATTTACCTGCATGAAAGATCTCTGTATGAGGCACACTCCTCTGTCACAACCACAGACACATGCTCTTGTGAGCAAGAACAACTTCTCGCTCATTAGTTCTCATCCAACTTTCTGTGCACAACAATGTCAGCTAAATCCTCCAACTGTAAAAAATACAGCTATGTTACAGTTCTTTTTTTTCTGACAAGATGTCAATTTTGTCTCCAGATGAGTGCTTTTCTGTGCGTTCTCTTGCAAACTCATTACTTTCTCCTCTTTTGTTGTAATTTAACATGTTTCACATCTTCATGGTTGAAATTATGTGCTGTTGCAGTCGTTCTGTGACTCACAGTGAGAAACATTCACCATTTGTTCTAAAATGTATCAATTGTGTAAATAATTCCCAGCGATCTGTGTTGCACTAAATCAGCTTGCACTCTAAAGGCATAGCAAATGACATGTTTTTAACAGAGAAATACAATGAAACACTCATCTAGAAGCTTTACTGTCTATGAGTTAGGATGATTTTTTTTAAATAAGTATACAAACTGTACAGGGGGACTGCTAACTACTCTGTAGCCTTGTGCAGCACAAATGAAAACATTACTATTAATAAAAAAGAGTCATGTTTTGTAGAAAGACTAGTCATTGTCTCTCAGCCTAACACAAAGCTGTCTTATTTTGAATAGTTTTGAAACAATTTAAAATGTCCTAATAATGTTAAACTGACCTCACTGCAAAACTAACTAAGACTCAGTTGCACTAACAAGGTTTCATTTAATCTTAGATTAGTGCTAAACCACCTTTAGGAAAACTCAACCAAGTGTGGCGCTATGCTGAGTTGTGTTGTGTACCATTTCAAATCAGTTGAGTTTAGTAAAAGTGAGCTCAGATATATCTGTGTGTATGTAACAGAATATGTTTTATTCACATCAAAGAAGTGAAAACTCGTAACTTTTTTTTCTAATTGTGTGAGTAATATGAAAATTAGAGTGAATATATGGCTACAAACCAAATTGTCAGTTACCACAGGAGTTGGTCTACAGCCCATTGTTGGTGGTCCTTCATCACAGTGACCCCTCCATGAGCAGAGGAGCCACAGCTGCTGTTAAAATGTAAATAACTTTATAAAGAAGCATTCAGTAGCATTATAACATATTATTGACATACTATACAATATACTATATTGTTGAATCTTTATTTTGCCATCAGAAAAAAAAGGCCTGATAATCATATACCCTGTCTAGTAGTTAGATAGCAGCAAGTTTTGCATTTAGAATAAAATGCACCTCTTTCACAGGTAAAAAACAAAGTATCCATTCGCATCAAAGCCTAATTGTCAGCCCCAGATGAAAGACACTGTTTTGGCACTTGTGGGTGACAGCCACTGATATCCAGTTAATAAACCCTCATAGACACAATTATGACTTAGACACAGCCAATTCCAATATGGAGATCATCACCACTGAGCGGACTCACAATCGTCTCCTCCCCGGCCATGAAGAGAAACAATATCCACCTGCTCATCAGCCAAATAGTAATTGTTGTTCCTGAGCATAATGCACTGAGTGTGGGAGTGTGAACAAGCAGCCGGCCTGAGAGCTCGCACGAGGGCCAACTCCTGCACGGCAACAGCTCCCGGAAAACAAAGTCTACCTGTAAACTGTTGCCAGCCATTATCTCCGACAAGTACAATACATAATAGGAGGTGTCATTCATGTGTGGAATAACAAAAAGCTGTGCAACATGATGACAACTGGACAGATGTGGCGGCTCACAGAAGATCTGTTGTTGAGAGGAATAAGATTGCGGCAAAAAAACAACAGTTATTATCATTATCCAAGCCCTCCTGGGGATTCACTTTTCCACTGCGAGCGAAAAGAGACATGGCAATCGTGTGTCTTCTTAAAATGAGCTCGGATTATTTTGTATTGGAAGCCAGCAAGAGCATTATATCGTGCTCGAAAAACATTGCAGAATAGATTTGTTGCAAGCTGCGTTCTGCTTTCAACACTTTAACGCTGTGCAAATAGGAAGCATACTGTTAAGACGGATAGGAATTGATTTGCTAAATCGCGGCATGAATCATTAGCTCTGGCAAACGGAAAAACAAAACTTTATTTGTTCCCTTAGAGTCTCAGCGCTTAAAGAAGTCTTTTAATGTTATTGCATATAGATCCACACTGGCCTTGGGTCTATTACTGTGCATCAACAGAGAGCTGTTACCTTAATGCAACTGCCACAGAGGTAATGCAATTCACAGTTATGAATATGTGGCAAAAAGGGCACTGTTTCCATTCAATCTGTGATGCCACTCAACCATGGCATCTGTTTCTTCTGGTCTGGTACAGGTCCGGTCAGTGTCATACATTAATATTATATTAAAATGTATCTGGGGGAGACTTGATAGGGCACATACCACATACTCCCCAATGTCATTTCCCTTAAATATATAAGTTTTTTCATTTCACTTCTGTTTTTTTACCCAACCAAGCATTATCTATTGTCCAATGAACAGACGGCAGTGTTTAGCTCCACCTCTCAGGAAAACAGACCACTGTGATGGAACCGAAGTCCAAAGGGTTAACCTCAGTACTGTACTGCTCTTTGGGGGAAGCTTTCACAGCTCTTTTGGCATTGGAAATGTACTTGTTTTATATGGTTTAGAGAAGATCCACCTGACGAGATTAGCGAGTGTATTGTTAAAATCACAAAACCTGTATAAAGTTCTTCACCGTAATAAACATAGACATTATACATGGCTTGAGGGCTATGCAAAAAGATGTAAGCTCATAGCTTCTCATCATTCTTGTGCCATCTACAAATGTTACAAAACACAGCAGCTAACAACCAACAACACACGAGAGGAAGTTTTTTTTTTGTTTTTTTTCACTGCCTCTAAAGTGTCTTATTAAGTGTCTATAAAACCTTGGGTAAGGATCTATTATTGTTACAGAAAGTTGGCAATGCTTTGGTCCTTACTTATGAGCTTATGTGCAGTTGACTACAAGAAGTCCTGTCAATCTTAAACACCACTGTGTTACACTGTATAGAACCAATCTAAGTGGGTTTCATGTATTTTGCAGCAATCCTTTTGTGCCTTCAGAACATTGCCATTGCCGTATTCTCCATAATTCCAAGAATAATAGAGAACCAAAGATGACATCACAAGTGAAGAAAATATGTTTACAGTCTGCAACAAAAGATGGCCTTGGTCTCCCAAGGTTAGCCATGTGTTGACAATCAATACATCAATATTTACTCTATTTACACAGAATAAAACAAAAGAGATGTGTTGGATGATTCCTCTTTGTGCTACTTCATTAAACTCCTATGGTAACCCTGCTTCTTTTGACCCTGAAATGAGTTTTCTTGTTTTCTATTACTTCTTTTCCTTCTACTTCCTTGCTATAATTCCTACTGGTATTTCTACTCTTCTGACAAACGTGATCTTATCTCCAATCTAATTTTAATTATGTTTTGAATCACTATAACACTCATTAGGAATCGGTTGGCTGCACAAACGGCATCTGCCATAGCATAAAAAAGCATAAAACAACCAAAACAACCAAGACCAGCTCTTTTTTCCATCCCAAAGAGCAGCTGTTTGGTCCGAACCACGGACTGGAGGTTACACACCTGAGAATTTAGTTTCAGACCAAATGGAGCAGGTGTGAAAAGCCCCCTAAAATACTGACTACTTTTTCTCTCTCTCTACAGCCTCTATCTATTACAGATTGAATCCCTAAAATATCTTATCATATCTCAAACAAACAGGAAATGCAGGTGTGAAAATGGCCTGAATACTTGGACTCTGTGTTTAGTTTTAGATGGTTATTACCTCCCTCCCATCCTCTCCCAGCTGTGTTTACCAAGAGGGTCCATTCTTGGATGGGGCAGTGGCTGACTGGATCTGCATAGTAATATCCTGTGTCTGCTGTAAAGATGTGGGCCACTGGCAGTGGGCCCAGCTCTGGGACACAGGCAACGGAAGAGTCCAGGTGAGACTAGGGAGCCATCTGGAGGAGCCCTGGCCTCATAGTGCCAACTCCGCTGGACGTTAATGACGCCTTTGTCTAGAGCCTGGTGTGGTGGCTTTAAACTGGCTTGGCCACAGTTGTCCTTGAAAATGTTGCAAAGTACAACAGAAAATGATGTAGATGAAACTTAGAGAAACAAACACTAGTGTGTATTAGAGGTGAACTCTTGCTCTTTAGCAGCAGCCTGCTCATTATCCGGCTGAACACACAGAGTCTCTGCTGGATCCTCTAAGTTCTCAAAAAACAGCAAGAGCATGTTGTTTTAAAGAGTTGTGTGGCTAAGATCTAATCATTGTCTCTACATCTTTTGTCTTTGTGTCTGAAGTTAAACTCTTTTTGTTCTCAACAAAAGCAAGGCTTTTTAATCCACTATAAATGGTTTCCTAAATGCACTGTCAAACCATACCTCTTCATATAGGAGTTTTTAGGAGAAAAGTGCTAGTCTCAGCCCTGACTGTTGCTATGCAACCACATAAAACCCATCTGAGGCGTTGTGCCTTTCCTCATGTTAGACTTCTTTAAACTCTGAGCACCCACTGTGTTGAGTTTAAAACATGATGTTCAGTCCCGTTTGGAAGATGTGAGAAAAACCTTTAGCACAGAGGAGACATGTATCTGTGGAGTTACAGGCCCCAGTGGGAGTAAAAACTTTTCTGTTTGTTTCTCTTTTAGAAGATGTTTTGTAAAAAAAATGGATATTGTTCTAATTCAAGTCACTTTGGGTTTGAAATTTTATAAAAGGCCACAAAGGCCAATCAGTGTCACAGAATCAAAGTGTACAATGGATATTTCTCAGCCTTTTTACGTGTTCATGTCCTCTGTGCTGCTGTGGGTTTTCACGTACCACTGTGCATGATCTGTTTTTATTTATTTGATCGCTATATAATTCTGATTGTGTAACTTTATTTTCCAGACCTCTATATGGCATTGAACTTATTTATCTGTTGCATGAGTATTAAGTTGTCGAACATTTTTTTTTTTTTTCATTTGACAATATGGCTTTGTTTGACTCTTTGAAACTGAAAGTGAAAGTGCTGCTCTGCCGAAACAAAGAACAAAAGAGTTATATTTTGTAAAGCAATAATTATTAGGCTGATATGACAGAAGTGTTTGTCCTGAGCAAACAATTCATGCAAATTGAGTTTCACTTCAAAGTGAGTCCTCGGCTCGGAGCGTGTGTGCGCAGCTTCACTTGTGGGAAAGTCTTTGGCTCGGAGTGGTTTAAAGACATTTGTGGTTAAGCGGCCGTTTTTTTGGGTTTAATCCCAGAGCTTGTTGAAAAGCAGAAAACCCTTTTAGTTCCACTGTGGTATTGATTGTGAGCAGAAATGTCTGGTGTGGATTAGACGGGGGATAGAACGGGACTAAACAATCACCCTTACCCAAGCCGTCAGTAAAATTACAATAGCAAACTGCTTCTCCATTGGTCGCTGTTCAAATGCAACTGGCTTAACAGAGAAAGCAGAAGTCTTTATTTGGCACAAAGTTTAATCAGTTTTACAGCTGGGAATCAACACAGTAATATTTATCTGTGGCACAAAAAAGGCTTTATGACATAGGGGTTATTAAAGAATAAAACAGAATTGTACTCTTTTTAGCTCTGCTCTAAAATCAGCCAAACCTACAGTATATTTATTTGACCAATTATATTTTGTGGTCTCCCCAGGGCAGTGAACACACCACAGCTTTTTTATTACAGTATATTAGTTGTACACTTCTCTGCAGTAAAAATACATTTCCAGAACGAGACCAGTGTTCTGTTTCAACATTTTGTCTGTGTCAGATGCAACTAAAAGCTGGTTACACCAACAAGGTTTAAATTTTAAACCGGGAAACAAACAGGACATGAAAATCCTGTAGTTCCACTGTGCCTTATAATCTGCTGTTTTAACAAGATATCTGGATCAAACAGCACTTTAAGTTAATAATAAGGGAAAATTTACAGCAAAATAGCAAAGGGTGTCAATAGTTAATGCAGAATTTGTCAGTTAGTGCTTTTCTGTTCATTAGAAAAAAAAAAAAGCCAATAAAAATACAATGTTGGCTGCACTGAGGTTAACTGACGCATCAGTCCTCCCCGTCTGTGACAGAACACATGGCAGCAGACAGTAAGGCTATTTTTTTATTTTATTTTAAATCATTTCTTTTATTATAATGTAATATTTGAACCGCAAAGCAGCACTTAAAAAAAAAAAATGTATAGGCTTCAAAAACAGCACTACTGACCTTTAAACTTAGCTCATATTAGTCCTGGTTGGTGCAGCATCAATGGTGGTGGGAGGTCATCTTTTTAATTTGTAATGTAGGGTCAATTCTTTCTCTCTTTCTTCTCTTCTCTATCATCCATCATCTTTGAGTAACATAATGACTATGGTCACAGCTCCTGAACTGCTGTGTCTTTCTCATCTATGTTTATCACTGTGACTCATGACTGGGTTCCCCACCTTTTTTTTTATACCCAATCATTTTGATTACCCTTTCTGCCCCCTAGACAGATGGATGAAAAATCCTGTTATTATATTTATTATTATCTCTCATCATGTGTTTCACAATGGCCTTTTTGCCAACGAATGAGGACAGACTGTTTCACAACAACACAAATCCATTGGGGAAGCCATGTTTGTCCAGAACAGGCTCTCAGCAGGTGGTGAGTGTGCACTGAGCCGTGAAGCCAGGGTCCTGTCTGAGCAGCACCGAGCACTGGCAACACCCCTCTCAGTTACAGCCAGCACAGTCACAGCTATTAGCCGTTACTCAGGTGGAGGCCCAGATTTGCCACTTCTGTTGTCTCCAGGCCTAAAATAACAAAAGAAGTCTTTGTCAGCTGCTGATCAATCAGGTGTGAGTAATAATCACCTCACAATGCAACACTTGGAGGAATGAGACAGGGACAGGGACGCAAGCTGAGTGGGACTTCCTAACCTTAAAGAATAAACAGAGCTGAGGGTGGCATCTGGCTGACAGGGCCATTCTGGGTTATGTATCTAACTTCAAGAGTTCAAATCAGGGGCAAAGACATCAACAATGGAAAATCAAGTGGTCAGTCACTAGAGTCATGGTGTCGAATCATCTTCAGACAGAGATTATCCGACAAATTAACCAGCTGTTTACAGTAATTATCTAAGAATACATGTGATTTTCTATGCATTGTCAGGACTAACATAATCCTGGGGACAGTAAAATCGAGTTTGGAATGATCCAGAATGTTCCCCAGCACGACCACAGGACAAAACTTCTCCTGTCACTGTCAGTACAGGAGGTGGATGGGCACTACATCAACAGGATATACAACTTTGCTCAATGGAAGTAGCTAATTAAATCTAGTTTGGCAAAAGGCGCTCTCTCACTGCTGCCCAGACCAGTACCGGGCCGAGCTCGTTCCACATAGACTTAACGAGCGCACTGTGAAAACAAGTGACAATGAAGACCATGGGTATCCACCATATGGTCAGCGAACCAAATCCAGTCCAGTGTGAACAGCTAGTCACATGAATTGTAACTCTTGTAGCTTATTAATAATCAGTAACGGGTATAAACGGTTAAACAAATAAGACTTTATTGTTGCCAAAGTTATTCTGTTTTAGGGAAACACTTAGGACTAGTGGTTATTATTGGGTTTGACCTGAAGTGGTCTTAAGCTAAACACAAAATAATTAACCAGGTCTTTTTTATGGTTAACTTTGTTCAGGACCTTGTCTTTATATTAAACACAACCCAAATAGGCCAATTAATTGCACATGATGTTATAAATAAAGCTCTTAAACAATAGCCTGTATAATAAATGGATATGGGGACAGTAGACATTCACTTTGGGATGGTTGAGACTGGTTTTTGGGACAGTTTAGGGACAGTTATGAAAAAAGTTAGTCAGGAAGCCTGTGCATTGGTCTGTCTATGCTCAAACTTCTATAGTTAAATTATTCTTTAGTGTAACACCTTGGTTATGTAGAACAATGTGGAGGTAAATGTTTCTTTAAGCCAACTGCCTTCTGCCTGTATTCAATAATTTCACCCCTTTGTTTACATGGGAATGACATTGTATCGCAGGATGGAAAATGTAACCAAAGAATTTGACTGTGGCTGAAATTCATTTTAAGACAGAATAATCCTGAATTGGACTTTTACTCAATGATGAGAGCCCAGGGAGCAAAATTATTGACAAACATTGGACTAGAAATTTGATATTCTTCATATTATAAACAATAGGCAATAGCCAGGTTTGGGTGATGCCAGATTTCTACTCATCAGTTGCAGTGCATTTCAAATTTAGATTTCCCGTTACTGTTGTACACCGCAAAGTTGCATTTGACTCCAAAGATAAATTAGTTTTGGCATTTGAGAATGTTTTGATTAGATTTAGGGAAAAAGGAAGTTGCCTGCCTATGTATGAAAATATTAGGGAAATGATGCACCTATTTCATCAATAGAGTTCCTGGTGCAACGGTGTAAACACTTTCACCTTACATCAAAACATGAGTATATTACCCCAAAGCAACAAGAAATTATTTTTGAGGTGTTGAAAAAAAGTGCAAGAAAACAATAGAATAGTCCTGACAGTACGCACTTACACAAGGGCCGGCATATCCCTGCCAGGATCCGTCCCCTGTCCAACACTGTCTGCACTGACCCAGGCCTGAGCACAGTTGCTTCAATTGTTTCTCTCTGAAGTAACGTACAGAGATTTTCCATTTATAAGAAGTGCAGTGTCCGTCTTTATGCAGAGCAGAATTGTAAACAAACACAGAGAGCACGTCTGACACTTTACTGATCATAAAAAAATAGGTAAGTAAAAATTGAATGTCTGCTGTCAGTTATTCCCAATGTAACTTGTAACCTTCCAAACCCATCCAAACTTCAGGAAGTACCTCTGAACAAGAATGAATGCACTCACAGTGGGTTGAAAAGTGCCAGATTTTAGGTGTCACTTGTGCTTGTGTACTATAGAGACTGCCAGTGTAAGTGCACCTTTAGTAAATGTAAAGTAACTCATGACAGCCAACAGCCTGAAAATACAGCAGCAGAACATATTGCAGACAACACTATTTTTAAATTATTTACATGTTTGGATTTACCACTGAAATATGTCAAAATGTTCTTTTCAAACTTGACAGTTTTATCTTAAATAATGATAGCAACAGTTAAGGTGTGATACTACTGTCGCCAGCATAGCTCTCCTCACACTTTGTGTCAAAAGATTTTTAAGGTTCTGACTAAAGCCTAGAATTGTGGCTGTCATATCAAGCACACACATAAAAGTATTATTCATGCACATGGTGAAAAGAGGAGTTGGTGCTTGGTGGCGCACAGGGATTAGTGGAGAGCGTCATGTCCAGACAGGAGGCTGACACTTTCAAGAGTCTATTTGTGCACACAGCCAGCTGTTCCAGCAAACACTGACTCAGAATTTTCATCACTTGTTTACATTCCCAAACCTCCCAGGACACAAAACCTATTTATATATTTTTCTTTTATTAAGTGAGATTTTTAATACTAGGTAAACAGCAGGCAGGGCTGGTAGATAGAGGATCATTTAGTAAGTCTAGCCTTTAACCAGTTTTTGCAACCTCTACAAACTTTACATTCAACTTAAGAGGTGGTTGATGAACCTTTGTGGATGAACCTTCATGAACCTTTACCATATTTTTTCTTCTAGCTTACACAAACAAGAATAAGACAATAAGGCTTTGCAATTCTGTAAATATGATTGATTTTTACTTTATTTTGGAGAAGAAAACCGTTAAGCCAAAAGAAGACCATGTCCACTGAGACTGGTCCACTAGGGGCCCAGTACATAGAGGTCAGTTGAACAAACCCAAGATATGTCTTGGTTTGACAAAACCTAACAATCTTAGTCTGGATCAGCAATATAATGAAGCAGCTGACAGACTTGTTCAATTAACTCTGGGTTTCTCTGTGGAGCTGTGAGCGCTTCATGTGAAACAGGCCGAGTTGGCACGAAATGACCAATATTGACAGGACGGAGATGTTAATTTGTAGACTAACATGAAACTACAATGAACAGATCTGCAAAATGAATAGCACCATGGGCACATACACATCAAACAACCAAAATATGACCTGCCACTCTTGAGACAGAGCAAAAATTGACATGTGTATAAATCTTTAAATGAGTAAATTTTTGTTTGAGTATGCGTACGCAAGGGCATGATATCATTTTTAACGCACTTGTGTTGCAGAGTGGCAAAAGTTAATGCAGCACATTCTCAGGCTGCAACATGCATATCCCTGCTAGGATCGCAGTTGCGCAGATGGGTTATGTGAACAAATATGACATGAGTGCATTAACAGGTAAATGTTTCAAAGAAAGACTGACAGCAGGTTAATACACATCAATATAATGTGGGATTGCACAGCAATAGTCACCATGTAACCATGTTTGTGTTGTGACACAGACGCTTATGTGTGGTTCTCCAACCTTAATAGGATATCGTTTTAGAAAGTGGCACGTCAGAGTTTCAAGCTTGCCTTACATTTGCATTTTAAAACATGAAAGTTGTGCTAGTTTTTTTACTCCATCACATCAGCTGACAAACCATGTTTCAATCCTCTTTTTGGAACTTTCACTTCAACTTCAACCTCAATAGAAAGTGTTTTGGTATAACAAAACTAGTTTTGTTATACCAATACCCTGTAATACATCTTCGTAGTAAAGGGCCAAAACCACTGTGGTATGGCACTTGTCAATCAATATTGCTTTAAATAAAAAGAACCAAAAAAACAAAATAAAAACACAAGGGGCATTTACAATAAAAATTCAGTTCAGTTTGTTGTTGCTCTCACATGAATAAGCAACAGAAAAATGTATGGGTACAAGTTTTGTGAACGCTATTTACAACAACTCCTTTCATTTCTTTGTTTCTCATTTGAAAAATTCAATTTCCAATCTCGGTGTGACAGATTTGAGTCCGTTGTGTGGCTTCCCTATCAGCTGCACCAGTTCTCTTAGCCACAACAACAGCAGGATTAATCTTCTGTGACAGCGACTTTCCCATTTCTCTCCACTCACTGCTTTGGCGAGAGCGCTAAATGGAGCATCACAGTATGTCTGCACTGCGCCGTATGGCAGTGACCCTTTTCACAGATACCCCCGTTCTTCTTCTTCCTCAGAGGTAGGAGGATGACAGGTGGGCCCGCCGAGTCTCAAGCCCCCGACACCATGCTAGGGCCCTATCGGTGCACTAGACTCCCCCGGTTCTCTCTCGTCACCCACCCAGACGAGGCACACTCCGATTCAGCTGTCAACCTTCTGGGTCGCCTTCACAGTGCTCTCCTCTACAGCCTGCTGTGACGGTGGCAGCACGAGGGGGAAGTGAAAAGCTACTCTCCCGAGGAACAAAGCCATCAGCAAGAGTCTCTCCAGTGTTACAAAGATTTGCAATAGATCTTCTGATTCCTGCAGGCTTTGGTATGGGGTATATTGGTTTAGAGGCAAGGAGCCAATCATGGAGTCAAATGGGGTCAAAGTCTTTTTTCTTCATCTAAATTTGAATGTCTCTTCAGCCTTTCTTAAGATTTTTGTGATTTGGTTATGGTTACTTAGAGAACTTGTGTGGATAATACCAGGTGCAAATGCAGAGCAGGCAGTCAAATGTAAATAAGTGTGTTAAAAAGGAAAGCTAAGAAAGCTTTAACAACAAAATATACATAAGTATGAAGCTGGCAATGCATTTACGACAAGGGTTTATGGGAAACAACATGTTCACTGCCACTTGCTGCTAATAAGCTGTCTTCATAGTGAACTTTAAAGGGCGTTGCCCATGGGCCTGTGTTGTGTGTTTCATATATGAGAATAATTCATAAACACAGCTGAATATGCATTTTCTGTTAATAACATGACTAATACACAGAGCTTGATTGAGCTTGAACAGATAAACTATTATCAGATAAATGGGCTTTGCGTCTAGCATCATGCTCACCTCTAGGGCTTGTGCATAGTCAATACACAAGTACTGATCCACAGATTATCCTTAGCTTACCAATAAGTTAATAATAAATTAGCTAAGCTAGTGACTGTGAGGTGGCTTTTACTAAACCATATCTTTCGTCAAACCTTAAGGGTTCAAGGAACTATCTCATGCTGCTTAGGCTGTATTAGGCCAATAGGGCCAATTGTTCAAAAGAATAATTTTGTTCAGGGTCAATGTGTGCTGTAGCCAGGTGCACTAATAACCAAGAAACAATACTTATATATATTACTTCAGTTCAGTAGCTGTTAAACTAAGTTATACTAAATAAATAATGTGACAGCTCTGGGATAAGACGGGTGGCGTATTTTCACCTTACTAGAAAACAATAGAACGTTCGTTCCATGTGACCACCTTTTAGTGAGGAACTGCATTGCTGGGTAGGGGCAGCTGCTGCTGCGCTCAGCTGTACTTTTTAGGTCTTTATGGGAGACCTGCTGGAACAATTACTGCAAGCACTCCTTTTAAAATTGGTACCTCATCAGACTAACAAGACTAGGACAGCTGAGAACGGGGCTGGGGCACTCAGAACTGGGCAGGAGGGCCTGCTGTCCCCGGAGCTGAGAGGAGGAGTGGATAAGCTGTGGACTTCTAAAGTCATATATCCTATATCCATCACTCCTCAGCTCCGGGAACTGCAGGTGGAGGCACATTCACACATTCATTCAACTGATCCTCCACAAACCCCCGCAGTGCTCTTCACGGCCACAGTCCCCTCCAGCCCTCGGTGCAGCCACATATCACAAAAAGAAATATCCAGTTATCTTTCATCTCTCAATTTTAGTTTATGTCATGCTTTGTGAAATGCATTACGGCAAGATATTGAGAAAGTAACATTGGAGCAACATGCTGCTTGTTTACATGTCAGTTTATAAGATCATATAACCAGGATTACTGGCTTTGTCTATACATAGCCGGACCAACAGGAGCATTTTAGTGTTTTATTTATTTATGTTTGTTTATCTTGAAATAATCTATGAACTTTGCCATGATAGGGAGCTAATGTTGCTACGCTATAGCAAAGGAAACAATGTGGTGGACGCAGTCTTCACTCTGAGGCCTGTAAAGGGAAGGGACATGAGGCCCGCCTCCTCGGATTATGTCGTCACAGTTAAGGGTTTGAGAAACGAGGCGTTTTTGCCCAAGTGACCCCAAATACACAACTATAGGAGCAGAAAGGATGCAAAAATGTGTTTGTATACTGCATTGTAATATTAACATCTTAAACAGTATATAATATTTCAGTTCTTTCCAAGTTGTGCAATCTGTGTAAACCGTGTTTCCTACCTCTTTCACGTAAGACATGTGAACGACAGATTTCCCATCAGAGGGAATAATAGCAGTTGTCGGTGAGGGGCGCACACACATCTGTGCTCCCATTTGTCTGGCCACAGATGTTGGACCTGAATGGTGTAATCACACTTTTTGCTCAAACAGGGGTTGCTCTGCTGCTCAGCATTGTTCACAGATCCAGGTGAGAGTGCAACACATCCGTTGTCATCTGACCTGTTACCACTAACAGCAAATGCATCAAGGCCAACTAATTACAAATTGGAATAACAGCTTTTCTATTTTTCATTAATCAGATAATGATGAGAATCTCACTAGACAAATTCCATTTTGTAAATCCTCTAAAACTGTTGCATATATTTTCTTCTGCGCTGAAAAGAGCTGTAAGTGATCTTCAGTTCAATCAAGTCAATCAAACCATCTTTCTCCATATGCTGCAAGATCCTCATCAACCCAAGGTCAGAGGTCTCATTTGCCATTACTCTCTCAAAAGCCATCAAATGTGCAGCAATTTTTCAATCTAAAAAGCTTAATAACAACATATGGAGGACGATACATCCTTGAAATGGACAAAAAACTGCAAGTAATTAATAATATTGGAGCGATATCACAAGTAAATAACATGTAATTTAGCCTATTTTGAAAAAAAAAACGTGAACATGTAATATGTATACATATAATTCAAAGGAAGTGAAAGTTAAAGCATCTATGGCAGCTCTGTAAGGACATGCTGTTGACTATGAACAAACCCAGTGGAAATGTGTCTGATGGTGATGTATAAAGTAAATTCTAAACCTTAGCAAGAATTTATGCTAAAAAGAAACATCTGTGTGCTTCTCCAGCAGATCAGTTTGTCCTCTGTTGACTTTTGGTAAAGGAAATAAGTGTGTAAAGTGTATTTTTCCAAGACAGACAAATGTTACTGTCAGTTATGTCAGTGTTACATTGATGTGATCAGGCACAATTGAAAATTCTGATCGTACTATGACATTTTAGACATTTTTTTCTACTTCTTATCCTTCCACTATCCCACTACTTAGGGCACAAGATGAGATGAACCATGAGCAATTATCAGCAAATAGAAACGCTGACAAATAGGCACACATTCATAGGCAGTGCAGATTCACCTTTTTGTCTCCACAAATTCCCAAAGGACGCTGGGAGAATTTAGTCTGAATGGACCGTGTTCCCTGCCTCCCTTGTCGACATGGCTACTCAGAGTTGTGGCTGTATAGTCACTAGGGGCCTGTAGTGGTACCACGACCTATGATTATGACCACAAGGACAAGAGCTTGGACATAAGCAGCCGTAATGAGTTTTCTCTGCAGAGGAGCTGGGTGTTTATTGTAGAGACAGGATGAGGAGCTTGGTCACCTGGGAGAATTCGGAGTAGAGCTGCTGGTTCTCCACCTTGAGAGAAGTCAGTTACGGTGGCTTCTTTTCTGGATCCGGGATTCCAGAGTTCCCTCCAAGACATCAAGAGGATGGCATGCAGACTCCACACGGAGGTAATGTCTGAGGCCGCCATTATCAATCCCCCAGATTTCTTTCCGAGATCTGGGAGTGCCATATTTCACACTTTCCATTAAACACATAACATCAAATAATAATGTCATCCAGCCAACAGTGTCAGCAGAGAATGTGGTTAGCATTAGAATCCTGGAATGAAAACAGGATAAGGTGAGGTAGCTTGAGAAAGAGGACAGAATCTATCCAAGACAAGACAAGTATAAATACACAGATATGTCCCATTAATGTCACTGGAAAACTAACAACCAAAACAGAACAATTTGAAAAATGAATGTAGGCACGGTGAGTCCCATGAGTCTCTCCGAGGTTAATATTATACCGGCTGTCAACACCAAATGAGGACTAGCATGTAATTACACTGTTCTGGCATGTACCAAAGGCATTGCTAAAAACTAATTAGTGACACACTGACATTGGCCTGTGCATGTAAACAGAGAGTCCGGTGAAAATGGGATGTTTGTGCTCACCCATTGCCTTGCTGTTTTAAAGCAAGAAACAAAAAATCCAAGTCATCTATTACTTCCAGTTTCCCACATCTAATGAATAAGGTACAAAGTAGAGTGATGTACAGTGAATAAAATGCATAAAAATTTCTGAAAAAAATTATGTATTGTATATTCTGGTTAGCTTTAAAATTCAAGAATTTGTCTAACAGAATTCATAATGTACACATTATGTAATTACTATAAAATTCAGTGTTTTGTTTTGCATTTATTTAAGAGAATGGTTTTATTTGCAGGAGAGATTTCATGCATAAAGGCAATTCTGTTCTTTTGAGATTTGAATACTTTCGTGAAAGGGCCTCTACCCGATATTATTTTCTTCTGTCTTGGTCCCGTTCTCTATTTCACTGGAAGTCATAACTTACTTTATTGACATCAATGTAGACCAATGGGAGCAACCCTTATTCAGGAGCAAGCATGTGTTCGGACAACGCTCCCACTATGTGCTGATCACTCTCATCTATTAAACTTCTTGATAATAAAGCATAGTCGACATCAAAAGGTCTAATTTTTCCATACTTACATTCCTGTAAAAATATGATGTTAGGTGATTAAACCATTTTTTTTTTAATGCAAGAGAAAAATAACACCTTACTTGAACTCCCACAGCTGTCTTTAAATACGTATGTTTTTTGGGGTTTTTTTACACATAGAGATACGTGTTGCAGCCTGTTTTCTAGCATTAGCTTTAATCTAAGAAAAACTAAAAACTGTGTCATCCCTCCTGCTGGCAGAAGGTAAACTGAGGAAAGGTACTGATCTGAGAATATATAACAATATTGGCTGTTATTAGAACTATTATTATTTATTATTGACAGGAGGATGAGTATCAACACATTGATAAGTGTTTGAAAAGATTACATATAAACACAACATACACAATAACTGTGACAGAATCATCTTACACAGGGCACAAATGAGATCACAGCTCTGCATTCTACATTCTTATTGCTTGATTGCTACTATCTAAAGTAGTGTTTAGAATTGTATTTTCAATAAATAATCTTTCAAACCTTTTAAACAGACTTATTAAATGCAAGCAAATAAATCCCAGTACAGGTGTGGTTGGTAATAGTTAAAGGTCCTATATTATACTATTTTGAACATTATACAGTGTATTTTGGATACATTTAGGTTACCATATCACATTTTGCAACATGAAACACACAATAATGATCTTATAAAAGCGGTTTGGATTAGCTCTCATCATGAGTCCAAAGTGAACGGTCTGATTTGGCGCTGTCACTTTAAGGCTCAGCTCTCCCGTGTTGGCTCCGCCCACTCATGACGTCACGCTAGAGCTGCGCTGGAAACAGACTGAAGTAAACACGGTACATCATAGTAAAAACTTTTTCAGCAATGGCTTTGAGAGTAACTGAGCCGTATATCTTCGACCCAGAGTCTGACTCTGAGTTCGAAGAACATGAGCAAACACAAAGACCTCGAAGGTTTCTACAAGACGTTTCTGCTTGGTAAATGAGAAACTATTTATTGTGTATGTTTCTATGGTGTAGCCCGTAGCATAGCGCGTGTTAACTGCTTCTGTTTATAGGTGCACATGTGGAAATGACCGTACAATGCCTACTGAAGTTGAGAATGTATGTTGCCTGGAGACTCCTAAGGTAGCTGTTGTGCAGTGTATAGAAAGTAAAGTAAAAGTATTGACGGTAAGTAAGCTAACACAGTAGCAGCGATGCTTCTCTGTGTCTGAGCTGCAGAGCACCACTTGTTGACAGTGCAGGAGAGAGGGGCAGGAGGAGTGTGGAGGAGCACTTCCTGGAGAGGAGTGGTTTATTTCACATATTGACGTCATTGCGTGAAACAGCTCGTTGAAAGGACTGTAGCTCAAACTAAATAAATTACTCAAACATGCGCGAATGAAACAAAACACAACTTTGGGTATGTGTTTGAGGTAGAAACAACGTTAGAACATGGTTAAAAGCTCAGAAAAGTCGATTTAGCATAATATGGGACCTTTAACTAATTCCCCAACTTTGAGTGATTAAAACTAACTTGTTGCATTGTTGCTGTAAATGTGTGTAAAGCTCTGAGTATAGCCTGATAAAATGGCTGCTGTAATTGGTCCACAGTGAGGCAGAAAAGAAACACAAGGCGAAGGCATGACCTCAATTTAGATGACGATCTGAACGAAGCGCACCATTTTCAAAATGTATGCAAATATGGCTCCTCCAGAACATCTGCTATCTGCTGGATATTATGGATGAGGATGCAAACGGGTCTACAGAGTGTTTCAAAAGCTGTTAAGTCCTGCTCAAATTATTAACAGTAAACTAAATAAGTCACATCAAGCCCAGGTTGGGGGGGTTAGTTTAAAAATATTCTAGTACACTTACAAATTAGCTGTTAGTAAATGTGAGTGACATATTCCAAGTACCATAAATGTATATATATAGATAACTGGTGAAATACATGTTCTGTCAAAGCAAACAACAGTAAAATATGTGTCTTTTTAACGTTAAGCATATCTTTACTATCTACAAGTCATTGACTCCAAACAGCACCTAATATTGTTTTACTGAAAACCCACTAGACAAATAGACCAAAGTGTGAAAATTTACTTAATAATACAAATATCCTGTACTCTCTGGTTTAATATTCCAAATGTATGGGTCAGCCATCCTTGCCATGCCTCGGTCTGAAACTGAATTCTTTTCCAGTTGTTCTAAAACCACTCTCTCCCCTCTATTGGCAAATTGGATTCATCCTGTTCAACGTGACAAATGCAACAGGACCTTCTTAATGTTGTATGTTTACCACACCTGGATTGTTCTTGCAGTCCAGGATGTGCATCCTATAAGAGCAGGGTACAGCACATTCATTCTGATCTTTGTTCAAGGCGTTTGTTGTAGAGCTGATAACTCTTCACCTGTACCTGCTATCTTCCATGTAATGCACTGCCTTATATCTAATGTATAATCATGTTAAATTATATGTGTTTAGCTGCAGTGGATATGTGCAGCTGCTGTTATAATGTGCACTCTGGAAACCCTTATCATGGCTCCACAGGTTTAATAGTAGTCTGATGACACTGCCATTTGTGAATCATTTAGTAATAATGCAGTGTTTTGTTGTTATCCAAATGTAATCAAATGTTTACTTCATTATGCAAAATGTGTCATGCAATACATTTACACAAACGCAAGAAACTGGGACACATCATTATTACATGGCACATTTGTAAGCATGCATTTAATCAGAAATTTTGGCTCAACACAGTCCAGTTTATAATATAATATAGGCCGTTTCCCAATTGCCAAAAGTGCCGCCCACAGTTTTGCTGCTGTTTTTTTATTTTCTAAAAAAAAACCCTTAAATGCTGTTTACAAGTACAGAGAGTTATGGATCATTAAATATTTGACAACTATAATATCAAATGCAATGTTGAGCAAATGAATGAACAAATAAAACCTTTACAAAAAATAACTAAAATTAAAAAAACAAGCCCAAGATTATCTTTATAATCACAATTAGTCTGAAATTGATCCATGGCTCATGAAAAAAAGGACAGAAACATTTGTGGAGCAGTTTATTGGGCAAATGTTTTCAAAATAAAACTTTTTTTCTGTGAACACAACAAATGTACAGTCATATTCGAACAGAAAATTCTTCGCTTTAAGCCTCACTTCCTTATCTACTGGCTTTTTTTTTTTTTCAAAACACTTGCAGTGGGTAGAGAAAGGCCATGAAGGATACACAGATGCATCCTTGGTATTTTGGCCAAACGGAGGACTCAGTCCTTGGGTTTGGGCCCACATGGAACACACCTTCAGCAGCTGTTTTCCTCCAGAGGACTCCTCCCAATAAACGATCCTGGCAATTGGAAAACGACCATAGACTACAAACACTGGCAACAGAGAGCCCACACTTAGGACGAAACAAACTGAAGCATCATTTCAGCTTTATGTAGCAAAATAAGCATAATTTACATTGTTCATTCAGGGTCATTTTACATTTTAATATAAAATAACACACTGCAGATGTATCCAGTATCATCTGACACTGAGCTGTGCAGCTGTTTGAAGTTTAAGCAAATGCACCAATTAAACTCAGAGTTTAATTAGTAATGAATGTAATGAATGCTGAAGGCCATTCAACACTGAGAGCACATCCGTTAACATAATGTTAGCTCAAAGTGAAGTAGCTCACTGAGCAAGTTCATCACGACTGGATTTGTCGAAGCATTTTGGTTCCTAATGAGCTTTGATTTTATTTTGTGGGCTGCTCGTCTCCTTTTATAGAGATTCTCTTTTAAAGTCTATGGTCTGTGCAGAGATAGCTTGTGTTTTTCCTCAGAGTACTGCAGAGTGTGAGTCCAGCATTTCAAATTTAAGGCTTGTAAAAAAGACAAACACACCTGCACTCAACCATGGCAGATGTCTGTCTGAGGAATCAGTATTGAGAAGTGAGGGAAAGAAAAGCACTTTGGATGTGTGAAATGTGAAACATTTTACTGCACTGCACAAACAAGAATTGCCTTAAGCTGTCCTAAAATGTGCTCAGGCCTGACCAAACCAGAGCCAGCATTTATTCAGCAACTCTTTCTACTTGCCATTTTTACAGAGTTGGGGTAGTTTGGAACTTTGTACAACCCCTTGATTGTTACATTCCAAAACATTGTGTTGGTATAGATATGCCAACAGAAAGTACACTGCTCCATCAAAATCAACAAAACCCACCATTACTCTGCATTACTCTGTTGTAGCACTGGACTTTGAAGGAGAAGTCATGAGGCAAATTATGTCAGAATTCATTGATGGAAAAACGTGGCCTTTCAGATTATCAATGTGGTCGACAAACCTCATTTGTAGACATGTAACTCCAGTATTGTGCGGTTTACACTAGACATGACGGGTGTGTGATTTCCTATACATTGTATAATAGTTCACTGTACTTCCAGTTTTTACAACACATTGTTCAGTTCTCTTTAGTTGTGTTTTTTGCTGCTCCCAACATTAGTTAATCTTTAACTTGTGTTAGTGGATACTAATGGAAGACTCTTACATTTTTGTGTTTTGAGTTAACCCAGGTAATGACTGTAATGGGACAGGCAGACTATTTCTGAACAGGCAGACTATTTTTGAATATAAAAGCATGTCTACATCTACGTCTGCAGACTGTTGTTCAAGACTAAAGATATAATAATGACAGAATATGCCCCACTTGAGCTGCTCTCAATTTTACATGCTAACAACTATTTCAAAAGTTAGAATCTGCTCCAATGTACAAAAGGAATCCACATCTTATGCTTAATTAGTAGGTTTTATTTAGTATGACCAAATTTATTGTTCCTGTATTGTATTAGAAATGAAGCGGGATACAATGAGACAAAAATAGCTCATAATTAAAACTGTGTTACAACAAAGTGTATTGGAAGTAAGTCTATTGGAAAAACAAAGAAAAATAACCTGTTTAAAGTGAAGTTAATAAATTGCTAATTTTTGTTTCTATATAAGATACAAGTTTCATTTTATTGGATAAATGTGACCTTTTTTTTTTGCCTGCCATTTTAATTAGTTCTTTTTTGTCTTTTTAGTTATCATTAGCATCATAGTGCACATGTAACTTTAAAAACTATTGTCTTGTTGTCTGTTGTTTTCTGAAATACAATGGTATGATGCTTAGTTTAATTTTAAAAAAAAAATGGCACTGCCAACACCGCTCACACCCCTTTTTCTAGATCATGTGAGCACCTACGGTAGCCCTGTAGGGACAAAAGGGAGAAAACTGACCAATAATGTATGGAGAAAATTGACCAATAATGTTCCTTAATAGATGTTATGTTAATATAATGCTGATGATGGTGATGGAATCCACTGGAATCTTTTTCTGAACCACAAAATTTGCCATTGCCTTGTCTTGGAGACCAGAGTTGAATGGCAGCCAACTGCATACATAGCATTTCTATTTGCACAATTTGTACCAATCATGGCCAAGCTCTGGGTTTAAATGTCCATCTCCTCTTGAGCCATTTACCTTACAATAATACTATTTATTTTTTGTGACCCTTTTATATGATAGAAATACTCGTTAACATACTACACAAAATTAGGAACTTTCCATTAGATCACAATATTTTATAGTATACTTCTGGGGTTTCTGAAGGTGTCTTATTTAATCGAGATATATGTTAATAAGCAACCTAGCATATGTATATTAAAGACAGGGAAGTTCCAAAAGTTAATGTTTTAAACTTAAAAATAAAAATGTGCTTGGAGAATCTGTTGCCCAAGTCTAACATATAACCATTACTTCTTTTATTTCACATCGTCTTTAGCCATTCCCTCCTAAGAGCTGTTATGAAAAGCGTTCCATCCATCTGTTTCCTCTCCAGTTTGCTGGGTTCGGGTCTTAGGGGACTGAGTGTCTCGCAGCAGGCGATGTGTCAACAGCCGCTCAGCTAATGCGTATGGACAAACATATTCACACTTACGGTAATTTACTGTCCATTTCACCTCGAGACTGGAGGAGATTGACAGGGCGAGAGCAATGACGTTTGTGTAAAGGGGGATCAGCAATATGCAGCAAATGGAACTCGGTGGATTTGTGAGAATTAACTGGTTGACTTTCTGCGTCCGGAATCAGGAATTTACTGCATTCTGCAAGCCACATAGAAGTGTAAAACATCAAGTAAGTTATGGCTTGTATTGGTTTGCATGAAAATTTCAGTCAAATGTAATCAGTCATTATAGCAGTGAATGGTAGTACTTTTTATTCATTATTTGAAATTTTCTAATGTCTTAAATTTGTTGTATTATCCAGCCTATTGCAGTTACCTCTGTACTTCATTCTCCATTACTTAATATTTATTTCTAGTTGTATATGTCTAATGTATAATTAAAATATGACCAGATTCTGTTTTTATAAATAACCAAAGGTGTACAATAGGGGGAGCACAAAGGGAAACAAAGAAATGGTTGGCTGCTTCTTTCTGTTTTTCCTGTTTTCCGAATGGGCATTGGGCCACAAAGTGCCAGAAAGTGTTTCTTTTCTGTTCTTTGTGAGCAACAAAAAAATGAGAAACAAGGATTATAAGAATAAGCTTTTTCCAAAAGAAAGAGTCAGCAGTATTACCAACACATAACTGTACAGATTTGTGTCAGACTCACGGCCCAGAAACATAAAGAACAAAGAAAGAAACCCATGGTAAAAAATGTCTATGTGTGTGCTGTAAGTGAATGGGTACACAACATTACAGAGAGGCTTGATATTCACTGAATGTCAATATTTAGGCTACAACAGCTAAAATCACTGAAAGTTTATTTTAAATAGACATGCCATAACGCACTTTGGAAGTGCCTGCCAGAGCTCAGCTTGAAGGGATTAGCAAAGCAGCAAAACAAATAGTCATTATTCACATGCATGTTATATTTCATTCATTCATTCATTCATTCATTTTCTACCGCTTAGCAGGACTAAGCGGTAGAAAATGAATGGGGTTGCAAGTGCAATGGGGCCTATCCCAGCAGCTTGGAGCCTTGGGTGGGGTGCACCCTGGACAAAGGCCAGTTTGTTGCAGGACTGACACTTATAGATGAACATTGACAGACAACCAGTCACTCTCACATTCATTCACTAGGGCTACTTTAGAGTTGCCAATTGATCTATACATGCAAGGGCCAGGGTGCTGGGAGATGGGGAGGACATGCAGACTCCTCAGAAAGAGCAGAGTTAGCTGATGATGTTTTGAGTCAGCTGTGATTTGTACTCACGACCTTCTTGCTGTGAAGCAGGAGCGCTAGCCACTCTGCTACCGTACACCGCTATTATATTTTAATGCCTCTTAAGTATCAGAGTTAGTGTCTTTAAATTGCACCGTAATATAAGTACTGCTTTTGTTGCTGCCGTGGATGTGTATCTTTTTGATGACATCACTTGAGGGTCTAGAGAGAGAGAGAGAGAGAGGCCTATTAATCTTTGATGTAGTCTGTATGTGTCCATGGAAACCCTGATTTAGAAGTATACATGTTGCATTTGCAGCTTAGAAAGTAGGAGAAATGCGTGCACAGAATGAAATGAAATGCATTACTAATGTGCTGTACTATGGTTTTGTGCCAGTATAACAGAAAAAGAGAAGTGAAAAACTGTCAGGGCATGTGCAGCAAAGCTACTTTATCCTGAAGAAAAGCTGGCTCCCGCTGTTAGTGAAATGACTGATAAAATTCCTCTGCATTTCTCACTTTGGCAGCGGACCAGCAGTTGCTTACAGGCTCGAGCCTTTTTCTTTTCTTTTTTTTTTTTTTCAAAAAAGGAACTAAAAACTGCTGGTGAAATCAGCGACGTAGCACATTTGGAGCCCAATCAGGCACTGTGAAAAGTTCAAATGCAGCTTGTGTTGCCAGTGAACTTCGCCTGGCCTTTTTTCTCTTTCTCTAGTCTGCTCTGAAGTGCTCCCTCCGTTCACGCGCTTTCACTATTTCTGACTGTTTCTCATTTGGGAACAAATTCATAGAGAACACCATAAGGGCTCTCAACAGCGAAACGGGGAATTAATCTTTAGCTGAGGAGAGCTGATCGGCAGGCGACAAAGCGACATGGCCATTAGAGCTGCGGAGAAGGCCAAATGCGCTATAGAGCTTGTAGATCGACGCAAATGACTGCGCCAGGGGGACAGCAATTCCCCTCTGCAGGAGCCTGCACAAGATGATCATTAGTGCAGTACGTTTGATTGATACGGTACATTTCCGATGGCAGGTGGACTCGGCATCTCAACACGCCAGTCCCCAGTGATTAATCTCCTTTTAAAGATGCATCTGAAGAGAGAGCGGGCCTGTCGGAGATGAGCCGCTGTGAATTAAAGTGTATAATAATGTGGTGCAGCCCGAGCGATTGGAGTGTGGCAACAAAGGGATGTCATCGTCACACATGGTTTAAATGTGCTGTCAGGTTGGATGCACAAGTGGCACCGAGCAAGTGTCAGGTTAATAATGCTACCAGATTTTCTGACACAAGAGTGTACAGTTGGAGATACCAGAGTGTTTCTATTCCAACTGTAGATTTAGAAAAGTTCTTAGGCAGTTGTTTAAAGCCACCCTTTACATTTAGCCCAAAAATATATATTCTCAAAATCATTTTGATGGTTCTCAGACATGAGATCAGTAGAATTATTATAGAAGAATAGTTGAAAAATGATTATTATCTCCTTGACACAGTACCTTCACCTGGACAGTGGCATATGGGAAGAGATTATGTGAGGGTGGTGCACAAACACACCAAACACATAATAAAGAAAAAAAAGTGCAATACACTGGACACTAGCAGAGTCATTGCTGTACAAAATACACTAAAATGGTCCTACCATTTCAGTTTTACAAAGCAAAATTTTACACACAATTCTATAAAGCTGCTTTTACACCTAATTTCCACAATCCTTACCTTAATGGGTCAATGTAACTGCAACACACATTTGCTGTCTTCACGAGAATTAAAAAAAAAACTATAAAATACAGATTTATTCTAAATGACCAAACGTACTAAAAATAAAATACATAAAATTTGATTATTTACGGATTTTCAACCAAACTCTCTATATAATATAAAGGGCATTAGGATTCTGCAGTTGTCTAGCAATGAAAACGGCATGTTAACATTAACATTAACTACTACTCAGACATAAAAACACAGTTATAACCTCACTTAAATAAAATAAGAAAAATAAAAACCACATGCGGATACAAGACTCATTATTTTATTAGTGGAATTTCACTAGAAAACTGTTGTGGTTAGGGATAAAAATGACCCCTTGGCTGTTCTACAAGTAAATTATTATTTGACTATTGAGCCAAGCCTACAATACAAACCATTATTGTTTGTTGGTGACTAGATTCCTAACAAGCGCTTAACCAAATGTTCTTAATTCAACCTCAACTGCATACTCCACTTGCAGTTTAATTTACAACCACTTATTAACCATCTTCTCAAAACCTGAGCTTAGCCTTCATTTCTATATAAAGGCAGTGATTCAGAGAAGTACTATAAAGAAGTGAGAGGCTTATGCTGTGTTGAGTGCACTGAGGTAGAGCAGGGGAGTACTGATAAACTGCATGGGTGGTCAGCAAAACAATTAACCTTGATAAATAAAGTTAAAAATACAACATCGAAGGCTCAGGTGTCCAAGGTTAATAGTTTCAGAGAAAACTTCTTCAGCCCTGGAGAGATTATTGTAATTATTTGTAGAGGAAGCCATTCTATAAGTCAAATAAGATGCCACGGTCTGAATGAAGATGTGAGAGACTCCTGATGAAAAGAATTATCCTCTTTTCAGTCCAAAACCATTGGTCTTGTTCTGAAGTTTAGTCAAAGGACTCCAGAGCTGAACGATTTAGTGGTAACCATGGATTCTTTGCTCAAAAGCAATCTAGAATGCATTGTCTGTGGAAATATTTTATTGAAATGAAGTAAAGGGTTTCTCTTTTGCCCTATCACTCTAAAAGCTTTTTAAAAAGAACACTGTTGAACTGTTGTACCTGCACAATGCAGTCGTGGAGAGGGAAAAAAAAACAAAAACATGTTACACGGGTTCATTAACCTGCTTTGATTATGGTCATTTGATCAACAATATTAACCCTTGCAAGAGACTGGAGCCACTGTTTACATGATAAACATAACTGAAAAAATCTAAACATACAAAATAAAACACAAAACCTTCAATCTAAATGCCCACATCAGTGAGTTATTTCTTTATTTTCTGTAAGAAAGTCACACAGCACAAAAAAAACAAAACACAAACAAACAAATAAAACACAAATAAACAAAAAACATGCACCTAAAGTTCCTACTCACAGAAAAACTGGACAGATGGAGCTCAAACCCACACATTTCAAAAAAGAAAACCTGACACAGAGCCACCCAACAGGCAAAAACTCAAGGTCAGTGCCACAAAATTGATGTAGGTATCAAATAGAAGGCGTGCACCTTTTTTTTTTTTTCCAAAATCACACAACTACCTGGCTCTGCTCATACAATGCCATAACAGACTCATATGTGGCCAGGGATGTGGATCTGCACTGACTTGAGTCAGACTGGTCAAAGAAAAACATTTAGACACACAATGACACAAACATAAATGCTTCCACACACAGTAATGTGTAATGATTGCTGCTTTGCCTCTTATCTTCAGTTTTTTGTTTTAGTAATTTCCTTAAATGATTGTTTTTTTCCTGTTAATGATATGCGAGCAAGTCCATATGAAACTAGATTCTATACTTCCTGAAACACCAGTGGTTCATATGTCAAACTCTGTGCAAAGAGGTCAAAGCCCAACACCTGTCACTCAACCTGATGAGCTGTCAACTTTGAAACTACATCCAACCTGAAGCACTGGTAACTGGCATGGACAGCCTTCAAAGACCTCCTCTTCCTACCGCACAGCATCTCACCTGCAGGATTCTCTACTGTACTCATAATAACATACTGGATTGAGTGGTCAAAAGGGAGTTGGTGAACTTGAATTTGTTAATTGTTTGTGTCTGCAGAGCACAGCATGGATAAATGTTGTCTGCAGCAGATGAGTGTGAGCTAATAAGAATACATTGACATGATTTTTTCCATTACATCAGATTTATGGTTTCTTTGTCCGAACATGATTTATATATATATATTTTTGTGGCTGTGTGGCTGGAGCCTATCCCAGCAGCTTTGGGCCTTAGGCTGGGTACACACTGGACAATGGCCAGTTAGTCGCAGGGCTGACACTTAGAGACTAACATTGACACACAACTATTCACCCTCACATTCATTCACTAGGGATACATTCATTCACTTGGGATACGTTAGAGTTACCATTTGACCTATACATGCACGTGCACATAGCGCTCTGTGCACTATCCTTACAGCACCAGTTACATGACACATGTGGATCAACAACATGCCCAGTAGATGCAGAATTTATTCATATGAGACAACCAACTGGAGGATATAGTTGGCTGCAAGCACAATATCCTTCAGTTGAGAAAACTCAGTGGATTGTGGTCACACAAGCAGCGACGCCAGATAACGTCAAGATAAAGTCTCGACACAGTGGGAGTGTGAATGGGGCTACTGTAAAAAAGAAAAAAAAAAGACCTCTGGAAAAGGCACCACAGCCCTCAGCCATGTGGTCTTTCACCAACATCAGGTTTCAGGAGGAAGTACTAGACATTACAATAGACACAAAATAAAATAAAAATTGATGAGTGGCCACTGTGGAAGAGGTGACAGGGCTTTGGTCCTACATCCAGTTATTACAATACATACATGCATTTACCCTATGAATAAGCCCCCAAACTGTATTACAAACTCATAACTGGCTTATACTTAGGGAGGACTAAGTATAGGGACTTTAATGACATTGTTTTACTACTTAAGAGCTAGTACTAGTGTTTTACTACTTAAGCGCAAGTCAAATTTTTCTTTATTGATATCTTGTCTTCATGTGTTGTTTTGGGAATATTAAAATAAGGAGATATATGATTTGACATATTATGAGATTTATACCTTTTTGCATGAAACAGGATCACACCACATCATGGATCATGTGTTAAACTCAATCTTTTTAAATTGCACTACTGCACAAGTAGGCTCTATACTGTATATTTTGTATTGGATCCTAGACAGTGCATCAATCTGATGCTGAGGGATTCACTAATAAGAACCAGTATAGCACTAACAAGGCTCACATGCAGTTTTCATTTCTAGCCACAAGCTACAAAGTAACTCAAGATTCGTAATTGATTTTAGGAGCCTACTAAAAACAATTACGCTCCTTCTGGAGGGAGTCAATACGAGCTAAAATACAGCGCAGAGCGGCACACTGTTCATTTCTCTCCACAAGCCTTTCCATCATGTGTCTGACGAACAATGGTAATCGATGCTCGGGGAGTAGAGAAGGTGCCCCTGATTGATCAAGTGGCCATAGTGGATGTAATCAATACACAGACTGACTGGATCGTGAACTTTGGGGGAGTCACCCAAAACTAGGTCATGTATCTCTTGAATCCACTGGGCTTTGATATGAAACACTGAAATAAATAGCTCTCAACTGCCTTCAGCCATAAACGGAATGTGCTACTTTGACTTTGGCTTTATATTGATGACTGACTTCGAGGAGTCTGGAGGGAGTGAAAGGGGGTTGTGAAAATAAAAAGAAACAAAAATGCATTTCACTTGGGATAGAATTCAAAATGTATTGGAAAATCTTTCTAAAATCTAAACCTGTAACATTTTGGAATGATCTTATTGAATGCATTAGATGTTACATACATGCCTCTACTGTGTAATGTGTGTTATTGCCATAAATCATCCAGTAAAATGATACATTCTTCAGCTTCAGAATTAATATTAAAAAATAAATAAATAGGCGAATGTGATGATTACTTAATGTTGTATTCTGCACTTAAAAGTATATGTTTGCTTTTCAGCATTAGAACATTTTAATGACTAGTTGAATAATCCTTGTTAAAACATGACAAAATAAAGTTATACTAACCAAACAATTAATAGTGTATACCTGCACTTATATATCATGAGAGGGAAGCTTTTTTTATTATAGTAATTAATTAACTGCAATGGCTTGTTTAGCTTTGACCAGTGACAACAGTGGTTCATATGAACAAATACAAGAAACCATTTCTCTCACTTTCAAATTTACAAAAATATAATAAAATATGCAAAGTGTAAAAATATATTGAACAATTGAGTGGCTGAAAAGAAGTAAAGTGTGAGTTCATCTACTGCAATAAAAGTTAGAGTAGGTGCATGTAGCTGTGATATAGAGTGTAGCATAGATTGCAGAAAGTACTTTGTGCACTACCAGGGCGATAAAAGTCACAGAGTGGAAATTCACAGAAGTATAACCTAAAATATTATTATAGGAAAGAGCAGAGCTGAGGACCTTTAAACAGAATACCTGCAAAGAAAAAAAAAACTGACTAAACTGATTGTAAGGACTTATAAGTGGATCTATATTCTTTATTTACCGGGCCGAGGCTTGACCCGGTAGATATTGTATTTATCAGACAGACTGCAGGTTTATCAGATTGTGAAATAAGATTTTTGGATCAATAAACAAAGACATCGGAGACTCTTTCTGACAGAACGCACCTGACTCCAGCCTCAACCAATTTTGACTTTTTGAGTCATTTTTAAAGTTCGCTGAGGTGTGAACGTCTAAACTTTTCCACCGTTCTATTTCTGGATGCCGTTTGACATAAATCTATACGTCTGTCCTCTCTGAGGACCGTGCATTTACCAAGTAGATTGTTCTCTTCACGTCTCTCTGGGTTTTCTCCTTTCAACTAGCTCCCGTGTGCTTCCTCTTCTTTCATGGTAGGTTGCACTTTTCAGGAATTGTCAGGCTTGTTTAAATTTTTAACAAGAGCTGAGATGAAACAAAGGGATCGAGGATGGGCTAAAAGTCCCTTATCTGAAACTAAAGGTATATTTCCCATGAAATACAGTGCAGTGACGTGGAAGAGTCTCTGCTCTTTGTATCGGCTGATGCTGTTGCCCTTTTATTGCCGAGTGGTGAACACGATGCATGCTTCAGGTTTCATTGTCTGGCTTGGTCGACTAAGAATAACTATACCCTGGTGGTTTGAGCTGAATGGCTTTGTTCAGTTTCTTTGACTCCACTTCACCCAAAAGTCTTCCATTTTCCAGCTTCATCGCTGAAATGTGATGTGTCTATTTCCGAATTATTTATAGGTGAAAGATGAGTGTGGAGCATGGCTTTCAGTGAGTGCCTTTACATGAACTTGATTATCCAGCTTAGTCAAATCCCTGTATGACATTGAATTTAAAGCATTGTGAACTGAATGCTGTTGAATGGCACATAACCAAACACACCATATGTACCACATTTCAAGCAACCAACTAAACAGTGTCAATTTTGGAAGAATTAATCACAAAAGTGGCCAAGGTATTGAACAAACTGCAAAGGTTTATCACATGGTTAGTAAAGCTTGATTATAAGTGACTTTATTTTGTGTCACTCTACTGGATTTTCACAAGCACTGTTTACTAACATCTATCAGAAACCAGGACGTATACATGCCACAGCATTCTAGTTTCTTTTGGAGATGTGTTATGATTGGATCAGGGCCATAACATAAAAGGGGAGACCATGCCACGACTAACAGTGCACAAGAAACCTTTTCTGTGTTGTAACGTAAATCTAGTAAAAGAAATGCGAGTGTCATGTGATTGTGACGGTCATTGTCAGTGTTGCAGTGCAGATGCTTGCGTTGTTTATTTTTAGGAGTATGGGATGTACAAATAAAAGAACTTAACCAAACTTAAATGTGCATAGTTATCTCCGTGGTGAGGTAAGATGCTGGATGGGCAGGCAGAGCAGGGCAGTGGAAGAGCCGTCAGCAAAGCAGATCAGAGCAGAGAGGGAAAGCAGGTACGCAAGGAGCCTTTAAAGAGCCGAGACTCAGGTGCATGGAATCATCCCTGGAAAGAAGGAGGTGCAGGAGAGTGGTCAGGAGTCAGCCAGCCTCCGAGGCCAAGGGCTGGAACTCTTGTCCAGAAGTATAACTGTGTTTCACAAAACTGAAATCCTAATGTGACACGTGTGCAAAGACAAAATGGGATTCTTAAAACAGCCCTGCGTAACTTTTAGCCAGAAGCACCGCATAACTCTTAATCCAAAATGATATATTCTCACTGGCACAGTACCCTCAGCTGGACTGAAACCTCCAGTATAACTTTTCTGTCATTGGGATGCGGTCCCATTACAAGACATTATGAGAGTGACACACTTTATAGCACTTTAATAAAGGGAGCAGTAATAGGGCAATACATTGGACCCTAGCAGAGTCATATTTGTACACAATATGCTAAAATGACCCTACCCTTTTTTTTTTTCTAAACTTACTGACTTTAATAGTCTCCACTTGAGAACAAACAAGGTCCTAAACTGGTGCTTCTGTCATAAAAACAGTCTGTGGAGGGAAAGTTATGCGGGGTTGCTTTAAAAAACTCCACACCAGTATCACCCCATTCATCCCATTTAGCCCATTGGTCAAAACATACAATCACATGAAACATGAACGCAGGTCAAACCCAACATTTTTTCTGCTTGAAGTTAAGTTTAAATTAATATATTTACAATGGACAAATTAGCATTACTTACGTAAAATCTAAAATTGTGCATAAACAAGATGGATTTGTCGTGGTAAATGCCAGTACCTGGTTAGAGAACATCACTGAGTGGCTCAATATTTACCTGTTTTATTTGTAGGAGTAATAGCGCTGCATATGCTACAGGCTACATGCTTGACGTCATTGAAAACATGTTATGCTGGATAAGTGTGGAAGCATGTTGTATCACAATATGTTGATCTGTGTGCTGTTAGTGAATGTGTAGAAGGTACGACTAAGTGGTCCAATATTATGAGGTGGCCAATAATCAATTACCTGATTTTTACTTGTATTTCATCCAGAAGTCCAGTGTGTATAAAGCAAGGAGCATACAAGCCCCTTTATACGTACTGTGTTATCTATGGACATTTACAGAACACAGAATACAATGACCTAGACCAGGACTCCAGACCAATATGTACAATGTCTGGGTAAATGTCATCTTAACGGCTGATTGTTCTTGTGTGGTGGGACCATTTAATTAATATAAGCTAGCATGCTAAAAAGTACATATTTATGGGAATATAACCTTCAGGTTAGCACCGAAAGACTGCTACTGCTATTATCAGAATGTGTGCACAATTTTTAATGACTTTCATTTTTGGTTTATGTATGAGCAACCTCTATTGAAAATAATTAACTATAAATTACTTAGCTTTTGCTTACACACCAGTTATGTTTCCAAACAGTATTTCAATTCATACTTCATAATGTTGCTATAGAGTGTATTTATGGCTAAAACTCTCATTTTTAGATTTTTTATATGTATTTTTTTATGACGAAGCAAACATGCCTTACTTTTTTAAGTTGCTTCAGAGCCCAGTAAGTGGTAACAAAGGACAAAAGAGTGTCCTATAAGTATGTCCAAGTATTAGTATGCTAGAACATTACATACACAAAACTCCAAAAAGTGTAATCTATTTTCCCTCATGTTAGCTTGAGTTATTTTGTATCATCACTCATTTTTTCTTTTTTGTAGCAGTGCAAAATGTTGCTTAAACTTTGCTCTCTACTATGTGAAGCCAACAAAATAGTCATTAGTAGTAATTCTCTAAGACTTGGTTCTGTTTTACTTACGCAGTGCATTTGCCAATCTACTATGCCTCTAGGGTAATCGAGTCTCAATAAAAAGAATTCTGTTAATCAGTAACAATTTACAGTCTTATCCCACATGTGCTTTGCTTGATTTAAATGTAATTGAGCAAAATCATCAGTGGAAAATACAGATCTTGGCTGGGCCAGCTGTAACAGTGTCGCAGTGTTTCATGTTGTACCCAACAAGGAGTCATGTAATTTAGTCATGTGTGCAGGTAATTGAACGCTGCCAGACGGAGAAAAGAAAGAGAGGAATGTGAAAACAACACAGACAGCTGTGACAGGAAAAATGTCTCTGTTTATTCCATATGCTTTGGAATTACACGTTGTCAAGGATACTGTATTTTACTCTAGCAACCAATCAGAGAAGATAGCAAATAATGGCATCTGAATCATCATTTTTAAAAGCCCCATTTGAAGCACTACAACTAAGTGTGGACATTAACAGATCAGTTCAATTTAACTGTATTAATCCCAAAGGATCCCCCAACATCACAGAACAGTTTACCTTTTGAAGAATTAAAGCAAGCCCTAAAGTACAGGAGACGTTCAGGTTGTTAATTGAGGAATGTGTAGAAAGCCATTTTAACATTATAATCTATTTTTTACCAAATTTATTCGAAAAATGCTAAAATTATTGAAATAGCAATAGGTCCTTATGTGACGTCGCTAACAAACATTCCAGTGCATGCAGTTATTTCCAATCACAGCAGCTGGGCCGTCTCTCGGTTTTTAATTGCAGCCAAAGGATGTCATAATAGTCCTAGAATAGAAGCGGATGATGCCTCAGAGAGGAACCAGACACGATGCCAATGTCAAATAAAACACAGGGAGAGTTGGCAAACTAGCTCCATCTCCTGGAGGAGACAAGAGGCCTGTGCCTATTATGCTGATTGCTTCATGATTACGAGAGGCTCTGGAAGGATGTGCTCGAGGCTTATACAACACTAATGGCTGCAAGGAGACCCACATACCTCTTCACCTGAATAATACCAGGTGTGCATGTTTGATTTGTTCACAAGACATTTAGAAAATGTATTATAGCTTTGAAAGTTTGAATGGAGCTCTGATCAATCGCAGTAGACCACATGGCACAATACAGATCAGTTATACTGTGTGTCAGTGTATCAATTAATTGAGGTAGACGAGTAGATTTATATACTATTTTGTAATTTTGCATAAATGAGTGAGTGAGAGAGTGAGAGAGAGCTATGGATATAACAAGGAGCAGGAAGAAGACAAAGGTTTTAGAAAATTTAAGATCCACCCTACAAGATTGTAAGCAGGGAAGTTTAATGGAGGACAAAATACCAGCACAATAGTTCTTCTGAACCAGAAAAAGAATAAGTAATATGTGAGGCATAACAAACAAAGATCATGCCCTAATTACAAGCAATGATGCCAACATAGTTGCTGCTGTGCGCAAAGCAGTATGGGCACCCTAAATCTGGTTGTGAAAGGAAAGGATGGGCATTTTCCACAAATGTTACATTCCAATTTTTAAGCCCATAAAAAAATGAATATTCAAATATTTGTTTAATTAAATGAAGTTTAGTAAGGCAGGCATTTTTGTTTGCTTCTTGACTCGCTCACGTGGTGGGTCAATAATTATGTTTTTGTGTTTGGACTTAATATGATTCCTCTTGGTCGTGGTGTTATTGTGATAACTTAAATTCACCTGACAAATTTTGCTCACGATGAGCTGATTATTTTGTTGAAAGTAATTCCAAGCTTCTCTACGCAGAGGATGCCATTTTCACATCAAATACAACACTAACCAATTTTCCAGTGGAAATTCGGGGTAATCCCACAGTGCGTAGCACAGCGGATGAGATACACAGCAGTTCTATTTTTCTCCCATGGTTGAGTCAGTCCGCATCAGTTCGCACAGATCAGATCACAACAAAACAGCAACCAGATTTTCAAAATAATACAAAAATATACGTAATACGTTTCCTAATTCACTTATTTATGCAATTATATACATGATTAAGCATTAAAGGCAATAAAATCTGCAACAGCAAAGCTTTTTGTGCCCAATGTAATGAGGAAAAACCCTGTGAAGTGATGCTATGTTTTTTATTGTGCAATCTCATATTTCCCATGCATGTTTGCACCACCACAGCAGAGGGGAGACACGTGCAGTGGAAACTGGGGGCTACTGCATAGGTTTAACTCGTTTTAGTTTGTGTTATTATGGATTTATTTCATTTATGGCCAACAAAAAAATAATAATTAATTTGAAAAAAATCAGCAAATTCGACTTTTCGTGCACACCACTACTTGACATCCAGCAACAATCGGGTGCTATTGTATCATTCTTTCACCACAGCACAAAGGCGGCTGTGAAAGACATTCAGACAGCTCAAGTATCCAGAGCACAAACTGATACAATCAGTTAAAACAAGGTGGAACTCTGTGTTCTATCTGTTGGAGCAAAAGGAACATGTTACCACTGTTCTGTGTCTTCTTGGGAAGAGATCACTGTGCTAAAGGATAAAATTACAATATAAGAATATGTTTTCATTTTATTCTGCACTTTACTGGTAAAAGTGATTCTCAAGGGGATATGGTTTATGTTGTTTTTTTTTTGTGTTTGTTTTTTTCAGCCTTTAAGTTTGCATTAAGCAGAAAAGGCAAGTGCCCTGAATTAAACTGAGGGCACACAAGATTTTTTTTTTTGCCAGATTTTACCCACGATTTCCAGTTGGGCAAAGTCTACACCAATCTGCACTAGATAGCTGGCACAAAAAGTTGTTAGTGTGTGGGAGTGAAGACCTGAATCTGCAAGGGTTTGAGGGGAACAGACCCAACACCTCCTCAGTCACAGTCGAACATGATGCAACTGGGTAGTGTGAGCTGATTACCGACCCAACTGTAAACATATGATGCCAACAGCCAATGAAAAAGAGACCAGCCAGGAACCCCTAGAGAAGACGGGGAGATGGGAGGAAACTTCCTTAACCCTTTTCAAAATGATTTTTTCACTGTCATTTTTTATGAGTTGCACAGTGGGTAGACCCACATCCAGGTGCAAAGCCCTTGATCCAAATTGTGAAGCCAGAAAGCCTCTGATCAAAGAAGCTCTCCAGAGAAAATTCTTTTTTGTTTATTTTAGCTCAGTGCTCTGAATTATTCAAGTGGAGTTAAGTGTGGGAAAGAGGTTCCAGCTGAAGTTTTCAAAATAAAACATTAAACGAATACTGTGAACACATGTAAAATAATATCAATTCAAATATTGATTTCTATGTGCGGACCAGTAGAAACTGGGCCTCATGTACTGTACTTTCTGCACATATTTGCAAGCTACACTTATAGATGTATTGTACAGGACAAGAATTATAAAAGTAAACTTTTCTTGTTCCATAGTTGGATGCATTGAAAAATGGTGATGAAAATGAATCGAGCTGTCCAACTGAGTGATTCAGATGGTGACATATAATCAAGACCATTATTAAATATGTATCTGATCCAGTTTGCCTGTCACAACCAAGCTCTCCTAAAACCATGAGCACCTTTTCATCCATAACACCAGGGTCCACAAAAAAGATGCCCAAAAGTGATGACAGTGAGTATCAGAAGCTTTTAGTGCTAAAACAAATGATGATGAAATCATACTGTACAAAATGTTGTTTTAGTTATTATAAAAATTTGCCTAAAAGGTGAAGAAATGTGGAAGGCAAACGTGGAGCGCTGAGGAGTACACACTAGAGGTCCCCTCCCTGTTTGTGGAGCAGTCCTTGGCTCTTCAGCCAGTCCGCAAAGATCTGTTGTTTTATTTCATTTTTCATTTTATAGAATGAACAAACACCTTCTTTCAGATGGTTTAATTTGACAAAATAGATTACTTCCGCTGCAAATCTTTTTCCACAACTTGACTACACATGACTAACTCACTCACAATTCTTCTGCATCAAAGCTGCTTTGAATTGGCTTTCTTCTATTGGGTCAGTCTACTCACTGCGTCATTCATAGAGAAATGCCGGCAAGACAAAAAATGTACTTAATAGATAATTATAATAATTATGGTTTGGTTATTATTTAAGTTGTTAACCACATTCAAGCACATGGCCTTGATTTGCATGTATCTGAGCAGCTCTGTGATGAGACGGATGTGGAGGAAAGTCTTCTCTTACACTGATGTTAGATGGCTTTCTCATGGGTGATCGCTGGCCAGAGTTTTGGTGCTATGAGAGCCACCTCTTTTTTATTATTTTTTTACCATTGTCACCACTTACATTAGTGGAGATTCTGGGGGAGACAATACCTGAACTCTCTTTTTTCACCTGTTTCAGCTTTTAAAAGAGTTTGAGCTTTATTTCCCAAGAAATCTACTAGGAATGAATGTAAAGTAGAGATGTAAAAGCTGGATATTCTCTCAAAACATTTTGGATTAAAGTCAAGGCGGAATATTCCTGGCCGAGTCCCACTGATTCTACATTATGGTCAGTTTTGTTATATATTTGCATTATGAGTGTAGTAATTGAGATCATGTTGAAACTGTAGCCCATGATTTACATGTCATGTGACACAAAGAGCACTATTTGCTGGAGAACTTATTGCTGATATAAATTGTTATTCCATCATAGTGTGTTATATCTGTACCTATGTCTTACAACCAATACATATTTTGTTCTATCCAAGCACATATATCATTGTATTTAATTGCATTCCCCTTCAATATTACTGCAACTATTTCATGAGAGACAAGGGTAAAGGTGTTGACTCTGTTACTGCTTCCTTTGATGAGCCAATTTAGAGAATTGACATTTAACAGCAATAAAATAAACCAATGTCGCCATTAATCAAGCTCAATCCAGACCACTATTTAAGGGAAAGACAAAAGGATGAACTGGTTGAACTAAGCTGGGTTACAACTCGGCCAAGTAAAGAGCAGTTACGTTCTGAGTGCAGCATCAGCTATATAAACAATGGCATCACACCATCTGCTAATAATAATAGTGATAAAAAAGTAATTTAAAACAAACTATTAAAATGTAAGTATCTTGCAACAAACTGAAAAACCAGAAGGTAAGCTGTAAAGAGTGTGAGAATCTTGATCTATACTGATGCAATTAACAGTAGAAGAAAATAGTTTCACAGCTTTGTAAACTCCAAACAAACTTTTTCAAAGTCTTAAACTATTGGAATATAAATATGAATTATTTAATAAGGACTTGGAGATGAGGCATCATCAATTGAGAATTACCCTACAATACGGCAAAAAGTATCATAAATATTGTGAATTTTGAGACCCTGTTGTCTATTCAGAATCAGAAAAGGTTTTATTGCCATTGTCAGTGAACAGAATTCACAAACTAGGAACTTCCTTTGGCGGTAAGGTGCAACATAGAACACAGAATAATATTTAATAAAAATAGAACTATGATCAAATAAAAAATAAAATAGGGCATGCAAAAAAATATATGTAGAATAAAATAGTCTTACTCTCAAAATATATACAGCAAAATCAGAACAGTGCAACTGGCAGTGCAAATAGATAGCAGTTCATACTACAACTTCTATCTTCTGGAAATTCAACTCGACCAGACCAAATCTTTGTATATAATAAAAAAGATGGATGGCCAGACTAACTGTTGCTTCTTTCAATTCTTGTTTTTTGAGGACTCACTGTAAAGTCCACTGCATGTGTGCCAGTCCGCATCAATCTGCACAGATCAGATCACACCGGAATGGAAACCAAACAAGCACAGCATCCAGATTTTAAAAGTAATACAAGAAATAAAAGGACTTATATGGACTTTTGTTTCTTAAATATACGTATTCATTTATATACATGAATTAAGCATTAAATGAAGTAAAATATGCAAAATCAAAGCTTTTTTGTGGCCTGTGTAATGAGGAAAAACCCTGTGAAGTGAAAGTGATCACAAACTAAACTTGTTTTCTGCTCCTTCTTCTGAATAAACAGTTGTATTGGTCCCCCACATGTCTTTACCAATGGCTTTTATTGCACCATCTTTTATTTCTCACGCATGCTCCTCTGAGCTGCTCGGGGCTCCGGTCCGCTGCTTGAAGTGGAAATTGGGGTAACCCAATCAACAGGCTGCTGTGTGTAGCTCCATCTTAGAGCAACCATTCCATTTTCTTAATTTTGAGACTATTTCTGCCCATTTGACAACAGAAGCACCTCTTAAACTGTCTAGTATAAACAGGGCTTTTGAATCTATAACAGCAATAACCCATTATGGTTTTGACATATTGAACAGAGTTGTAATTTAACTCAACTGTGTAAAGGTCAAGCTGATACACTTCCAAAGAACAGAGATACCTTGAATCCAACACAAACTAACACTTCACTGACCTCATTACCGCTTTGCAAATGAATAATTCCACCTACAATAATGAGAAACCATGGATGGATTTCCATTTGTTTGCAGGTAATAAAGCGTTTATTCATGGCCCACCTACTTTTGTCTCTACTGCCAGGAAACAGCATAAGGAATAATCATAAAAAAGCGAGAGGGAATTTCCTTGAATTACCACAGCTCACTTGTCACAATCCAATTACAGTGGCCATGTTTGTGGCTGATCTCCATCGCTCCTTGCGTACTTTCAATTCATTTCCCGAGGTTAACAGCTTATTATTTTAGACCAGACTTTCTGCCACCTGAACCTCAATATGTGTTTACCCTTCTGCGAATCTAAATGGAACAAAAATGCAACAATAAAGCCTGACAAATATTGAAATGTCAGCATCATGGAATGATATCCACTTTACAGTTTATGAATATGCAATTGCCCTGTGAACCTTTGAATGTATTGGATTTTCGGCAGTGCTACTTGTATTCCACTATTTTGAAAAGTAGATCCTCATTGTGCATTTTAATCCAGTCCGTCTGTTCTCTTTTAACAAGCATGTCAAGAGTCTTTGTTCCAGTGAGCTACAATTGCTCTACAAAGCTTCTGCTATGTTCCAAATTTAGCTAAATTGCTCCGAGGGAAAGAAAGTGCTCTCCACACTGGTCAAGACCTTACATGAAGGTACGCCTTAACTACAAAGCACTCTGCTGTTCACTCCTTTTACAAATGGCAGTACAATATTTACTCACCTCAAATACACTTCATCTGTAGGGGGTTGGAAGTTGTTGTTGATCAAGAAGTATTGATTCAGTTTTTGTTCCACTTTGGGGATCTGGGAGAGGCTTTTGAAAAGAACTGTTTTTGTGAAGATCTATTTCACTTTGAAACATAATTTATCCTATCACCATGGGGCCTTGTACCACTTCTGCCATTCTTTTCAGCTTTATGTAAATAAAAGAAATGTATTTTAAAGTCTGGATTAGAGCAGACTGCCCATCATTCAGTGCTCAACACCCCCAGTGTTTATTCCCCGATGTGGTCTCAGCGTGGTCACTTTTTTATGAATGTAATATCTTTTTTCTGGGTAGAAATGAATATTAAAGCTTTGTTCCAAATGGGTACAAACATATTTCTTGGGGAAAAAGTGACCATATGGTTGCACTTAGAGAAGTTGGACTTTACAAAAATTATATATATGCATTTAAAGATGGATCATCAAGGGCCAGGTTTTCATGATTGAATGTGTAGAGCAACGGTGTTCTTTTTTAGGGTGTGTTAGGAGTAGGGATGTGAACGGATAAGATTTTATCAATATCAATGCCACTGATGATCCAACAAAGAAGTGATTTTAACACTTTCACTTGAATATGTTAAATAACATAAACAATAGCAAATCATATTGAATGAGGAAAGAAAACTGAGTAAATACAATTTAGAAAATAAAATCAAACTCTGTCAACACAAACATACACGTGACTAAATCTTCTTCCTAATATAGAATTAAACTATTTTCTATTTAAAAAACAGGGGTGGAAGCCCAGATAACATACACAAAACTGGTTTGTGATGAAATATTTTTGAGTGAAATGTCAAAAGGAAACATAAATAATTTTAATGCTTTTATTCTGTAAGTAGTCATCTCAAATTGAGATTGTGAGAATATTTATACATAAAACAGTGTTTTTGTAGAATATGCCTGTTATTTATAAGACACTAATGATATTTAACATTACAATAGTTCCACAGAGGTTATGCTGCTGCTTGGGCAGTTAGACACAGCGGATTAAAAAAAATTTCATTCCTATAATTTATTTCAATGGGTAGATGTTTAAGCATGTTGTGTGTATTTGCTAACCTGACTCCGGCACATTAAACTGCTCCACATAGTCTGTTTCACAGTTCCATCTGGGAAGGCTCCCGTTGAAAGCATTTGAGAAAGATAGGCGCCTTCTGTCCAAAATCTGGAGGTGATTGGATAAAGCACCGACTAGTATCCGCCTACCATACTCTCTACTTCTGATAAAACTAATTCGATAGCAAGACATCTTCCGGCGTTGCCATGTTGATAACAAGAGAAGAAGGGAGTGCTTGTTGCTTTCGTCAGTTTAAAAACCCGCCCCATAAAGGGCACCATATTCTGTCTATTAAGAGGCACATAAAAAAACAAACCAAAGAAATGCCAGTAGTGTCTTTCTTTTTTCCTATCCCCCCATTTTGCAACAACACTACAGATTGTTGGACTACATATGGCAAAGTTTTTAAAGATGTGTCTTGCTCTTTGGCGAAATCTGGTGGCAATCTAGCGTATTTTAATTTCATACTTGACTTCCTAATGTCTTCTGCCTGTGAGCACCTATAGTACATTAACCCATCAGGGACATAGAAGGGTAGAAGGGTAGTGGACATAGGTCTGATGGTAAGTTTGCTTTAATTTAACAAAATGAATGCTTCTTCTTTGCAGTGTTCAGTTTGTCTGCTCCAGGCTGTACTGAAAAAGAAGTAATGGATCTTCCTCTGGGCTCTATGGCATATTCCATAAGATACAAATGCAAAGAGTGTAATTTTGATGTGATTAAACACTACTGAAACACAGATTATGGACACTGCAAAACTGTGAAGTTGGGTGCACCATTCATTCATTCATTCATTCATTCATCTTCTACCGCTTATCCCACTCGTGGGGTCGCGGGTGGCTGGAGCTTATCCCAGCAGCTTTGGGCCTTAGGCGGGGTACACCCTGGACAGTGGCCAGTTCGTCGCAGGGCTGACACTTAGACGTACATTGACAGACAACCATTCACTCTCACATTCATCCACTAGGGGCACTTTAGAGTCACCAATTCACCTATACATGCATGTCTTTGGACGGTGGGAGGAAGCCGGAGATCCCGGAGAGAACCCACGGTGACACGGGGAGGACATGCAGACTCCTCACAGAAAGACCAGAGTTAGCCAATGATGTTTGAGTTGGCTACAATTAGCCAACGATGTTTTCGATCTCACGACCTTCTTGCTGTGAAGCAGGAGCACTAACCACTCTGCTACCGTGCACCCCCACCACTTAACTATTAATTGAAGAAAAAAAAAAAAAAAAAAACAAGGGGTAGGACAAGAGGATTTCTGACCTGGAAAATTGCAGGGCAGACCAGGAGCAGTACTAAGGATTGATTGACTTATTATTACTGACCTGAAATCTGTCGAGCAACAGGTAGTTAAATTCAAGGACAGCAGAGGAATTATTGTGGACATCAGCATATTGAATCTTGCCCACTCCTAACCTGGAGAGTGAAACTGCAACATGGAATGTAACTAGATATGACCAACATCTAATGGAGTAAAATCCTGACATTGCACTACAAGCCTGTATCTGTAAAATAACAGGATCCAGTCAACATCGACATCAAACTGAAGAGTATTCATCAAACTAAATGAGACACCAGAAGACCCCAAAACACTATGGATTAGGGAGGGACATCAAATGGACAAATACAAGTGATACAGCTTTGATCACAATGATTCACTTTCATCTGACATTGAAAATATCAAGCAGGAAATTGAAAGTAATTGAGTAAACCTAAATCTTACAATGTTAATAAACAATATTAATCGTACATACTACTGACAACCTACAATTAACTAAATTAGTTAAACTATTGAAATGTTGTCAATAATACATTTCAATAATCCAAGATTTAAGGCAAACATTAAAGACTTGTCTACTAACTTTGTAAATATAGGGCCAGAGATGGCTGAAAAATAGTGACACCTGATGTAATGTTTGAACAAGATGATGTTCCTGGAACAAATGAAAAGGAAATAATGAACAATGTTAAACCAACTCTGTGTAACTTTTAGCTTTAGATGGTGCAGAGCCCCCTCTGTGCTATCTCACTTTCACTAGCGTGGCCGGGCGCCATTTTTGTTTTTAAGTAGAGACCTTTAAGATGGGATCTTATGATTGGAATGAAATAGATAAAAGTATAATTAAAAAGAATCTATGAAATTGCAAACCTGGTAACTCATATCTACATTTTTTCCCTTTAAAATAGCTACATTTTCTGAACAAATGAAATTACAATTATAGAGAATATTACTCTTATCCAAATTCACTACAGTTTTTTTTACTCTTGACCAAATGGCTATGTAGATTCTTTGAAAAAAAAAAAAAAAAAAAACACTAAACGAAAATCAATATGCCTTAATTAACAATAGATCCACAACTTTGATGAAAATCATAGAAGAAATTACTAATAACAGACAGGAACAAATACTCATAGACCTGAAGAAAGTTTTTGACACAACAGACTGTGAAATACAGGGTAAAGCAAGAACTTGACAATTTATTACTTGATAATTAATTTACCTTACATTAGCAACTTTGACAAGGTTTGGGGCAACACCTACAGGAGTAACACAGATGTAATTTTTAAACTACAGAAAAAAGCCACAACAATTGTCCATAAGGTTGGGTTTAGAGACCATACAAACACACTTTTTTAAGTACTTAAATTTGAGGACTTGGTGAAGTTTAAAACATAATAGCCTACTTTACATGATGTGAATCCCAAGGTGTTTGCCAGTCCCAAGCCCAGATAAATGTAGAGGGTTGGTTGCATCAGGAAGGGCATCTGGCTTAAAAACATTGCTAAGCTACGCTTGGAAACCACTTCTCTGTGGCCCCCTGGATGGGGATAAACCAAAAGGGACTTTTTTTAGCCATGAAATGGTGATGCAGTTTTGAAGGGGAAATAATTTTTCCCCACCAGCTAACTCAACTGATGGTCTGTTACACAGAACCATTTGGAGGGCCGGCAGGTGAATACCTGGCCGGTAACCAAAATTTCATCCAATCCAAGAGGAACACGATGTTGTTTACATTAGTATCAGTCAAAAAATTACTTTGGGTTGGAGCAGTATTTGATTGATAATAGTGAGTTTGTTAACTCCCGAAACTTGGGAGAATCCAGCTGTTTGACAAGGTCAGTTCACTTTACACATGAAAGGGAAAATATCTTCATGAAAACATTTGTTTTACAAATGGTGCAATAAGATGCCTTACGTGTCATCAACACAGAACACATCAAGCGCACTTATTTTTTATAATGAGCTACTAAAATATTTAGCTCAATAAAATTTAAGAAGAAAATGATAAAACCATTCTCTTGGCACTCTTCTGGTTTAAGAAGGGATATGTCATTGGGCTCCAAATTTCACTTGAACCCTAGCTGCTATCATGGCAGTGGGCAGCCAGTACGTTCACCTTGAGGGCCTCCCGGGAGACAGGCCTCCCGGGAGACAGGCCTCTCTGGAGCGAACTGATATGGACCGCAGCCCAATTTCCTTTTGGCTAATTAGCTTGGCTACAATCCGCAGTGGCAGTGCTTATCACGCTCCAAGCCTTCTGCTCCCCATCTGTGTGTTTTTTTTTATAAGTGTAGTGTAATAGCATACCCTGGAGGCTCACAGTGACAGGTTCTATATGTGCTCAATATGCGCGTGAGCAAAGGTTATGTTAGTATGTAAAGTCATTAAAACGGCTCATCGTGTCTGCGGGAAACTCTCTAGAGATGCATCAGGAGAGATCACATATGAAGCAATTTAAAGCCCCGAGCCCACTTCATTTAATGTTGTAAAAGAAATAATGAGTTCTTAAGATTAGCCACACACTGAACTAAAGTCACACAAGGCTTCCTTCAACATATGTATTATATCTGTATTGTATATCGTATATATATGCAGACTTAAAATTTGGCATAAATGTGCTGCTGTATGTAACATTCAGTCGCATTATCAACTTGTCTAAATATGTCTTGAAAAGGTTTGTATGGTTAAAAAAGAGGTTAAACACTACATATGTAAACAATATAATAGTATAATGCAGTATTGGCTAACTGTTTTTATGCTGCAGTCTGTGGGGAGGTCAGATAATAGGCAAGATGAAAAACTAAAACAGAGGGTTATAGGAATAGTTTGGAGACTCTGGTTGAAGCAGTGGAGCAACAGACACACAACAAGACAGATGTTACACTGAACAACATGGACCACCTCCTGCATTGGGCTTTTGAACAACAGAGAGCAGCCTGTGAACGTCTGAGATTAGCGAGCGGCAGGACAGAACACTACAAGAACTCCTTCTTCCTGTCTGCCATAGGACTGTACCATTAGTCAGTCTATGGAAGATGAAGACTGAATAACTCATTTGAAGAGATTTAAAGGGCCTGATGTAAAACCAGTTCTGTGTATGTTATCTACATTTTTGGAGGGTGTTAAAGATTAAAAAAAGGTAGAACCCACTATGTATCTATAACTATCTCTCTTGAGGCTTCTGGAAAATCCATTTAAAACTATGTTGGAACACTTCAGGAAAAAAAAAAAAAACACTTTAGATTTGCTTTATATCTTACATTAATAAACAAAGTTACTACTCTTAATTTAAAATGATATACTCCCAATATGCTGTATCATCACAAGCCTGGATCATATAATCACTGCAGTTATATTCTGAATCAATTATATGCGTATAAATAAGATATAAGTTTAACTTGACAAGCAGCATATTCAAACAGGCCATGAATATTGCCACCAGAAGGACAGGCTACTCATTCTTTTTGTCCATTTATTTGACTGCTTGGCATCTTTCTCTTCTGCTCTGGACCACGAAGCACCCACGGCGCAAAACACTTATTGTGTGAATTTCTGTCAGTGTGCCGGATATCTTGAGCAAACCTGATTCTAATTCATGTAATCCTCCAAGATGGCACCGGCCCAGCATGCAGTCATTCACAATGCTCCAGTACCCTCAGTCGCCTCCTGTGTCCCAGAACACAGTCAGAACGGGCCTCGGGTAACTTCAGACTCTTTGATAGTTTAGTTCAGAAATAATATGAGTTTAGAGTGAACTTAGTAGGGTTGACTCCAGAAGGAAAGCAGACGCTGAAAGTATGCTTTAGGTAAGTAAATGTGCTCAGAATGAGAAAGCTGTTATTACCATAATATAATTTTTCTGCAAAAATATAGCACACAATTTATTTTAAGTTGAATCAATTTAACACAAAGTGAATCTGAAATGAAATGATAAAAGATTGCACGAGAAAAAATGTAAATAGACCCTGGACATGTTTTTCAAGGCACTGTGCGGAGCTTATAATCACACCTGTCTTCACTGGGTTTCTTCCCTGCAGGGCCTGCAAGGTTTTTTTAGATATGGTTTTACAATCTGTGTTGTTGCCACTAGATGCTGCCAAAAATTATAACCACTCCATTTAAAGACTGAATATTGTATATTGTAGATTAGAGAAATTTTGTTTGTCAAAAAATGTTGCTCTTATGCAAAATGTATATTGTAAAAAGCCATGTTTTAAGCAAAAGACTGCGTACACATGGAAGGAAATTATTTCTTGTGGTTTGATCATGTTTTGGCGGTGGTTTCAGGTTATAAAAATGAGATTTTTTTTTGTCTGTTCAAATGGTTTAATAAGGTATATGTGGTGCAAATAGTATAGAAGCAAATAAGTAAGTTTGAGTAGTTTATGTAAAACATATAACAGCAAGTACCAAAGTAAACATGCAATAAAGAATTTGACATGTTCAAAAACCAGCACAAGTTATAAAAAATATTGCTCAGGGCCCTCAGTGGGCAGCTATTAGGTGTTTTGTACAACTTCAGCATGAAATTGTTTTAAGCAGTTAGTGGCATGAGCATTTGAAAACCAGCTTACTCACTAATGTTCTCTACAAGCTACCCAAGCAATTTCAGAAAAGCCATCAAGTAGAATGCAGTTAGGGTAAAAATTACCCTCTAAGGATTTTTAGAAATAACCAATCATAATTTTTTGATTGTTTATCCTGGTGAACTGAGAATGGACTGAATGATCAATATAGATATGTTACAAAAACATGAAACAGAAAAAGTGTTTTAGAACAACACACAACTAATGTTTTGAACATAGTTGAATGAATTAAAAAAAAAAAATTTTAAATGAAAAATTACCCAATTCTCTCCTTTAACAATCAATGGCTGATTGGCCTTCACTCAGAGAAAATGGACAGAAGGCATTGGAAGAAAAACACCTGGCACTCCTCGACTCTGTAATGTCTTCTTAATGTGTTTCTTTGGAACACTTGGCTGTAGGGCATCGCGGGGTGACACATGTACACAATAATGGTGGGCTTCTGCGCCAAGGACCATATAATAGCTTCTATGATCATTAAAGTTTAATGGACGCACATAACTAATGCAGTTAAACCTGCCGCAGGTTCGTCCCAGACCACCACACAACACATTTACGAACATGATTGATTTGCATTTGACATGACCAATGAGTTTAAGACGTTAATGCATCACAGGTCGGCCCCTGTTAAGGCGGTCGGGTGAATGAACGAGGCCCCCGTTGCGTGACTCGCTTGCTGCTTCGCCTGCAAAACAACACAAAATTACAGCCAAGCAAAGGATGTCAAGGAAACCTAATGCTCTGTCATTGAAAACCATCTCAATTAGGCTGCAGCTGGACAGGTGCCCGGGACTTGACTGATTGGTTCATCCCAACCCCTCACAGTGTGGCCATGTTCCGATTTTCCCAGTGGAAATCCTGGCCATGTTAGAGGAGCACCAAATGGGTTTTTCTGTGCTGCTCAATGGAGGGAAACTGTTAGTGACGCTTTAATGTACAAATCTCCCCAAGGATAATAGCTAACGATACTTCAGAAGACAACTGACTTAATCACCAGAAGAAGTATTCCCAGTGCATGTTTCTGCAAACAATTGAACAGTTTTTTGTTTTTGATTTTTCCCTTCACAAAACAGATAATTATACACAGTCTGCTGGGTTAAAAATAAACCTAGGAGCACTTGACAGTTGTTGTTTTTTTTTTTTTTTTGTTTTACAATATTTGCTGCTAATCTTTTTACTGAAATAACATGTCATGTATTGAAAAGAACTGTGATGCACATTTTTAATATGTTTATTAAAGGATTAATTTATAAATGATTATTAATGAATTGGGAAATTAACTAATCTAATCAGTTCTTAAAATAATAATTTGGTGCAGCCTTATGCTTGCGTGCCCTATATTATAAAAACTGTTATGTTAGTAAACTGTATGTAAATATATACTTGTTGTTTCATGTTTCATACAGGGTTTAACCTTTTTAAAATGACTTGGCTCCAGCCCTGAATCTCATACTGTGGTTCCAAACTTAGGTTAGTTATGATGAAGGTGAACAGTCCTGTAAGAACCGCTTCACTTTGTCACGACTCAAAATAGAGCTACACGGTGTGGGTAGGTGGAGGACTCTCCTGTGCTCCCTTCTCCAGTCACACTCCCCACTGTCACCACACAGCACTGGCTGCAGTCCACACGCCTTAATGGAGCAAATGACAGTATGCGCCGCAGAGCTGCTGCCACTGACAACGCAACGCATCGCCATGGAAGCTGACGGCAATAATCTTTATCATTTATTTGGTGGAAAGCAATTAGATACAGCATTTGGTCGCAGCCACAATGGAAGCACATTGGTCGTAATGATTCTAAAAATGGGCACTCGCCAGATTATTAGAACTAATGGTCACATGCCAGGAGTAATACGACACAAAGATGGCTCCGGGAGGTGCATAGCCTAAGGTCCCAAGAATGAGGGGCAGATGGGGACATATTCTCTGATTTAAGGAATATAGTTTGGGTTATGGAGGTTTCTTGTTGTACTCACTCCCACAAGATGTCACACAGTTGGAGGAAGTCCATAAAACGCAGCTGTCATCAGCCAGGCAGTCTACAGACCACAACACTTGCTGCCTCTTTCAATAAAGTTTAAAACTAAGTGTAGACTGGGCTTCCTGAATGGTTTGTGTTTTTTATTTATTTTCTGGCATTAAATTTTACTTTTTGAGATAAAAGGAAAATAATAAAACTTTGTGTTTCATTTAGGATATGTATTATATAATATTACAGCTTGATGTATGTATTGCAGATTTCAATTCACTCGAATACAAGAAGACTAAATTGCAAACATAAACAGTAACAACATAAATGGCAGTTTTGGGAGCCATAATACTTTATCTCCACACCTAAGGCTTATGCTGTCTGGCACATTTGACAAAGTTGAAAACAGTGGGAAAAGTTCTGAGTTTATAATTTGATGTGATAATGACCTATGGCAGTGATTCTCTAACTTTTATCAATATTGTCTATGTCATGACATATTTGACTCTCCAAGAAACACCAACTCTTCTGTCTGATATTACAGGTCATATGGAGTAAGGAGTATAAGAGAGGGATACAGATAAGTGCAAAAATATACAGTAGTTTAAAATGGGCAATTTAAGCTCCAGAATGATTATGAGTATTATTTATTATAACTGCTATCAACAGGAAATTTACCAGTCCAATTAAATTGCATAAAGAAGGCTATTTCTCTTTGGCTGTTTAAATCAATCAGATGAAATTTATTCTGAAACCCTTGGCACTGTCTCTTGGAAATCTAGCTTGAAACCCCTAAGACTCATTTTTATATAGAACAGAAAAGGAACTAGGCTAATGATAATGTAAAATATTTGTATAAAATTTCCAATTGTTTGTATGTGTTAACACAATTTAAATCGTTACCATGGGCCTGGACATATGGGTATAACTAGCTTTGTTTACCAGGCTCATAAATTACATTTAATTTAACATCAGCCTCTGTTAACTTGGAGGGTAAATTGCACTGTTTACCTACCTGCATGTAAAGGCCAATAACATGTTGGGAAGAACCAAAGCATGTAATTAAATGCTGTTGCCTCCTACAGACGTTTAATCTGCCGACTGTCATTACAGCATTATGGTACTTTCTGTCAGAGGTAGCCTGGACCTGTGCCAACTGCTCAATTATGGAGATGTTAAACGGAGAAATAATCTTGCTAGATTAAATGTTTGTTAACAGATGCAATAAACAAGCCAAGTAATATTATACTCCACCTGTAAGAAAGCCATTTAGTTACCAAGAAGCATATTATAACAGTTGGGAAATGTTGGAAACAATAAGGACTGGGTTTTGAAATAGTAAAGATGTTATTTGTTGATTCAGATTTGTGTATTCTAATGTAGACCAGGACGGTTGTTGGGTTGATGGTAACTTGACAGGGCTTCAGGAAGTTAAACCAGCCTTGCTAGTTCTGTGCAGCCTCATGGCTTGGTTTATGACCACTTTGATATGATTGTGGCGATTAAAACAGACATGACACAAGTATCTGTGGGGTGTGCTCTGTATACATTTACTGCAGACACCCCATTAGCTCCACGCTGTGTCCCAGTTGAGGACATGGGTGCAGCAGGTCAAAAGACTGGTCAAAACTCAAGCTCAAATAAGAGTCTACAGTTTATGAGTGATACAGGTCAAAGTTCTCACTGCAGTCTTCGGCACAGTGTCTTTGTTGTGGATGAGTGAAAAGTAACTTCAGTCAAATAGAACTCATAAACAGAACATATTAGTACATATATAGACCATGTTTTGATTGAATGTTCCCAGCAAGATGCATGTGCAGGTGTTTTTTTTCCCTTAGTTCATTTCCTATTGATCTTGGGATGTGTAAACCTTCAGTCCAGACTGTGATAAGGCTGTTTAATTGTTGAAGCTAATAGACAAACAGCTGCACTAATTACAGATCTTTTCTCATTTTTAACACATTTATGTGTCAAAGTCCCAGTAAATCTCAGAGAGGGGCCACTGTCCTAAACTGTCAATATGTCAGACCCAGATTAATGTGGAGGAGTTGAAAGACAGGTGGTGCTTGAAAGTCCACGCCCCTACACCCATTATTGTAGGGGACCATAACCATAATTCTGTGTGAAAGAATATAAATGGCTCTAATTCCCAATTGGCATGCACAAGTATGCAAAAACCTTTTTTTCATTGGGCTTTAGTTTGTGACATGAATATTCAAAATATAATATAAAATGGATGTATCTTTAAAGAGAGGAAGTCCATTCCTCTGTGAAAAGGCAGTGTAACCTGGCAGGTACAGAGAATCCCAAAACTGTGAGGCCATGTGTGTATCAAAGTGGATTGCAGTTAGACATTGAGCTATTGCTTTCAGCTAGAACATGTCACCCTGCTGACAGTGCATTACTGTTACTCACAATTCTGTGTCACTGTGAAATCTGAAGTAATGGGGTTAAGTGAGGCCACAAAATGTTTGAGACCTTTTGAAAGAAAAGAAAAAGGAAACAGGCCACTTCTTTGAGAGCAAAAAAATAGATTGCAAATTTTAACATTCATTGATGTGAGACTGAGGTATTTATTTGCATAGCTTATAAACTGGTCTTAGTCGTGTCTTGGGTAAATGCCTAAAGGTTCTGGTCTTTTAGCACATTTTGGGTTTACTTTTTGTTGACTGCACTATCACAAAACAAATTCGAAACTAGATTATCTTCAGTCACTCCTTAGAGTAAGTTTAATTTGTTTACTACACATGTGCAGTGCATGTTATTGTTTGACTTCTTCATGTCAGGAAAAATGACCTTGATATTGTAAAAAGTTACATAGGGTTGCTCTAATCTTAATAAGCTCCTATATTTTGGATCAGCAAATTACTTATTATTGATGATGTTTACAAAAGCAGACCACTGTGTTGAAGGCTCTGCAGTTTAATTATTCCAATTATAGCATTGGTTGAGATAGTTAGAAACATAAACAACCATTATCTGACTGCAGTTGTGGAGATACTGCACATTAATATTTGTTGCCTTAAACAAAAACACATTCATTCATTTATTTGCACCAGCACATTAAGCCAGTACTTTATCATTAGCGCCAGTTCCTCACACAAAGCCCATTTAAATGAAACAAATCTTTGGCTGTGGTGGTTGTTCCCTTGCCTTCCAAAAGGTTGCACAGTCAGTAATGATGACAAACATAGTATAGTAGATTTTTATCGTGGAGTGGACTTTAAAGAGCTTTTGAAAGTCATTGTTGTGAGATATTTGAGTTCATTGCAAAAGCATTAATTAATTTAATACAGGTTGAACAGATTGATTAAAGACTTGTCCTTTAAGTGATTAACATGACCCCAACAACACAATCACAATGATAGATATGATATGCATAGTGCACATCATTTGCTTCTGAAGCATGGGGCTAAAGACATGTCAAATCCACACTGGAATACTAAGGAATAAGTGATGTCCTGCATTCCTGTATGCATACTCAGACAGTATGTCTCCAGCCAAGACTTGGAGCTGTACGGCACCTGAATACTAGGGAGTGAGACCAAATGAACCCTATCTGTGCAGTGAGCACTAGATCCCAGCACTAAAACCTAAACTGTGTCTTTTTCACTTCAACAGGTTTGTAACTGTTACAACCCAAGAGTGCAACATATTTACAGAGAGAACACGGAGACAAAAGGGTATGAGTCAAAACATTGATTTATTTAAGTTATTGTTTTGTTCTGGTATTTTCTTCAGTTCCTCCCATTCAGATACAAAAAACCCGTTACAAAAAAACCCCGTGCCCAAAGTACTAAACAGAAAGAAGGACACAGGTGGTCCGGCCCAACAAAACATAAGGACAGCGTGGTGGGCAGGCTAATCCCTATGGGACCGTAGTCCTGCCACCGCGCTGCTACCCCTACCCTAACGCAAATCAACCCGAAACTAACCCCTAACGAAAAGAAAAAGTGAAAACAGGACAGCCGGTACCACCAGGTCAAACATAAACTAAAGCTAACAAAAAGAGCTACACGGGCCTAACTAGTCCCGCAAAAGCATGGCAAGGAGCCAACAAACGGAGCCCACGGGTGCGAGCTGACGTGTGCGAGCTGGAGAGAGAGCGGGCGCGGCGCGCGTGACCTATTTATAGGCTCCGACGAACCCCGAAAAAACACAGACAGTGGCTCCTGAAAGAAAGGAAAAAGTACAAAATATCAGCCATAATGCGTAATCAAAACACGAATAATAATAATAATAATAGTAATAATAATAATAACAATAGTGACAATCAAAACACAAGTGCACCAGTACCTAACAGTAACAGACATGCACTTGCTATCGTTGTTGTTGTATTATTATTTGTCATGTGTATAAATAAAATAAAGCTACATTTAAACCTTTAGTACGGGAAATAGTTGATTCAAATTATAAGTCACCTGGCTCTAGCTAGTTTGGTTAACCACAAAGTTACAATGAAGCAGCAACAGTAAAATTAGCCACTACTGAGCTAGCATACACTCATATGGGTACTTTAAAATCAAAGGTTTTTGACATTCTATTTGCCTAATTAGATTAGAGAGGAAGGGATACAGAAAAAAATTTATCATCTGGCAGATTTATTGCCGATCAATCAAAACAACATGCAAACACATGTTGGATTGATTGATGCTGGATTTTTGAATATGAAGCTACAGTGATTATTTTATCAAACTACATGACAACTCTTTTAAGTGGAAACAAATCACTGAAGTGCAGAAAAGCAGCCTGACTAAAGAGCCGTTAGCCTTAAACTCTGCAGCACTTTCAATACAAAGGTGCGCTGTCAAAACTAGGCCATACAGAGTACTTTCCAAGGCCAACACTCCCAGACATTTAACGGCTGCGGAACAGCCACGACACTCTCTTTTCATGCTCTTGTAGCGGCGTAACTTTCACCTCCTCGAGAGCCCGAGGTGCAAGGATAGTGTTTCATGTTAACAGCTGAGATAGGGTTCAACTGTGTGCCAAACAAAAATCAAAAGGCTCCAAGCAGAGCACGTGCAGTCCCCCTCTGAAGCCGGGTTCAAAAATGCAAGCTGAGACGAGAGAGAAGAGAAAAGGCAAAGTAAAAAATATGACGGTGGGATCATTTTCTGGTGTTGTGTCCTTGTGCTGTGCTTTAAACTTACTGCACCAAGCTTCAGTGTGCTATTAGTAAAATGCATTAAAAGCTGTCCAAACAGTCTTGTATTGTAGTGGGGACAGATTTAGACTTAATAAATAAATAAATAAATACAAAGACACCTGTGTTCACTGTCTTCTTGTCTTTTGCAGTCTTTGGAAGAAAACAATAGACTATCTTTGACAAAGCAAATAATTCAAGCTGAACTCTAGTCTTAACAGAATTGACTCTGAAGCTGAAATGGTGATGAAGATGGCGTAGAGGAGTCGGCATGCTTTACTAAAGCACTTTCCACAGTGGAGCATTGTAAGGAAAAAAATATGCCCTTTTAACCTTACACACTACTCTTGCATGAATTATAGTTAGATTTCAATTTTACAATACTCTTTTTTTGTTTAATATTGTGGGTTCTTAACTGACTGAATCTATCCTGTCTTTCCACATCTTGCTACACAAGATCACATTATATATATTACATATAAAACTCTTGTGGTGGTCTTATGGTCTTGTGTTCTATGCCCGCCACATTAGTCTGAGTTAGTTTGTTAATAAAGCCATTTAGCTAAAGTGTTTGAAAGCATACTTTAGTAAAACAGGTACACATTTGCCTCAACCCACAGCTTAAGAGAGGCCAGATCATCTACCAAAAAAATTTAACCTTGGATCTAGAAGCAACACTGTGGTTTTCATCCTGTAACACTGGACTAGCTCTATACCCTAAGGGCTTCTTTGGATGTCCTTCGCAGGCAGTGAAACAGACCTGTTCCCGGTGCATGTTGGACTTCAGCTCCACTTTGTAACTGATTCTTGAAATTATTTTTATAAGATGAGACCATGGTTCTCAGCTGTAACAGAGTGGCCTGTGTCCTTCAGGTTGGAGTAGATCTCCTGCCTCAAGTGGAGGAGTTCAAGTATCTCAGGTACTGGTTCACGAGTGAGGAAAGGATAGAACAGGAGATTGACAGATGGATCAGTGCAGCGTCCACAGTTAAGCTCTTGGTTGGTCTGGGAATGCCTCGATATTTCAACTGAGTGCTTGGGGTAAGTATACAGGGAGAGGGAAGAATAGACCCTCTGCTAAGACTGCTGCCCCTGCAATCTGGCCCCGAAGAAGCAGAAGAAGATGGATGATTATTTTGCTTTTTTATTTATTTATTTATTTATTTTGTTCTAATGGAAACCACTTTATTTACTTAGCATCTACACATTATTACTACCTACCTAACATTGTGTTGGCCCCCCTTTTACTGGTAAAACTGCTCTGACCCGATAAAGTATGGACTCCTCAAGACCCCTGAAGGTGTGCTGTGGTATCTGGCACCAAGATGTCATCAGCAGATCCTCCATCAGGGACCTCAATGGATTTGACCTGTTTGTCCAGCACATTCCACAGATGCTTGATTGGATGCAGACCTTGGGAATTTGGAGGCCAAATCGACTCAGACCAGGTCAGCTTCTTCAATTGCTCCATGCTGCTGCTTGTGAGCTGATTGTTGGGACTTTTGTAGATGCACAGGGGTCAGCATGTATTGTGACACCTTTCAGTCATATAGATACTGGCCGCTGCAGTTTTGGGGATGCTCTGACCCAGTCGTTTAGCCATTACAATTTGGCCCTTGTCAAACTCACTCAAATACTTACGCTTGCCAATTTTTCCCCGCTTCTAACACATCAACTTTGAGGACAAAATGTTCACCTGCTCCTAAAATATGCCACTCATGAAAAGGTGTCACGATGAAGAGATGATCGCTGACTTTACCTGTCAGTGGTCATAATGTTATACCTGATCGGTGTATAATTTATTGTATCTCTGGTGCAATGCAGTCAAAACAAATATGGAGCATTTCTAACCACATTTATGTATAAAATGCCTCAACAAACATATGAAGAGAATATTTTCAAGATATATTCACACTAAAGCCATTCAGTTCATTATAATGCACTCACTCCTGATGTATAATATCTGGTAGTGTAATGATCCTGAAATACTCCCACTGCGCATACATTAGAAAGAAAATCTTCTAGTTTGGACATAAATTGCCCAAATGCATATTTTTTTCTGATTGATGACAATGTGCCTTTTGATATAATGAAGCCCATTTGAGTGTGAAATACAACACATCATTGCTCTCTGCTTCAGTGAGCTCTGTAGCCATGCTTTGGTTCCCTTTACATCACATCACACTTCTGCTTGAGCTTTAGGACTCAGCTTAGACTCTAATATAACACTGAAATCCTTGCTAAACATTGAAGCCAAATGTCACACTCATGAAAGCAACGCATCATCCTCTGCACAAAATATATTCATGACGTAAAGGTTATCATCTCTGGTTAAATTTACATACATTTCACTCATGAAGAGAAGAAATGAATGGGATCATTTTAAACCTGGTGGAAAGGAACTAATAAATATATTAGACCTTTTGGAAACAATTCAAATGCCTATGATCAACACTTTTCCAGGCATTTTATAGAGATAAAGATAGTGTTGCTCTGCATCACACAGACAAATGCAGTCCACTGACTGTGTTTCACCAACTTTAAATTGCAAACTGCATATTTGGAGTGCTGAAGATATTGATAAGTGAGAGAATCTTTGAGAAGCTATGGATCACTGTGCACAAAAGCCCATGTGAGTTAAAAACTGCTCAATATTATAAAAGTGCTACTTCTTTTGGGTATGTTTTTGGCTTTTGTAATCTAAGAATGGATATGAAACTGGCAAATTTATTAAAAGAGGTGGGATATGGAATTGACAGTTGACAATTCACTAAATTCGTCATTCATTTTTTTCAATTCATGCACGTTTATAATTATTGTTCTCTGATACATTTATTGTGCAGGAATCACTGATTGCTGCTGAGGACAAACCTGGGAAGGACCCATAATGCTCCATGAGTTGAGATGCCTGAAAAAGAGCCCACTCTGTTAGAATCCAGTCTGAACTGTGTTGTTAACTTGATCTTAGGGCATTCTTGATCACAAGTCTGGGTTTCTCTGTCCAAACAGACCAGTGAACTAAATCATCTTCATGTTTGTAGAACAATGCAAGATGTGAACATTTGAACAACTTTTCTTTGCAGCAGGATTTTGTATTCTGCTGTTTCTAGTTGAGAACAAGGCTAAACTCATCATGACATTATCATTATGTTTTAGTAATGGCTCAAGGCTCGTAGTAATACCACAATTTTTCATTAAATTTAATAAATGAAGAAAAACAATATGGAAAGAGCAAGTTCTAAATGCCACACACTTCTGCTGAAGCACACAAGCTAATTATCCCAAATGTAAGAATGGCTTTGGGACAATCATGTCTGACTTGACTTGAGAAACTTGACAAACAGTTTGTTAAGTTTGTCTTCTCTGTGCAGGTGCAGACAGAGACAGCAAGCATTCAGGCTCTGCCTCTCACAGAAGAAAACAATCCCACTGCAACCCACTGACTTTGAATGGGCAGATGAAAGGTTAGAGAGCATCTAAAAGCTTGTGCTTGGTATAGTGACCTGTTACCAAATTAGTTTATGCCTGTTACAATGTGTCTTCAACCAGAGAAAGGACTTGTGTCACCAACTTGAATTTGAGACAGACTCATGCTCAAAAGAATTGAGACTTGACTTGGACTCATAGTTTTTGACACACACTCCCTTGCTCCCTAACCCCCATATCCTCCCTTTTCAAAGACAGAATGCATCTGCATTTAATGTCTAAGGCAGCTTTGTCTATGAACTGTTTGCACAAATTCATCAAAAAAAGATTTGCTGCAACTGCCCAGGGCACTAAAAACTGCTTGAAAGATCCAGCATGGCCATCCCCCGACTCATGTACTGTTAGGAAACTGACATTTACTGTAAGTGTCCCCTTAGCTCCAGGCTGTGTCCCAGCAGAGGAGACTGGGCAGTGAGGTACAGGACATCAGAGCAGAGGCAATAAACAAGGAAAACTGTGGTAAATTGGGAGATGGTGGATGCTTCTTCTTGAGAGGAGTTTGTGGCCTAATACAGAGGTGGATCAATTTGTAAGGTATAGGGGCATTAGCCCCCTATGGGGGCCCAGGTAAACTGCAGCTAATTGTGTATAAATATACAGTATACACATTCACATTGAAGAGTCTCATAAGTACCAAGTTAAGTAGCCTATAGTTTTGTTGTTGTTGTTGTTGTTGTTGTGATGACTTCGACTTCCAAAAAAAAAAACAACAACAAACTTTTGTACATCTCTCATTAAAGTTAGCTCTGATTACAACAGCTTCATTAACGGCATGTTTTTTTGGAGCACCCCAAATCGCTCCCATCTTTTTCTCCTCTTTTAGCCAGGTTTTTTTTTTTTTTTTTTTTGTAGACTGATAACAAGATAGACAAAAAGGAAATTATATTTTGAAGTGTTTGCAAACTATTGAAAGCATGATTTTGACTGATGTGTTCAATTTTGTACTTCAAAAAATGTACTCAGCATGCCCTTGATGCCAAAATATGCTTAAAAGAAGAATCATGCATATTTTAACATTACATGTTATTAAAGTAACAAATATTTTCACCATGCCCTTCTATTTCATCTATTTAGCATTGACTTGCAATAACTTTGTCACTGTCAGCCTACAACAAAGACTATTCATAACACAAGTCATGTTTTTGCACCAAATACTTCATAGATAACAAATGTTAGAGGCAAGCTGTGTCGCTCCAAACATCTGATGCCCCGCTGTTGGACTAAACTGTGTAATTTAGTGTGCAGCATGTCCTCATTGTGGTTTGCCTCATTATGTCTAATTCACGGCATAAACAGAGTCCTTCATATGAACTATTCTGAGATGATAAAAAAAGCTGTAGTGGCTGCAGACTCTTGACGGAGCAGATGCACCCTCAAGTGAGTGGGACATAATCAGTGCGATGTCCCTCCCCCACGCACTGCCTCTGCTCCATCTGCTCTAGCCACAGGTGCCTCACACACGGACGGATTCGGCAGTATGCGCTCTCCTGATGCTACATTTCATTTCCACAGCAACAAAGGTGAATAGGAGCTCTGTAATGCTATTATGATTTCACCAATTATTGTATTACAGGTGATACATTGGAGAGAGTAGAGAATTGGGAGTTGCTACTTCTGCGGGCAGTATGGGTGTCCAAGTGTGGCTGGGTGATATGGCTACAAAAATCTTGATTTATTTTTGAAATTTCAGACGATTCGTGATTCATTTATTTATTTAGTCTTGCTACTGATATAATAGGGTGAAAAGTTTTTAGTTTTTTTTATATATATATAAAATATTGAATTTCTTTTTCTGCTAAATGTGGGCACAAGATAGTAAAAGAAAAGCAGCAGAGTGCATTATGTTTATAGTGAAAATAAAGCAGTTTAGGTTGAACAACTTTTAGCTTTGTCCTTCTCAGGTTGCACAGACCAGGTATAATGACATGTACATGCAACAAAAAGCTCTCTGAAGCACATGGCTAATTTGCATAAGTCAACAAAGTACACTGAACATTGAACAGACTCTACACTATTCCTCTTTATCAACTTTCTGCGTCTTCACCAAACCACTGCATCATGGAGATAATATGTCTACTTTCTCTGGATGATTATAAGTGTCTTTGGGAGATGCAGAGTCACCAGAGCCAATATTTACAGTAGGCTTTTTTGGCGCTAGAAGTAACATTAGGCACAAAACAGTGTACAGTACACTGTTAGAATTGTTTCTGTTAAATTTGCAATACAGTGGTCCCTCGTTTATCGCGGGGGTTACGTTCTAAAAATAGGGGAAATCCGCGAAGTAGTCATCTTTATTTTTTACAATTATTCTATATGTTTTAACACACACTTTATACACTTTTCTCAGACAGGCATTAACATTTTCTCACATTTCTCTCTTGTTTAAACACTCTCAAAGTTCAAACCTTAGCATCTTCCTCTGCCTTTTGGGTGCGACCGCAGGTGCCTTTGTCGGTGCAGAACGTTTCGTCGACATTGTGGGTTTTGTCGGGGAGAAAACTTGCAAACATACAGCACTTCAGAGTCACACTGCTAGCGATCGAACATTTATGTAAATTTGGCCGAACGCATTCTGTACTGTACAGGAGACACGGCACGGAGGAGATTGATGGACAATGGTCTACAGTCCCTTAGCCAATCAGGATGCAGAACACAATGTGTGTTCATACGCTGTAAAAAAACAAACAAAAAAACAACAACATGCGAATGAAACATGAAACAGCAAGGCCGCGAAAGGTGAACCGTGTTATAGCGAGGGACAACTGTATACCTTTTTTTTTTTTTTTTTAATTAGTACTGAATTGCAATGTCTTTAACAAGGACTAACTAAGATAATGTTTGATAATGGTTCAAAAAACAAAAGAATTAATTACCTGAGTCAACCTAACTTCCAGCACAAAATGCCAGAGAGACAACAATGATAGACACATCATTTATCACGTATCTTGTGACCTGTTGCTTTGTACTACTTTCAGAGATGTGCATGTGCTACATTATACTGAGTATTGTGGCAATTTTTATTCAAGTGCAGTGAGCAATATATTTTGAGCAAAATAGCAGAATTTCATTTAATTTAAACGCATATGTTTAAAAAAATAAATAAATAAATCACTTCACTATTGACGACAAACCCCTAAACTACTGAGCTAACAAACATCCACATGGCTACTGCAGAGTCCAGTCCAGCTCTGTACCGCCTGAACCCACAAACAGCTAATAACACCCTAAAAGGGTACGGCCTTTTGTGATTGGATAAAAATGAACATAAAAGCGACTGCTGTTCTGGTTTAATTCCGATGCAGCAGAAGTGAACGGGTCCTTAACCTCAATATTTCTAAGCTTTGGTTATTGAATGTACAAAGGCAGCATAGAAAAACACAGTGAGCGGTACATAGCCTTTAAAGTGAATAATTCTTTTGACCTAACAGACTTTAACACTTTTCCATTATAATGAACATGTCCTCAGAGACAGGTAACTACATGAATAAACTTATAAGGAATAACACTGCTCAGTGAAGAAGTCAGTTTTGGTCCCTTGGGTTTAATTATGAGATTAAATATAAATATCAGGGAGTATGTCAAACTAATTATATAAAAATTATCACTTTAAGCTGTTTACACAATGCATTTGTTTGTTACTTGCAAACCCCAGGCCTGGCATAAGGAGAAAACTTCCAATACAACCCCCATTTCAAAAAAAGTTGGGACACTGTTTAAATATGATGTAAATAAAAACAAACTGTAATAATTTGCGAATCTCATTAAACCATATTGTATTTACAATAAAACATAATCAACACAACACATGTTGACACTGACATTAACTTTTTTATGAAAAATAATTGAACTTGATGGCAGCAACATCAAAAAAGTTGGGACTGTGCCAACAAAAGAATGGAGTAAGTGGGATTAAAAAAAGAAAAAAAAAAACAGCTGGAGGAGCAATTGCACTAATTAGGTTTAAGACTGAGTATAAAAATTGTGGAACAACTTCAGAAAAAAAAACTAAATCGCAGAGACTTTGAATATCTAACAGTTTTTAGTTTAGTATAATCAAAATATTCATAGAATCTAGAGAATTCTCTGTAAAAGGGACAAGGTCAGAGGTCAGTATTGGATTATTGTGATCTTCAGGGCCTCAAGTCAAAATAATGTTTTTATTGGTGTATATTAGTCTGAAAATGAATCTTTTCATTTGCATCAGACACACAGAGCAGATGAGAATGAGATGCCAGCTTTTTGCCAACCATTATGGTAACATCGCAAAAAAGTCACGCATTTGAGAACGATCTATTGCAAAATCGAGCTGCTATTTATTTTTTACCTTTAATGCTAAAAAAGTTTATACACCTAGTGCCACCACCGAGTAGCTGGATATCGTGAACATATACTTATCAATAACTTAAAAATCAAGCAGCAACCATTAACAGGCAGGTTTTAATCCATTTGAGACAGCACATGTGGAATGTCACTGTGGAACATGATCAACTCAGCTAAATTGAGTAAAACTGTTACCAAATGTGGAGACAAGGCCTGGAAGTAAAGAGCGATGGGACAAAGAGCAAGAGATAAAGAGAAGAAAGAAAGAGGCAATAATATCCGAGAGATTTGGAATCGCTGCTGACTCCATTGTGAATGATATCTCTATTAGCATAAAATGACAATGGTGGAGGGCTGCCTGTGCTCGAGGGATTGTCTGAGATCATCTTACTCTCCAAGTGCCAGCCGATCTGATGAGGTTTAATCACGGCCACCAGGCCCAGAGTCGACCGGATGAGTCCAAAACGACACACTGGGGTATCCTCTCCAACAACCGTTCCATTACACAGGCGACAAGATCATACAATGTCTGCACACCAGGACGTCCCAGCTGTAATATGCAGCCATCCACACTGGGCCTATGTAATAAGATCACATTACAAATGTTTTGTATCCTGTTTTTAATATGCTACAGTGTTGACGCAGAGACTGGAAGAGTGTGTATAGAATGTCATAAATAGACCCTCCACATCAGTGTCATTCTGTTACGTGGTTGTGCTAATTCTGCATCTTGGTAGGCACTGAGCAACACGGCATGGAAGCAGCAAGAGTACAGTCTATGGAACTACTGCGAGTGGACACTGTGAAACAGGGCAGAGAGGGTGCAGTACGTGTCATAGTACATCCATGCATGTAATATCTTGGAACATGCATCTCCAGCCCAAGCATAAGGATTATTTTGAAAGGAAAGAGGGACATTTAACAACTTTTATTGTCCATAAGAAAAGTGACGGACTAGAGGTCCAACACAAGAGACATGACCAAACAAAGAATTTTGACAAAAGGTAAAAACAGGATCTAATAACAATTTTTAATCATGAACATATTACCCTGACTTGTTAGCTATTTGCTCCAGCACAAATTAGACAGTACTCTGTACTGCATTACAATTTTTTTTACAGTAGTCCATGGTCCGGTTTCAATTTTATAATCATTAGATAGTAGAAGAGCAGCCAATTGTTTTATCAAAGGGCAATGCCAGAAC